>JANIJI010000065.1:1445000-2045000 GCA_024500535.1 Leptonema lineaticorne
TAAAGTTTTTGTTCATTTTTTTTGTCTTTAAGAATCTAGAAATAATCGAATCCATTCTAGACTTTCAAAAGTCCATTGTTGTGCCCGAAGAGGTTAAACTCTAACTTCGTTGTTTACTTTTCTTTCCGTTGGGAGACAGTTTGAAATGCGACGTCTGAGATTTTTGCAATTATAAAGAAAGACGGTTTTATGTTAAAAAAAATATATAAAATGGAAAGTTTTAAAAGGAAATAATGGTGCATGATAAAATGAGGAAAACCCTTTCCTGAGATTTATTTTATAAAATTTTATTTCTTCAGACACGGTATTATCATATAACGAGATTTCTTTGTAAACCAATAAAAAAAACCTTATTTTTATTAGTAGTTATTCAATATGCATAACTATTTGATTTCATTCAAATAACAAATTTATCCATCTATATAAATATTTTTTTATATTTTTACCTAAACCAAAATCAACAAAAATACACACAATTTTGTTTTTGTCATATATTTTATGAAATTTTCTCTAATATTTCTCTAAGATATAGTAATTAATGTATAGTACGCATGTATATAATGATTTTCGATTTCGTTTCTTCGTTCTGTTTCAATTAATTTAATTTATCCGATATATGATAATAATCAACTGCATAATGTAATCAATTGTTTTTAAGTATAATTGAGGTAAAAGGTTGTGTGGTATGTTATAGTATATTATTAGTGTTACCTTTGCTTTGATGACACCATCCGATGCGCTTGCTATATAGTACATTATATTATATTATATAATCGTTATGAAAATTAAACACTTGACTTGATTTTGGTGAGATGCATCACGTGGAATGATGTATAGCTATAAAATAACATCTATAGTTATAAAATACCATATATATATATATATATATATATATATATATATATATATATATATATATATATATATATATATATATGGTATATATATATATATATATATATATATATATATGGTATATATATATATATAGTATATATATATATATATATATATATATATATATATTAACAAATTCAAATTTCGGATTCACAATGTACGAATTGCGAACATCTCAGTAATCGAGATAAGGATTCGCTCCGGTATAATATATTTCATAAGAAAGTTGCTTATTGCTAACATTAATCATCACTTTAAAACGCTTTGATAAGAGTTGAGTAAAAAAATATTACAATTGTAACATACACAAGAAGATGGAATAAATGCATAAAGAATGTTGATCTACATATATAGTAATAATGAACGTGATAATCCATAAACGATTTTCACACACGTTTTAAACGTCTAACTTAATTATTTAGTAATAAATATAAGTATTCTAGTAGCAAATATCATTGTTAGCAACAAAGTTTCATCATTCCTCTAATATGTTGATATCTCCAAGCGTTTTCTTTAAATTCACTTATTATTTTATTCGCATTTGTCCCAGAGGCGATTCTCTTCGGCGACAACTTTGTAGATGTATATCATTGATGAATTTAGCTTTTTGACCGTCGCTGGATAATCCCTGTATACCCGGGGTCAGATTTAATCCCTTTTCAGACCGCAAACATTTACATAACGGCAGCCTGCACGAGGAAACGTAAAAGGCGAAGGCTATCACCCTAGGGCTCTTTTAAAATTACTTCGTAAACATTTACAACCGACAATAAAAAAAAACGTAAGAGAAGAAGGGAAAAAAATGAAAAACCACCAGACCAAGTTTTTCCCTTTGAGAAAAAGTTTCGTTTGTATATGGGATGTATTTTTTCCATTTGTTTCCTTTCATTTTCCCTCGTTTGTCTCGGGCAATGCAGAAAATTGAAAGCATAAAACATGTATATAAGACCGGACGTTTGACTCCCTTAGAAATATTTTGGTTTCTTTTATTATTATACTAAAAATTTCATTTTTTATTCATTTGTCTATTGAACCGTCTTTCCTTCTAATAAAAAGTATTTTCGTGTGTAAATTTTTGCTTCTAAAAATATAAATCAATACCTTTATATGACTTTCAATTAAAAACGACTTTCTTTTAATGTTGTTGCAGAACTTTAAAGACTAAATAAATCTAGATTTTTTTTAAATTTGTGATAATTAAATATTACAAATCAAAATTATTTTTAAAATTAACATTAATTGCAAATTTCAGTTCAATTTATTCATTAAATATATATAAATTTTAACAATTTTAAATATTATTTTTTTAATTTTACAAAATATTAATATAATTATGAATTTATATTTCATAACAAATAAAAAATTTTTATAAATGTTTTTCAGAAATTTATTACATTATTATGACGCCCGAATGACGGATTTATTATTTTACTCATTTGCCTATATTACGTTGTTTATAACGCGCGAATTTAATACCGCATGTTCTTATTGTATATTATAATTAAAAATATTAATTTGGCACAATTATAAATCAACACAGTTTCATTTAAGTTCGTTTATAATATAATATTTCTAAAATAGAGCAGGTAATTCAATGTTGTAAAAGAATAAATAAATGTTATATTAGTTGAAAGTCTAGTAAGACGTTGATTCTTATAACGCTATCGCGATAATGATCTAATTTATAATATTTATACTAAAAATCTAAAATTAACTATATATGAGCTAGTTTAAAACCATTCTGAATTTAAGTTTGATTTAATGAAATATTACATAAGATCAATAAGATCTATTATTTATTTATCATATATTATAAAAAAATATATCATCATTTTGAATAAAAATTAACGTGAAAATTCCCTTACGACTTCTCAGTTTGCTCTTTTTTAAATAGAGTTTTACTTTTTTAATCCATTTAATTTTCATAACTTTTTCTACAAAGATCTTACGTTATATAATATCATTTACATAATTTATAAAACACTTAATGTAATATATTATACTGATATATTAAATAAAACATCTCACAGGAGCTATCGATAATCAACAATGAAAATAAATATATAGATATCTATATAATACATTTTTATAAAAAACTTCTTAATACGAATTTCTCACAAAACAATAAAGCTGTACTTTTTAATTTCAATTTAAAAAAAATATTTTTTAAAAGTAAATATATGATAGGTGAATAACTTCTCAAATAAAAATTTGAGTCGTTTTTGTGTCATATGCTCATATTTTTAATTTGAAATTTGAAAGTTAAAACTTAAGAAAGAGATAATTTAGTGAAATAGGTTTTTGTTTTAGAAAAAGTCATTATTATTATTACAAATAAGTTTTCTAAAGGAGAAATAACGATTTGAGTGTTAATATGCTTTTAAAAAATGAGTCCATTTTCGAGATCATTTTGTAAAATTTGGAAATATAGGAAAACTTAATTTTCTTAGTCAAACTTTTTTCGAAGATTAAATTTCATCTATATTGACAGTTTGCCAAAGTATTTTTTTAATTTTTATTTTCTGAAAATTATTATAATTAAAAGTACAATTGGAATTTAAATAAAATACGAAACAACTAAAATATTGTCGTATAAAAAAAACTTCACAAAAAAAAAAAAAATATATATATATATATATATATATATATTATAATTAGTTAAACTTGTAATAAAAGTCTCCAAACCAAAAAAAAAAAAAATACTGAACTGTATTATTTTCGTAATAGAATCATTCATATAAAATAAAATCGTTATAATGTCACATATACGTATAACATTATGCTTTATAAAAGAAAAACATGTTAGTACGACATATGGAATGGTAAAAACTTTAATCCGATACGAAAAGCAAACCGCCGAAAGCGTTAACGGAAGATTTTCATTTCAACCCTTGAAGGAAAAAAAGAACAAGGACAATCCCGTGCCCATTTCGACACCCTGTTCCAAAACTGGGTTACCACGTTTTCGGATATATACATATACTTTTTCTTTTATGAAAGTACGCTTTATTTCGCATAGCATAGGAAAGTGAAGATATTTCGCGCGGTATATCGAGATAGCGTAGTAACAAGTGAGTCGAATAAATTTACACAGTTCTGGATATCGGATAGAATTCCAAAACTCTTGTATTCCTATTGGATGTTTCACCAGACCCAAAATAATCCCATGAGAAGTCCTCTCCTCGAGGGATCTTCGGGAACCAGCATTCGTGGAGACAAATTGAAACTCTTGTATTCATCGCCTTTTCTCTTCTACAATCAGAAATGTGATTACTTGAAGAAGTGAATTAATTTATTTTGTTAATAAATAAACAAAATTTTCCTTCATTTCTACAGATTTTCTAGCTTTTCAATCCGTTTATATAATTTTTACAAATTCATATTATATTATATATTTTTTTTAAATGCACCCATTTTTAATCTAAAAAATCGTGGTTCACGAAATACTTTACTTGTAAAATATTTATTTATAAGTTTTAAAAAGTTTTGCATTATAATTCATTATTTTATTTTTCAGAATCTTAAATTATTAAATGTGTATTTGATTGATAGCAAATTAAATTTAAAATATAATATTTTTTATGCAAGATAAAATGAGATTCGTTTTAAAATAAATAAATTTTTAAAATCTAATATTAAAGTTTTCGTTTAAATAATAAACATTGTTTTGTTTATCGAGTGCAATATTTTATATTAAATCTGTATTTTTTGTAAAAATACTAGTATACTTATCCATTTTTTTATATTCTCTGATAGAATAAATTATTTTCTAAGAAAATAAAAAAACATTGTAAAATAGTACAATATATGAGTTGATATAAAATTTTTCTTCTTTTGAAATATATATTCAAGCAATTGAAATTCCAATGTACATATGATAATATATTGAAAAATATAATTTAACTATATGTATCGGAAATACGTACATATTTCAATATCTTATTCAATTTAAACATTTTTCCAACTATGTAACTTTTGAGAAAGTTGCCGCTTTTAAAAAATGATATTCGTTTTCTGTGGAAACTTGTGTGTGGAAAAACAATTTAATCAAAAAGTATCTATCATCTGATAAGATGCTGTCCTTCTTTCTTTCCGTTTTTTATTTTTCTCCTATTACGTAACTTTTTCCATTATACGTACTTATATATATATATATATATATATATATATATATATATATATATATATATATAATGTATTTTGCGTAAAATCGATACATCTTTATACTACTAAGAAATATATAATAGAAAAATATTGTTTTTCTTTGTTTTTTCAAAACATTCCAAAAAAACATCTTGATAATCAGGTAACATCTAAAACTTGTAAAAAGTTCTATCTTGTCACACTTAAGTAACTTTCTTTCACAATTTATCTCTCCAATAGCACACAACTACTTATTTTTAGTTTATCTTATGAATGAAAGTTTCTATTTCCTTATATTTTCTTGTTGATTATATTTTTATTTTACTAAATCCGAAAAATAATTATACCACCTTCTACCAAATCTAAATATTATATAATAATGTATAACATACACACACACACACACACACACACACACATATATATATATATATATATATATATATATGTGTGTATATATATATATATATATATATAAATACATACACAACTGAGTTAGTAAATGGTTAAATCTATACTAAATTACGCAAGAAAACATTCAAATATATAATTGATTAATATTATTATTACAGCATTATAAATCAAATATTTATTTTTAAATTTAAAATAAAATTTACTGTTATATATTAAATCTTTCAGGAAAACAAAATATTTCATGTATATTTTGTTGTTTTGACTTCGACAAAAAAATAAATCGTTTCCTTGTAACTCAAAGGAGAGACCTTGACCTGAAAGAACTTCTGAATCACCAATTTATATTATGTATATTAATATGTATGTATGTGCATATATGCTGTGCATATATATATATATATATATATATACCATATATATATATATATATATATATACCATATATATATATATATATATATACCATATATATATATATATATATATATATATATATATATATATATACCATATATATATATATATATATATATATATATATATATATATACCATATATATATATATATATATATATATATATATATATATTAAAAATAACCATCCCGCTAACTAAGTTATATAAATAATTGTTTTTCTTACTATCATAAGTGCTATCATTTTATTGATGAAGGCTTAGTTTGTTCGCAGATCAAAATATAATCGAAGATTTATGTTCAACAAACAGTACGATTCCTTCTCGAAGACATAAAATAAGTCTATAACAATATTTCCGATAAATTTTGTATCCAACCCTCATTAATAGCTGTCTGTCGCAAGTGCAAAATATTTTCAGGTTGCTTTGACATATTCTACAAAATATTACAGCTTAAATGATATTGATGATCGATCATTTTCTATGTGAAATATGTCTTTTTAAAATTTAACTTTCATGTCACTAAGTAAGATTCATTTACGTCATTTTTTATCTCGAAAATTGCTTTTAAATAAATTGAATACAATGTTTGTTAACAGCATCTAAACTAAAACGTCTAAACGAATTTCTACATGTATATTTTAAATAAAATAAAAAGACAAAAGATTATAAAATATTTTATTCTCTTTAAACATAAGTGTACAATGAGTTTCCCAACATATTTTTATACCTTTAATTTATTATTATATAATAAAAATATTTTTTACGATTCAACTAATAATTTCCTTTGTAAATGTAATATAATTTATCATTTATCATTTTTCAATCTATCGGAAAATTCAGTTGTGCTTTGAAAAGATCGAAAATCCTCTCTCACGGCATAGTGATAAATTAAAACAAAAGCGATCTTATTAAATTCCGATGCGAAGACACCTATTTGTCTTTAATAAATCAGAACGATTCTGGAGAAATTATTTAATTAAAAATCACTTTTCATTGTACAGTATTATGTTTATATCGACAACAAATGAAATTGAATGGGAATTAATCATAATTTATGACTTTTCATCGACATCGGTGACCTTTTCAGTTGTATTTCAGAATGACCTCGATGGGAAAATTATAAAATTTAATAAATCAATATCAAAGACCAATCTTAACGCTAAATAAATAATAAAATAATATTTAGCGCAAAGATCGGTCCAAATGATACTTAATGCAAATATCAATAGAACTAAATATCAAAATACTTATCGCTTGATTAGAAATGTAAATATATACCATATTTAACTAAGAATTCGACTAAAATATACATCAAATTAAAATATATATCAAACCGATTATCGTTACAAATTTAATATTGTAATATCATAAATAGCTATTTCACTTACGTCAAATATTCCTACGTCGAATAATATTTGACGAAAAGTTCTCTTATAGACTGCAATTTCAATCTTATATAAAATAAACGGTATTTAAATATCCAAATACGAAAAATATTAAAAAAAACAATTTCAATTGATCTATCACACATTATTATATATGTAAAACTAATAAAATTCACTGTTTCATGATATGTTAAATAATTCACATATATTATCATCGTATCCTTTGTCGTATGACGTCACTTCACAAACTAATCATCATATATGAAGCAAATACGGGAGCACGTTCCGCTTCAATATCAATACAGGATTCAAATATCATAAACTTTACATCATATAAATATATTAAATTAAACTATAGTTTAATATCATATCAATATTCTACTGTACCTGATTTATTTTTAAACATATGAAAGACTAAGCTTTGAAATTAACTTTAACACACACATTGAATATTTTTCCATATAGCCACATATTATAATAATATATAATTTAAATATAATATTTCAGTTTTAAACTTAACAATAATGAGATACTATGTTAGTCTTCAGAAAAATAAATACGAATATATTTAACGGTAAAACTTAGTTCTAAAACCCTTAATACCCTACTTGAAAATATAATACACACTATAAATGAAGTTATAGTAATATTTATTTAATATATTTTTTCATTCGTATTTAAATGTTTATTTATTTTATCTTAAATCATAAATAGAATTGTGAAAGATACATCCTACGAAAACATTAAAAAATACACTTTAAAGTATCATAAAAATTCTTTCTTAGACTAATAATTTAATATCATTTTCTTTATTCCCGTTTTTGAAATATAATCCGTCGCTATAAAATATATAGATAATTTCAAACAATAGTTTTGCAAAACGTAAATTCCTGAAACGGATTTAATTTTTTCGTTTATTTTTATTTTCAATCAGGCAATATTTACAAATAAACTGGACCTTAATAAGACCATCATAAAACTATTCGATATTTTCTCTCTTAAGAAAAATATGATGAAATATCATTATATTTCATCAAATTTTCTTACATCTTTAAAGAAATATATTTTTGATCTGTAGCTGATTATAATGTTGAAAACCTTAAATCTAATATTGAAACATATTATACCTTATTTAATTTCACAATGTTGTGTCTAAAATACTATAAATAATAATAACGAATATTATATTTTACAGCCATTTATCTTTTTCTTCATTTTGTCTTATTTTATTTTGATTAAATTCAGTATTGCGGTTTATTTCGTACTGTAAGCTATTTTTTCTTTGAGTCAAATTGTTTACTTCATATATAGAGATTTAATTTTCCGCGAATTTTCACGGAATGAAAACATGAGATGTAGGAGTATTCTTAGATGCTTTTCAATTATTAATTTTATTAGAACTAGCGATATAAAAATAAAACCTCTGTATTCAAAATACAATATCTCGCATTGAAAAATGTATGCCTGTATATAGACGTTACGGTGGAAAAAAAATGGATATTATGTTCGCATATTCATATTATATATTGTATTATAGAATACGTATTCATACGGATGTAGAAGAATATAAGCAGTTTGGAAACCGCGATTACGATCGGACATCCCTTGCTTTTCCGGGTCGTGAACATTTTCCTTTTATGATTTTTTATCCAATTATGATATATATCAAACGCTTTGGAGAATTTTTGCCTTTTTCGCGCAGGCATATAGTATATGCGAGCGAATATAATGGCCCACATATATACTATTATTATTATTATTGTCTGTACCCTTTTATTAAAAAGTTTTTGTGAGCGGAAATTATATTTATTTAAATTTTAATGATTTAATCTTTTTTTTCTAGAATTTTTATTGAAATTTAACAGAAAAAAATAACTAAATATAGTAATTTTATTTTTTCTTATATAACGCATTTACCATATATTAATCTTTTTTTTTCTTATTATACAAATTAAAATGTCGTATTCTATATAAATTAACACACGATTAAACACAACGAAAAAGATTTTATTACATCATTAAAACATAATATATAGTATACAAAAATACTTAAATGTGAAATTAAAGTAATATTCATTTTAAGTTATAAAAAGTTAATTCTTCAAATTTTATTCTTCATTGAAATATACAACATATTGTTATATATTTTTTACGCAAATGGCGACATAAAAAGACAACTAAAATATAAAAATAGTACAATTGATTTTTGTTAACTGTAAAATTATATACATAAATTTTCAATTTTACGATCAAATCGTGAAGAAACGGCAGCCCGGGGTGGAAAACTTCGCGAGTTTCCATTACGTTTAAACTGTCCTAAGTGATTTCGACAACGTCTTGGCAATTCTCTAAATTTACGAACAAATATCCGACCGCATTTTCGCGTTATCTAAGACATTAACGCCTCTAAAAAGATAAAAGATTGCGCATTTTACGAGACCTTTAGCGATGTTTTCTAGGGCTATATTAATAGCCACTTGTAAATAGCGAAAACGCGAAAAAATAACCGCCAAATCTCCCCTCTTATAACACAATAAAGATTATTATAATGGCATATTCGTGGTGATTTATTGAAATTAAAGCGGATTTATAATACGTAAAAGTGTGCACAAAATGTTCAGAATTTGTATAAACTGTTCGTGTTTATATATTATATACGTATATTTTATACATGCAATATCGAACTTAACAACGAAATGTTATTTTAATTTTGTCCTTATTTAAGATATTTTTTATTATATTCATACAATGTTATAGTTATATTTTATTACATAATATATGATTAAAATTTGTATTTTTTTAGAAATATATATATTTGTTAATAAATTTCTCATAAAGACAAAGAAAAAATTGAACAAGAAAAAATATACGCTAATATTACACATATCATTATTTCCATAGTATGAATATTAAAATATTATTTTCTAAGTATTTTTTTTTCTATATGAAATTTATATATATATATATATATATATATATATATATATATATATGTTTATATATATATATGTGTATGTGTGTACTTACAAATAGAACGTGAAATTGAAGATGATGGATTTCAAACGAGAGTTTCCCTTAATGTTTTTGCCGATGTCGAGCGCATATATATTTTTAGATAGATATCGAAGCAAAAATACTACGCATAACATTATATCATATATTCTCAACCCTTTAATATTCACTGTGAGTTTTGTTTCATGAAATTTGAACATAAAATATTATTTTAATGGTTATTTTTAAAATAATAAAAAAATAATGTTGCCTTTTTGAATTTGAAAACGCTGATTTATTATTTTATTGGATCGGTTCCTTAACTTTACGGTCAAAATTTCGTTATTGATTTTTATTTGATAGGTTTGATATATATTATATATTTATAATTTTTTTATTCATTCCGTATTTTTTTATTAAAATCTTAAATTATGCCTTTTTTTATCTGCACACATACACACACACACACACACTGACATAGTGATAAGAATATACGGATATGTGTGTATGTTCTCATTTTTCGTACATTCAGAAAAACGGTTAATGTTTCGCGTAGCGTGAACAGTCACAATTCAATCGCGCACTCCCCGAAAAGAGCCAGGATCCATTCCCTTTAAATCGTCCCTTTTCGTACCCTTAAAACGTTTTAAACGACGTTTCAAATAAATCTGTTTTAGATATGTATATATGTATTCAAAGCGTGAATAATTCGTCTATTCAAAATACGCACAAATACATATATATATTTTATATAAATCTATTCATTTACTAATGTTTGCTCGTGTATATGTATGAAAAAAGCTTACTCAATATAGATAACATGAATAAATTTAAGCCTTGCAATATGTTTATGGTTTTATTTTTAAAACGTATCAAATTTAATTTTCTCTCCTACACAATCGTTAGAGTGAGTATAAAGTTAACGAACTACTCGACTGGATGAAAAATTTTTTGTAGCTTTTGTTCCGAATATAAAAACACTTTATTTTAATTCGGATATGACATACAATTCATAATATTTATATTATTTAAACTCTGGAAATAATTTTAATACAAAGCAATTACGTTAAACATATTACAAAATTTCAAGGAAAATTTTTAAATCAATATTATATTTTTTGATAAAATATTAATACAATTATATTTATATGATTCGTGAAAGTTTTGATTTTCTAGCATGTTCATATTCATATGTGGAAATGAAATACTTTTTTTGAAGGCTGTCTTGTTGCCTTATAAAGATTATGAAACGCGCAGTTGACATTAATTATTAGCGTAAATAACGATTCTCGTTCTTATGTCTTGACATTTTACATGAATCGAAATGTAATATTTACCCATTTCCTTTATATCATTTCTATATTTACATATCAACACGCACATTCACATTATTATTATAAAGATAAATATTGACATTTATTATATTTTTATAAATGAATTTATTTGATATATTTTACAAAAATCTATTTTAACATTTACATATTATTAATTATTTATTAAAATATGTATAAAAATATTACCAAATGTAACCAATTTTGAGAATGAATTGCCTTAATATTCGAATGATTCTCTTCAATTTTACATGATTGATGTCATTTAGTATCCATTTTGGGAGATATGCGAATGCTGTAGTTTCTCGTTCTCGGTCAATGTACCGGAAAACTCCATTTTCGACGATTTTTCGTTTTTCGGTTAAAATGCAGAAAATTATACGCAATTTTTCAAATAAGCTTTTTCATATTTTTATAACAATAATAAGAGAGAATATTATTATCTAATATATCATAAATAAAAAATATCGAAATCAACACTAATTATACTAATATATATATATATATATATATATATATATATTTTTTTTAGATGAGAAATGGTTTTCCCGTTTTTGAATCGAACGCTTTTTCGGACATTATTCACAATTTAATTATAAGGATTCACTAAATGTTGCCATCCATGAAAATTCAAGTTTTCCAGTGTTCAAAACTTTTGTCAAATTACTTTTGAACAATGAAATCCTTCGGCGCAAATTACACTATACATAAACATGACGTGATATATTTGGGAAATTTTCGCCACCCTTTGTATAAAATTAACTTCGAACTCACACTCACTTTTCCATTTTAAAACGCACACAATATATACAAACATTATTATGCATGTATCAAAATATAACCGATAATTGAAATAAATCTTTTTCCGTAATATTATATTCAAGTTATACGTAATTATCACCCAAAAAAAAAATGTAATTTTAATGATTTATTCATTTTTAAAACATATTTACGTATTTATTTTGTTACATTAATCGAAACCGGATGTTAAATATTTAGTTTTAATTTAGTAATTATTATTATTGTTTTTGAAATCAAAAATTTATTCGAAAAGTTTTAATATAAATTTGTGAAGATATATCAAAATTTTATTTTTAATAAAAGTCCAATAATTATTTTGAATATAATTATAAATTACTGTTATTATGTAATATTTCTACTTTGTATTATAGGAAAACGTTGAAGTTAGAACATTATTTCAATTAATATATATTAAAATCTCTTCAATAATCTAAAACACATTGTATCTAATTTAAAAACAAAATTAATATGTATTTTAAGATGTTTACTAACATTTGTAAATAAACTATTTTGCACATATGCATTTGATGGTTTTCAAAATATGGTATACTAAAAAGTTGAACTAAATTTATATAAAAGAATCTGAAAACTAAGACTGTTCTGAAAAAGCAAACAACAATATTAAGCACCATGAAAACATTTTTCTTCGCGTATTTTTTATATGGTTTTCACACAAAGTTGAAAAAATATGAAATTTATATTAAAAAAAACTTTATATAAATCGTATAATCTAACGTATATTGCAAATTTTTGGGTTATCTTCGAAAACTTTAATTTTAACTATACAGAAGCGAAGTGCTTAATAAACAAAGTTTATCCTTGCAACTGGTGCAAATGCACCATAAGTCCCAGTAGTGACAAATATAATTATTGGAAAACATATACAACAGGAAATAATATAAAATCGTATTACGTTTTATAATTTGCGTTTACGTACCTATATTTAAATTTAAATTATTTTATCAATTTAATATTTTTATATAAATCAACATTAAAAACGTGATTTTTATTTTGAATGAGAATGAATAAAATTAATTTAGCACTTTTTTTGTTAAGAAATGTTATTTTAATTTATCCAATTATTTACGCTTATTTTAATAATCGGTTTAGTACCTTTTTTAATATATCTGTTAGAATAATGTCAAATTAATGCTTCCCCTTGTTAAATTAGTTTTCAGCTTGTGATAATTTGAAATTTCCTGTATTCTATTTAATTATACTTCATTTTTATTATGATTATATATATATATATATATATATATATATATATATATATATATATATATATATATATACATATATGTATATATAATTCATTATCTCCCTTTCGTTTTTACTTCCATTAATTCATGTTCATAATTAAAAATAATTCGGAATTATCAATTTCAATATATAGTATGTATCAAATATCAAAATCAAAATTATCTTCATTTATGTTTCAAATTAATTACGATGCCGGCTTAAATTCTACACTCGCTTATAAAATTAACCCTTTAACCGACGCGTGCGGATAATTATTTCGGCGTATTCATTATTCGCGTAAGCCGAAATAATTTTCAATTTCATCGCATCGATTACGTCGGAAACAAAACGCCGTATCAACGTACATAAATCGACGAAGACAAGCTAATGATTCAAAATTTACATCGACATTAACGTTTGTTGCGACATTAAAACGGAAATAATTACATCGTACGAGATAACAAACGAACAAATGTTACTGCAAACAACACGCAATTTTTACTTAAAAAAAAACGAATATTTGTATATTGAAATTTGTGTTCGTTTTTTATCAAAATTTAAGCTCATTTTCTAAATAATTAAAAATAAAGATATATATATAAATATTTCGGTAATTCTTTAAATATTTCGTTTGCTTTATACCTATATAATTATTTTAAAGTACTATATATCAAGATTAAATTTCCTTACAACCCATCGATTTTGTAACAACTTTTTTAACATAATCTCTTGCTAATGCTAATTATATATCTGTATAAAGATAAAATTATTAAATTGATCTTTACAATCTTGATGGTTTATTAAAAACTATATATCACTATAATAATTGATATAAACGATAAAAAAAGTAAATATTTAATTGAAATATTCATTAGTCAAATTTCCTATAAATGTACAAAAAAGTGACTAAAAAATAGTTAGAATTATTTCACCGAAACCTATAATTTGTTGCTCGCTGAAAACGATGACACACACACACACACACACATACACACACACACATACACGATATAAAACGTTCGTGACTTTCAATTAAATTACGTTTTATTTTCGACACTTTCACGTCATTTGGCCGTTCGTTTGTCGTCGGTTTTTCGGATCGCACCGCTTCCGCCATTGGGGACTTTTACACGCGCTCGGCATTTTAATGAAAAATTTCTTTACGACGAAACGAAAGAGACGACTGCGAACATATTCTCCTTTTTAACCCTTCAACGTTGATAAGTTTGCGAAACTTCCCACTTTAATTATAATTCGAGTGACACTATAAGATGAACGTGCGCGCGTCAGACTGTTAACAAGGGTGAAATTCGTAAAATAATCGAACGCGTTCATTATATTACACAGTTGAAATCAGTCACTTTGTAAGTTTAATCTTTTAAATTTAATCATTTATTATTGCAGATAATTTTCATTAAATATTTACTTAATATAAATAATAATATTTATATTAAAAAAAAAGATTTTACAATTTTAAACCCAACTTCAATTATATAATTTTAAATAGAATTTTATTTTTGGAAAAACAAAAACATTATAAGAAACAATATTTTTGTAATGGGTGAGTGTCACATTTTTCTCAAGTCGTTAAAAAGCTTTAAGACGAGATGTCATCCATTAAAACTCTATAAAACTGTGATATGAAAAGTAATGAAGAACTTCTCACGTACCACATTGTATTTAAGCATAACATCAAAGAGGATACGATTTCAAGAAAAGTAAGTGCAATACAAAACTTTTGTAATATTATGTGCATTTTAATATAATAGTATTTTAACGGCAATCAAACAAACACAAATACTGTATAAAAATATATCGCAATATTCATAAATTGAAATTAAAAACGATCATTTTTCAGTCGTTGTGATATGGAACGACCCCTGATATATATATATATATATATATATATATATATATATATATATATATATATATATATCATAAGATTAAACATATAGTATAGTACTAGTATAATATTTGAAACGCTCTACGTATGTTTTGTAATATAATATTCTACATTTTCCGCGGGTACAAGCTCATAAATACGCGAAAACCTTTTCATATATATATATATATATATATATATATATATATATATATATATATATATATATATATATATATATAAACACTCGTATATAATAGTGTATACATATAAAACGTCGTTGTACGTAGTTTGTCTCGCTCGTAAACGACAAATACTTGTGTCTAGTTGGAATGTTGCTTTATTGCTTCGCGAAGTGAGTGAAATGCGGAAAGCTTCGATATTAATGAACCACACGTCGTTGTCTTTGTCGCTGTTGAAAATCTGTCCTATGTAAACCTCGGTCTATATGTACATCCAATTGAACCAATGCAAATTCATGGTTCCGATTTTGACATACATACGCACCAAACGCGAATCATCCCCTTTATGTGGGTTCGTTTTATCGATTTTACTCTATTTCATTTCGTAATGTCGTTTTCCGTTTGATATTGTATTGGATCCTACGTGAAAATATTCATATGTCAAACATGTGTTACTAAAATATATCTTCAATTTATGCCAGGATGTGCCGATTTAATATTTCTAATCAATAGATTCATCTTTTCGTCTTTTATATAAGATAGCATTGAAATCTCTGAGTGTACTACGTTCTCACTAATTTAGTTATAATATTTAGAATAATCTGTTAAATTTGTTAAAAACAATCTCATTTATTTCACAGAGGTGTTACGTTTACCTTCAAAGATATTACAATTTTTAAAATAAAATTTCATTAGAGTTATTAAATAACAAATACGATAAACATTTCGGTATATTACAAAATTGAATCATCTATATTTCTGCTAAATAGATCTCTTTTTTAAAATTTGTAAAAATGTATTAGTTTCACCTTTCATAGCTTAAAATTAAATGACGCACTGTCAATCTTCATAACGAATATCTGTTTTTGGCTTCCAATTTTCGAATTCTATAAACGCACAATGCTTTTGATTAATATGAAACATTTGACGTGCTCGCAATTGTTCAAAAACGTATTATTGCCTATGCAAATTTTTCCAATTGAAATTTCATTCGCTTTGAACCGAATTTGAAAAGGACCGACATGCTCATAAGTACAACTATGACAAAAAAAATAAAACGAATTTTTTTCTGGCTTTTTATACGTCGGCGTTTTTAAATTATTTAAATTTTAATCCTCATTGTAACAAAATTTTCACGAAAATCTTTCCTATAGCGACAAACGAATTTCATAATCAAAAATTACAAACTTCCTATCTCATTACGCTTCCCCTTTCTACATTTATTTTTAATTCTTTTTTTTTATATAAAATTAAAATTTTGTTGCAAAATATGTTTTAACTTTTATAATTAAAGTTTTAATACACACAACTCATAATAAAATAGCATTATATTGAAATTTATTTTAATTATCATCCACAATTAATTGTCTATTAAATATCAAAAAAATAATATTATTAAACGTAAACAAAATGCAATATTTGAATAACGAGTTAAAATAACTTCTTAAGTTTTTTTTCATCAAATTTATATAAAAGTATTTGAACATAGAATATCATTTATAAATTTATAAATAAAATGGTAGTTATTGTGATTTCCAATATAGAATGTACTCGTAGTATGATGAATGTTGGGAATTGAAATTTTCACTTAAGACATTGCCACTGGTCGAATTTCACTTCGGGGACTGTTCCAGTAATTAAGCGCAACGTGAAGGTTTACTACCCCGGAGGACGTATTTGTCCCAAATTATTAAACAAGAATAATAATGTCGAAACATATGAAAATAACAGTATCAAACATTATAACTAAAACTATATATAACGCACGTAACATTATATAGCCGGCTACAAAATATTATAGTAACAGCAAAAACAAAAGTTAGTTCGTTTCGTCGTTTGACCTTATTACGGCACGCCATGTGTTGTAAAAAAGTATCTTTCTTGAATCTTGCCTAAAAAAACCTTTTCAAATACAATATTATGTCTAATGCATTTATGCAAAATCGTTCTTAGTTATAATACATATATTTTATAATATTTGCTTACATTAGCTTACTTTGACAAAAAGATTCTAAAATGCGACGTATTTTTATAGTATAATATTATATTTGAAATTCAATGTACTCGTATTTCTATTGTATGTCACAGATATTGTAGACAAAAAAAATTGCAACAAAAAAGTCTTACAATATATAATATAAAAAAGAGGAAAGAAATTTGGACTTCATATCAAAATTAAAAAGGTGTAACACTTATATTTATTACTTACTGTATGTATATGATATTTTATCTTTTGATGAAAAATAAAAAATATTAAGTTTGATTATTGACACTAGAAATCTGAAAAATAATATTGAATGTAATTCTGATATTTTTGTAAAAAAATTCAAAATTAAATTAATAATATTAAAAAGAAAAAATATATAAATATAAAACACATATTTTATAAATATATATATATATATATATATATATATATATATATATATATATATATATATATATTTTCCATTTTATACGTTACGTTTCCCATCTCCGAACTAAATTGATTGTATCGAAATCAATTTGTTATCAAGATAATTATTCAATACATCGTATTGAAATGTTTCATCACAACATTTGTAATTGCATTAATGTTTCGTATAGATAGTTCGATTTCAGTCACATGATAATTATGAACACTTGCCACTTATATGACGAACTTGACAAATATATATATATATATATATATATATATATATATATATATATATATATATATATATGATAAACAATTTTATAAAACTTCTTTTATTTTTTCATTATGTATAAACGTATCAATTATTTAACAAAAAACGAAAATTTGGAGATCATATTATATCAATTAAATGAGCCAACACAAAGGTTTTATAGAAAATTTTTCATTAACCATTTTATTATGGCTTAAAATGTTGAAAATTTTCAAAATTCACACTTACGGTAGTCGTTTTCAGCAACCGTTATCATTTCTGCCGTATTAAAATTGTTTAGACCATATATGAACATTTTTTCCTAATATTTGAATCTTAATGACATTGCTAATTATTTTTTATGTAGCGATATATAAAAATGCTTTTTTTTAAATAATTTTACGGTCGACTTGAAGATTCTCTTTTATTTTAAAATTTTGTGATATTTTCAATAATTTAATAAATTTTAATTAATAACTTTCTTACATATTAGTCCCTCTTGCGATGAATTAACTTTAATATATTAAAATTATTTTTAGATTATCTTTTAATTTAATTTTTAGTTAATAAAATATTATTTAATTAAATTAATTGTACAAGATAAATTATGTCCTATATTTCACCGATTAAAATTATTTTCGTCTATAATATGATATTCAAATTATGAATAAAACTAAAATATTGCAATTCAAACTGAGTCGAACCGACTTAAGACGATTTCAGTATTACTTCTATCTCACGTCCCACGACAACACTTACATATCCATTTGTAAAATTGCAAAGTCGGCCGACACCCTCCGTCGTTTAGCAGGAATCCACCCTCATCCCTATATACCTTTTCGATATCATCCCCCTCACACCCTTAATATTGCACTGCGGATAAAGTCCATTTGCCGGGCACGATCGTCGACAAAGGCACCAGGTGTTACGATAAATGATACCCGAACAAGCGAGCCCCCAGACTAAAGTGAGTAGAGAGCCTGTGACACCATAAAATGGACGTGCGCGATACGTGAGAAATTTAAACGTGTATCCCGTATCTTGACTTTGGACATTTCTAGTAGTGAGGAACAACAAGGGCGAAAGGGACGAAATTGGTCCACCATAAATAAAAAAGGAACGCTCGCTTGAGTGACGAGCGCACTCGGCGCAAATTGACTATTATATTAAATACCTTAATTTATATGGTATAAATAACAACATTTAAAATATATTTTCATGATAATTTCATATTCATCCATAAAAAAAATCTTATACAAACCTTTCAAATTAATTAAAATTTTAAAATGACATTTTTTTACCTACAATAAATAATTTAAAATCTTATATTTCAGTTTTATGTTTTTTTTATATATAAAAGAAAGATAATAAAAATATATTATGAAATACAAGTTAATATTTATACATTTGTTATCATTGAATATATTAAATAAAAATCGCGAATATATATTTTATTAGTGGAAAAAAATATATTATATACTTTATAAAGTAAACAAAATACACATATTATTTATATAAAAGGTAAACCTTTTTCTCTCATATTACTAACATAAGAATCTTCTTACATACGCTCAATATTTGATTTCATAATATTATTTAGATTATCGCAAATAAATAATAGAAATATATTTTTTACGGCGTTAACATACCTCAATAATTATAAAATTCAACGTTGAGAATTATGATACGAGTCGAAAGCACAATCTCTGAGTCTGCTCAAATTAACCGAAAACCAAGTCACCAATGTAAACGACGGGTTTGTTTGCATCGTACATTTCACTAATTTAACTCGTCTGGAAAATTAAACTTTGCCAAAATTATGTACGTTCCAGAAGAAATGGGTTGCACGGCTTAACACTTATTTAATAATTATCAAAAATTACGACAGGGATGCAGTCAAATTTTATCGTAATTCCGCTATATTATAGTAAGGAAAAAATATCGTATCGCGAAAAATCGTATTTATTTTAAAGAAAATCTAAGCAAAACCATAAAATCTTTTAATAATCAAATATAATTTTACTGATATTGTATCGAATATAATAACAGTTGAAATAATTTCCAAGAAATTCTTGATGTTAAATTGGATAAAATTTATAGATGTATTACTTAAAACTATTAAAAATACATCATCGTCACGCTTTTTTAAGATTTAAAAACTTAAAAAGCGACGCCGTCTAATGAAATATACGCGATTTTATCTTTTATTTATTTTATCCTTTGAAAAAAAATTATTAAATATACACTTATATATAAACACAAAATTTTCTTTTAAACTTTAAATATATACATTTTTTTCTATTCAAATTTCTTGAGTATTTCATTTTTATACCTTTATGACACTTATTTAAAATTTAAATATACATGAAAAAAATGATAAAGACATCATTTATAAAAAGCGAAATTAAAAAACTTCTTAAGTCTCCATTTTATATATTCCATATTCATTTGGTCTTTTTAATAACCGTTTTATTTAGTGTACTTTTAACCATGATTATAATTATAAAACTATCCGTATTCATAATCATTGATATATATATATATATATATATATATCATGTTGAACAATTAATGAATGACAAGTTTTTCTATATTTTTATTAATAAATTTTAAAATACATTTTTATCGACGAAAAGATATTTTACGAATTCGTTTAATTACATTTGCTGATTGAATTGACGTGGAAACTTTTCCAATTACACCCCAATCATGTGACCTGGTATATAAAACAAAGCTGCAATCCATTTATTTTATCTTTGTTGCTTCGTTTATCGATTATATATATATATATATATATATATATATATATATATATATATATATATATATATATATTCATGTTACTATTTATCAATATTGATATGATAAATTTACTATATTTTTAATTTAGCAATAATTTTAAATTATAATTCAATAAATATAAATATGATGTTTTAAATACGTCAATATAAATGTATTGATTAATTTAAGATAGTGAATTTAAATTTCATATGTATTCAATATTTTAGAAAAAAATAATATGTAAAATTGGAATCTCGTTGAAAAACGTTGAAAACCGTTGCGAAAGTAACATATGCCACATATTTGACTTTGAAAATATCTTAAATTCTTTTGTATTCCTTTATTTGTCATCTATTGAAACCAGCGAAAATCTTTGACTTTTTTGCATCCTCGTTCGTTCACTTTGCAAACAACGTACTTTAGATCGTTTTCTTGGTTCCTTGTCACATAGCCAAGAATTAAATAATCTCTATGACTATACAAACCACAAATAGTCTAACGATACAAACTTTGAAATATATTTTGTAATAAATTATATATTTTAATTTTCTCGTGAATGAAAAATGATATTATTTTTATATTCCATATTTAAACATATTGAAAAAAAAATATATATATATAATAAGTCCCTCTTTTATATACAAAATTTCAACACATGTTTTTGTAATTTTTTAAAAGAAATGAGCAAAAATCAATGTAACGTATAATATATTGCACACAGCCCTTCTTTTGTTATAAACATATATGTATTTTTATTTAATTAATTTTGAGCGCATACGCAAAATAAATTTAATACGCGTGAAAATTGAGTAAACGTTTTAATTTTCATAAATGTTAACATCTTTTCCCAGAATCCCTTAAAACACAAAAGGGCTCTATTACGTACGCCCGCACACACTTGTATATATGAATTTTCTAACATGTATACTTGTATGTGTGTGTGTGTGTGTGTGTGTGTATGTTTGTGTAAATGAATTAATATGACCGTGCATATTACTCGCAAAGGGAAAGCTTCTTTTTACGGCGTCCGTAGAGTGATTTATTTTATTACTTTCCTTTTTTTTATTTCACCGCTTTCACTATGAAAAGTTTCACGGTTGAATATGGCAGTAACTTATTAACTGTTCAAAACTTCACCGACACACAATCCCGAGAAATGATACCATATTATATCTTCACAATATGTACGTAAAACGATCTTTTGCACTTTTTTTTACAACCCCATCCTACATCTTTCCTGTCGTAAAAGCCTTGCGTTATTACATATATCGTTCTCATTCGAGAGAAAATGATTTTTATCACATTTCACATCTTTTCTTCGACACGCTCGCGTATATTTTGTCAAAGTAAAACGCCAAAAATGTTGTTACAAAAAATAATACTTTTTCTATTTTTCCAATAAACATAGGTTGCTTTATGAATGAATCAAAATATTAAAACAATGATAATGTTATTTTTTGATAATGCGGTATTCAGATTAGCTCTGAGCTATAATTAAATTTATTTTTTGTAAATTGTAAATTAAACACGACAACTTTGTTTTCTAGACAATCCATGGAAATTGAATATAAAATTTTCAGACAATTTTTCTCAATTGAATATTCTAGAACTCGAATAAACCGGTGAACCGAGACTTCTATTTCAAACCTAAGAAAGCTGATTTATTACCTTATGCAATTTAGTAACTGACTATATTAAAATTTTATTTTCTTCACTCCATGACTTATATTAATATTATAACTTTATTTAATACGGATAGTGTTTTCTTTTAAGAAAATAATAAATAAATCGATTTTTCAAAATTTTTTGACGTACACTAGTTAAAATTTTAATAATAACTTAGTGAACTTTTCCATTGAATTATATATCCGTTGAAATTAATTTAGTACAAAATCACCTTCACCTAGTTTAATAATTATTAATACTCTAAATACCAAAAGTAAAAGTTGTTAATAGTTTCTAAATATATTTCTATAAAGTAGTAATTATATATAAACCCTATATTCCTCATAAAAAACTCAGTAGACCATAAGTTAAAGTTCCATGTTCTAAAGTAATTAATAAATATTATAGTTAAAATATATCTTCAATAACATTTATTTTTAGCATATAATGAGTGTGATAATTAATTTTTTGAACTGATTTTTTGAATAAATTTAAATCGTTCATATACTATTGACGACATTATAAACACTAATATAACAATATGTCTTATTTGCAATCTAATAATAAATCTATATTTATTAATATAGATTTGAAAACAAAATAACATCATTTTTTGTGTTAATTCTTAACATAATCTTGATTAACACGACATATTATTATTACAATTTAAATTTATTTTAAAGTAAATTTGTTAAATCACGTTATCGTCATATCCATCAAACGACACTATTTACATTAATCTGTACATTATGAAAATGATCAGGTTGTATGTTATTATTATAAATGATTTATGTATGCACATATGACATTAACCGTGACGTTGCGGTCACATCACACATATTATAGATTAATAATCTTAGACTAATATATCAGATATTCTCATTGTCGATACGATCGATGCTTAACAAATATATTATACTATAAACCGCACATTAATATATAATATTGTACATTAGATTTAGCACACAGATCGTACTATTACAATTAATTGCTTTTCAAATCAACTTTTTTTTTCAAATACAATACAATTATAATCAATGATCAATTAAAAATATAAAAATTTTAAAGGAATCCATTTTTTTCGGTAATCGTTTCATCGTAGCGATATAGTTCGCATTCTATACTTGCTTCAAAATCAAGCGCTTTTACCGACCGGAAATCGATGGTTTTACAAGTGCAGAACTTCTGGACAACCGGAAGTGTGCTAAAAAGAAACCTGAGACGATAGCGAACGGTTAGAATCTCTAAAAATATAGAGGTAGCTCGACAGACGATTTAGAGTTTTCCATGACACTTTTTTAGACCAGTTTTTCAATAAATAAATGTAAAGAAAAGTCTGTTTCCAACTAAATACTATATACCATATCTATAGTCTATGCACTTTGAGTTTTATAAAAAGTTGTGAGGACAGTGGTCCCCAGGTGGCTGAACTCGAATCGAAGCAATATTTCGTGTTTGGAACAAATCAAGCTTCCTGTGATTTTTGGAAAAGATTTTAAAACATATTGCTATAAATTCATTTGATTTTAAAAATATTATGTCAAATATATACTTCATTATTCTTTTACAATGATTTATAATTAGGAATAAATATAAATTGTTCTCAAAGAAAAAAAATAATGTTTTTTATATATCTTCTTAATATCGAACGTATTTAAATACATTTACGTACAAATTTTAAAACATGAATTATGTACAACTGAATTGTTTACTAATATATATAATAAAACTTATCATTATAAGCGTTACAATTATAGAAAAAAAATATAATAAAATTTTGAGTACAAAATAACCGAATTTCAAACTATAATAACATCAAAATCTGATAGTATCGGAACATTAAAAGTACGGTTTCCAACACTTTTTACGATATATTTTTTAACGACTTCTAAAAATCATGCCATATTGCCATTACCATAAAGTTGTACATCGTTGAAAAGAATTTGAATTGAAATTTTATTTTGATAATATTAGTTTTATATCAGTAATCATATTATTTAAAAATTAATCATTAATATATATATATATATATATATATATATATATATACCATATATATATATATATATATATATATATATATATATACCATATATATATATATATATATATATATATATATATATATATATATACCATATATATATATATATATATATATATATATATATATATATATATATATATATATATATATATATATATACAATGAACGCATACGTAACATATAGGGGTCTTTTATACTCGGATTCACAAATCAATCATCAAAGGTGAAACGTGTTCACGCGTATAAAAACCAATACCTCATTTTCAACAAACGGAAAATCGGAAATAAGAGAAATTGAACCATGCAATGTATCAAAGATATAAAAACAAAAAAATATAATTCTCAATACAAATTTTCTGATAATCAAATCTAGTGAATTTGACAGTCATTGTTATCTAGTTTTTCTTTTAAAAAATATGTCCCAATTTTTTCATTTCATATATATATTTTCACATATATCTTTTTATTCCTGCCAGTCATTATTTCATATTATTATTTGAAAGCACCTTGACTAATAATACTAATTGTTTTAATTACACATTGTTATACTAAATTTATTATATAAATAAATTTCCCGTGAGCTTAATATTTGAGTTTAAAACGTAAAATTTCTGCAGACCCTAAATTGTTCCTTGTAAAACCGTATAATATGCAAAATTTTCGTTTATAATATTACAATCAAATGGTACTTTATGTGGACCTAGCGAAACGATGACGTCGAACAAACGCAAAATACACGCCCATACTTTCAAAAACCTGCCGGGGTCATTTCGACCCCGCCCGTCAACGGTACCATATGTAGATTAAAAAAAAGAGAAAAGTCAAACAAGCGTAAAAATGCCGACTTCATTCAATTTTACAGGTCCCACGGTCGGTAAAAAAGAGATAATTGATATGCCAGAAACTTTTTTTCATATTTTTCGACCAGCATTCGTCCTCGTTCGTATTATTTTACATATAAATTGAGGAGTATGGGTGTGAAAGTGTTGAAGTTTCGACGACGAGACGTTCAGTAAGTTTCATAAACGTCATTATTTATGAAAATGAAAGGTCACGCTTGCGACCGTACAATTATATTATATATTTAATTTTTTACGGAAATTTCTTCGGTCCTGTACAAATTAAAAACCTTTTTTTATACAGACAAAGTCTATATTTTAACGTAAACAGAGTGTTAAAAACACGGTCTAAAATTTAACCTCTTTAATGTTGTCCAATATTTCTCGTTCGTAAATATCTACCAGTCTTATCCAGGACGCAAAAATATTACCACTTTGTGGTATGAAAAAAGAAACAAATTTATATATTTTAGTATTAATTTATCATATATTTTATAACTTATGCATTAACCACATACATTTTAATACTCAACTTTAGTAATAATTATTTATTCAATTATATTTATAACTTTTTTTCCTAAAATTGCGAATCACATTTTACATTAACATATATATATATATATATATATATATATATATATATATATATATATAAATATATATATATATATATATATATAAATATATATAGATATAAATTTTTACATCATATAAAAGAAAAAATTATTTAATAAAATATTTATTCGTCGTTTTTCAAATAACTTGATTCAGAATATGGTAATATCATGAAATTTAACAAGAATTCACGAATATTTTAAATTTGATTCTACAGAGAATTTAACTACAGTAAAATAATATAGAAACAGTTAAATATAATTTGCCAAATTATTAATCTGCATTTCACGGCGCGCAAAATTTCACAGTTCACCAAATCCCAAGTAATAAATTGAATATAATTAATTCGGACGTATTTAAACACATACATATTCTATAACCGGATGTAATCCTATGAAAAATTTACGTACTTTTCGCTTTGTTCCAAAAAAAAGAAAGATAATTATCATTTCATCCACCAACCATTATGGGTTACGACAAACAAAGGATTCGATGACGCAATTCCTTGCAAAATTAATTCAGCTTTTGTTATACACAAAATATCTCGTTTTTGTCCTTAATCTTCTCCTGTATATAGTTATTTTGTATATTTAACCACTATGTTACACAAAAAATATGAAGTTGAAGCCATGTCAGAACCAAAATCGGAATTTTCTACGAAACTTCGTGTAATAATTTATTACATCATATTGAAATAATATGTGATTAATACAAGTGTTGCTAATGATTCACATATTTTGATATAATTCGAATATTGGCTTTAAATCTAGAATATTTTATATACATTTTTATACACATTTTCATATATTTATTTATATTAAATTTTCCCTCATAAAAAAATGTATTTTTAGAGTATATGTTACATATTCATAGATATTTTTTGAAAAGAAAAAACACAATTTTTCATGAATATTTTTTTTTTGTTATATAAATTAAAATTTAAATATATATAAAAATACAAGTAGAAATTCAAGAATACATAATTAATATCCTAATATCTATATATACTCGTATTTAGCGGAACACGAACACGTACTTTGACTCCTTAAACGACTTACTGTAAGAATCCATTTAAACCGCTCGAAAGCTTTAATTTATCACAAGCTTATTAAAGCTTTTAATCTTTTCTTATTAATTTAAGCACAAACATATGAGGCTTTTTAAACCGTAACATTTGAATTAAACCCGCAGATAAAATATTCATATAAATTTGGCTGTTTGTAATGTGAGGTTAACGAATTATAGATATTTTAATATTTTTATGCATTAAAATACGTATAAAACATCATATTCTTCTCCCTAAAATTCTCATTATTGAAATATAATATTATTTTAAGAAATCGTATATTTTCCCTAGCTTTGATCATTTTGGAATTTGATAATAATTTCTTTATATAATAATTAATATTTTAGATGTTCCCATTTATTTTACATTAATTTTTTTTTAGTTTTCTTTGTTTCCTTTCTTAGCGTTCATTAATCAAATATATAGTTCTGCGCCAGTATTTCACATTTAGACAAGTTAAACCTTGAATCGAAATAGGTTTCTAAAAAGTTTTTCCCGTTTATATTTTATACATACATACATACATACACACACACACACACACACACACATCATTGTTTTACTCCAAAGATTTAAAATACTAAAAATATACATATTTTATTATATAAAAATGTGTTATTTTTAAATAATTTTTCTGTTAACATAGTATTGTAATTATAATTATTAATTATAATAAATATTATAATTATTATAATTTTTTTATAACTATTTATTATAAATAGTTGAATTGAAAATTTCATAAAAAAATCATTTGATATTTCATCGTTGCATTCATTATTATGACACGCATATTTGTTGAAAATCTAATACAATTATTTATTTTCAAACTCATTTTCTCAAATATATCTTTCACCACTGAAAAGTGTCATATTATAAAATAAACATTCTTGAATTGTGGGTCTGTGTAAATTTTTAAATCACATGTTACCTGCAACCATGGGATTTAAAGGTGAAGCAACTGAAAAGGAATGAAAATTAGATGTTGCATATTTTACAGAATATAATAAAAACAAAAGGATAAAAGAAAGAAAAAAGGATCAGAGTCAAAGACAAAAGTCTGGAATCTGGCCAAAATGCATTGCAGACCTCAAAGAGATAGATTTCATCTACAAGATGTTATATAATATTACACTTTCCGAATATAAAGATGTAAAAGCGGGGAAGAAAAGAGTCGCATTTAATTTTCATATCCGCAGTACTTTTCGGAGCTGCAAAATTTTTCGGCAAAAAAAAATAACCAGAATTTCAAGTAGAAAATGAATAAATAAGGCTTCATATATCGAAAATATATCATATTACATGCAAGAAAGCCATGGGCTTCTAATCTACATCATATTATATAATCATAAAGAAGGTGTTATTTTTTCTTGATGAAACTAAAATATAAACCCAAACCAGCAACGCTTTGAATCAACGTTGTTATTTTATTTTTTAACAGCATTAGACATTTTTTTTAATCATTTGAAGATATAATAAATAAAGATACTTAAAATAATGTAACAATTTTCAAATGTTTATTTTTATTTAAATTAATTAAAATTACATTTTAACAGATCTACGTACATTTACATTTTATAAATACTAAATATGTATGAAGCCGCTGAAATTTTGAATGGTTATTTATTATTTCAACGTCGAAAATAATTTTCCCATGCATATATGTAATTCTTGATGAATTTCGTAATATATTTTTCTTTTTTAATTTTCGACAGATTTAATCGATATGACTTTATGTTGATTATTTTCGTCAAATTAAAGCGTCAAAAGTTTAATAAAGCTGTATAAATTATTTTATCGAAGTAATAGTATAATCTTTTTAAAACTTCGAAAATCTAAAGCTAATTTCTCTTTTTATATTCGGACATTTATTACTAGATTTCTAACTCTGGAAAACTAGTAGTTGAATTATTTAAATATTAAAAAAATAGTATTTTTTATGCATTGGTTCTATTATATTTTTTGTTTGATTATTGTGTATTACTTGAAACGAATTTTCTTTTTTTTATAATAAATAAACAAAACTAATTGGTTTGAAACAAATATTTCATATTTATGAAGTAAATAAACAGAAATTCGTCATAAAATTTGCAAATGTTTTCAAACTGAATTATATAAAATATTCTTCATATATTTTAACATTTCAAGTTCTATCCTATTTTCCAATATGAGAAACATATTTCAATGAAGACGTCGTATAAATAAATGATAGCTTCAATAAGCGAAAATGGAATCGTAAAGAAAAAAATAGTAATATCTGTCATGATATTTTGATAACCACTCAAATAAAGTAATATACATCGAACGTTTATGTAAGAAAAACGAAATAGCTATGATACATAACCGATAAATAATTTATATCCAAACAATATCATAAAAACTCATGATAAATTTCACAAAATGCCTCAATTCTAAATATTCATTTCAGAATATATATCGCAAATAATATTCAATATATCTTATATATTATTTATGTTTCACATAACAACTAAATATCGATTAAAATACAATATGTTTTTTGATAATATAATATTTATTATATTATTTTATTAAAACTACCGTTCATCCTAAAAGTAAACAATTATTTTTCGAGACGTTTCAGTTCATTATATATATATTGAATAATATTAATGATACTTTTGAATGATTTTCAGAATAACCATTAAAATATTATATTACAATATATATTCAATATTGATTTAGTCGATTCTTTTAAAGTTTACGCGTATCGTTAAACTGCTAAAGAAAGTTATAAAGCACGCACATATAATATAATAGTAACAGGTGACGCTAACACAGTATATAACTTACATCGGTATCGAATGACTCAGAACCGGGACGGATGAGGAAATATGGCGTCATGATGCGCGATAAACAAATCCCTACGGATCAAATAAAACTGGTGAACGGGTAAAATTGAAACGCTCTAAGCAAATATACGCGAACATAAATCGCGAAAGCTCAAGAATATTGCCTTCGGAAAAAAAATCCACAGAATCAATACCGGTTGGTTGCTAGAAAACTTTCTATGCGATAGCGAAAACTGGCTTATTTTTTCATTTGCGATGGACTCCTTCCGGCGATCCTATGTTATTTTTCCTACTCACAAACATTTTTTTTATTTTATTTTATTTTTTGTTCTTTTTAAACATGCCATTTGATGCATTTAAAATGTATATTTCTGTTATCGACATATTGCAAATACCAAATATAGTTTGATTTTATAAATAACGCTACAAATTGTACAGTCACAGCTTACATAATTTCCTAATAATATAGAGAAAATAATTCCTTTTTTTTTGTCATATAAAAAACATGGTAATTTTCATTATGAAATTGTTATTAGAGTAAATGTTACAATATGGTAGTTATTATTAACTCAATATTATAAATAATCTGATTAAATACAACAGATATGCATATAACAATATGTGTGTGCTTTTAGATTAGAAGGCAATTTTTTATGGTCTGAGATCTCAACAAAATTTGTATATTTTCCCCCGAAACGAACTTTTACAGAATTCCTCTATGGAACGTTACTCAACTTTGCATCCAAAATGTATAATCAAACTGAAAACTTTAAGTTTAATAAAAAAAAGGCGTTCCAGCTTTTCACTCGAAAAAATTGGATTTTCGCTTCACAAATATTTCAAAGAATTTATAAGAAGACTGTTTTTCGTTTTTGCAATATTTTTTTTTCTATTTTCAACTTCTTCGGTTCCGCTATACATGTTTCGAAAATAAAATATAAGATTTAACGTGGTATTTTTCTCGACATATTTTTTTTTATTATTATTCCACTTTAGTAACGCAGATTTATAAATTATATCCGAAATTTAATTTCATATATATTTATACCGCTTGAAAAACCAACGCGGCATGATTTTCTCTCGTTTTAGGGTAGGAAAAAAAATTAATAAACGATTTCTGAAAATTACGGTCGAGTCTGAAATTTGTTTTTATAATTAATCATTTTATATCCAGATACGATTTTCTGAAATTAAATAATTAACCGCAATCAGTGACATATTACAGAATACAAAATAAGTATACCATATAAATACAAACAAATATTAAAGCAACTCTCCGTATTGTTAAAAATATTCAGGTAAATGTTTTATTCGCTTATTTAGCCAATAACTTTTATCATAAAATTAAGCTTCAAAAGAGCTTTTTTTATATTTCATCTTTTATGCGTGAAATTTTAATTATTTACTAACGATTAAACATACATTAATATACTTATATAATATGAAAAACTGGAAAAATATGTTTTCAAAGATAAATAAATAAAACCATGTTAGTGACATAATTCAATCACTAACAAATAAATATATTTACGTGTATATATATTTTTATATTATTTAATATTTATAAATTTTAGTTACACTTTCGTATTTATTTAAAAAATTGTGTGAAACACTTAATGTTATTAAATATTCACTAAAATTTTATATTTTTTCTGATGGTTGAAGTTTTATTACGATATAAGCCCTTTCAATATATTTTTCTAAATGTGTTTGAAAAGATTCGAATTTCCACAAAATCCAATAAGCTTTCCTAAATTATCGGCCGAATTACCATCGACTCAAATTTATATGTCGGTGTGATAATTCAGCAATTTTTGCTCTAACCCAAAAATATCAAGCATTCGATAAGATTTTTTAAATGTTCCATTATTAAATTGTAAAATTTATGTTCTAAAAATGAATTTATTTTAATATTTTTAACTATTAAGTTTTCAAATAAACGACCATAGACATTGAAATATCTTATTTTAATATTAATAAGGGTACGCGTACAAATCACCAATTTTTTTCCTATAATATTTATATATGTATTTATGTATATATATAGGCATTTACAAAATATCTGATATGAAATATCGTATACAATTGTGATTTACGATACGGTTGCTTTGCGGAAAATCCGATAATTTGACGTCTCGTACACTGGGAAAACATTCATCATATTGAGCATCGTAAATATTATTATGATAAAATGTAAATATACATTATTCCAAAAGCAGTTCATAATAATCCAGATCAAATGTCAAATTAACATTGTCGATATAGATATTTTTCCGAAGGACAGTCACGCTATGTTTGATACATGTACAATAAATTATATTACCGTTTTTTATTTTATATTTTTTGTCGATATATATGTTATTAAAATTTATAAAATCTGACAAAATGTATATGAATATAAAGAAAATAATTAATATATATATATATATATATATATATATGTGTGTGTGTGTGTGTGTGTAAAAATTATTTTTTCATTAAAATTTATATATACATATATTTTGTTTTTGTTTCAGTCGAGGTGATTTTCCTTATTTGGGGCATAAGGCTGTGTATCGTCGTAAGAAAAGCTCCTTCAGAATTTAACGAAAGCCGCTTTATCTCCATGGCTATATACAATGAGTTTTTGTTGTCTCTTTTTCTCAATATATCAATGTAAGTATGTCTTAAATATATAAAATGGTAATACGTTTCTTAATTAACATATAGTTATTTTCTATATAAAAAACAAAGGCAATATTATTAACGATTAAATTTGGAATTTTTATTTTTGGTATATTACATATTTTCTTTCTTCATATTACAAAAATAATATTAAAATATTAGTAGTTTCATTTTACGAAAAGAGACGAAATGTAGTACATATTCTGACAATTTTTATTGTTAGAATCAAAAAATAAAGGTTGTTATATAATTATATTTTCGTTAATAAATGATTATTATCAAATTTCCAATATACAAAATAAAAATAAACGACCAAAAATATACAACAAAAAAATCTGTTTCAATCGGAAAACCATTAGAATAGAAAATAAAACCCCCAAAAAAATCTCGCAGTAATGTTTTAATTATTGTTTACAATGAATTTTTGAATGTTGAAAAATAATTTTACAATTATAATTTAATTTTAACGAACGTGTTGATACCAAACAATCCGAAAATATAAATATAAAATAAAAATTGCAATGTTTTCGTTTCATAAAATAATAATAAATACACGGGAAAATATAGCAAAAAAAATAGAAGGTGGGTAAAGAAACAGAATGAAAAATAGAAGAGGAGGAAATTCGGAAAAATCCAATTATGACGTGCGGGTCGGTCCCTAGAGTATCGAAAATCTCCGTACTAAATTTAAAAATTAAAACAAGACTTACGGGTGTAACCAAGGATTTATATAAAAAAAAAATGCTCACGCACACATATTATTTACACGTGTTATTTTATATAAATTGTATTAAAATATACAAATAATTATTTTTGTTTCAAATAATTATTAATCTTCATTTTCTTTGCTTACTTTTATTTTGCTTTTTTAGAAATTTAGGTCTTGTTCTCAGTAAATTTGAGAGTATTTTACAAATACTGTCCATATTTTTCTAACTTTATGATACATATAATTAAGCAATATGTACTAGTAAATAAATTCTGATACTTTTCATCATAATTCTACAAACACACACACACACACACACACACACACACATATATATATATATATATACCATATATATATATATATATATATATATACCATATATATATATATATATATATATATATATATATATATATATATATATAAAACAAATTTAGTTGAAGCGGTAGCGAGTTTATTTGATATACAGGTCTTGAAATTGAATTCTAAAATCTCATTTACAATTTCAATTTTCATTTATGAAGTACGTTTTATATAATAAAAATATGTTGACATGTCTGTATAAAATAATATTTGAAAATATTTAACTTTTAAAAAATTAAAATAGTTCAAAGCAATTTAAACGGCTTAAATACTTAAGAGTTACAATTTCACTAATATATTATATGTATTAATTATACAATCTTCAAAAATGCATTTATATTAAAATATTTTTTTTCTTGAAATAAATATTATATTAATTGACTCTAATAGGTCAATTTCTCTAAAGCATTTTCTTAACATCCAAATATCAATAAAGAAAATTCTATTCATATTATATATACCGAAATGAGAGTAAAACAACCGTTTCTTTCCCTACTTTCACCTACAAGAAAATTTAAATAAAATGGAAGCGATTAGGAAAGAGAGCAAATTATTCTATCTTGAAAGCGAATATATAAAAATTTAGAACACGTTTTATACATTAAAATCTTTATTTTTTTCAACGTAAATATACACGTATTAAAACATTAAACATTTTTACAATTACGCACTCAAATTTTCTTTTTTTCTGCTACATGACAAAGAAAAACGTCAAAACGAAGGGAAAACGTTTCAAATTAATTACGATTTGATAACGCTAAAATAATATATGCAAAGTATGCGGACGACTCCAAAAAAAAAATTTTTGAAAATTGGATGAAAAATTAAGTCAAAATGTAATTTTAAAAATTAGGTCAAACGTCGACTGTAATCCGTAACGTTCTGTTGTGTCTTTTTTTTCACATTTTACGACAAAATTTCGCTCTCAAATAGCAATTACGCTATTCGAAATAAATTTAAAGCATTGAATTCTTTAAAAACAATTAAAAAAGCTTTATAAAAAGTTTCAAAATCGCGAATTAAATTTTGTACAATATTTAGAAGATTTAATTTTATATCATAAAGAATTTAGTTTTGCCACGAAAAAAAAATCGAATGAAATAGCAAATATTCATAAGTAGTAATTCTTCTCATATCGCGAGATAAGAGAAGTAAAAAAGTTGTAAAATCATCAGTGATAAATGAAAATCCACGAAGTAGAAGACATTATACACTTATTTTAATATTAAATTTATACATTATTTTAGTAGGTATTCACTATTTTAAATTTACAAACTTTCTCTACATACTCATACACTACATTAGTCTTTTCTACACTATTATTTAAATGTACTGATCCTGTTCCTTTTACAATACTTCTTAAATACTCATATACACACTAAAATGTTTTGAATTCTTATTAAAAAGCCGTGATATATATTTTATATTAATATCATTTGAAAATCCGCAAAATAGCGAATCTGCGATGGACGAAGCGATGGATTACTGCATATAACGTCAAATTTTAAATTTATATATATATATATATATATATATATATATATATATATATATATACCATATATATATATATATATATATATACCATATATATATATATATATATATATATACCATATATATATATATATATATATATATATACCATATATATATATATATATATATATATATATATATATATATATATATATATATACTTGTGTGTGTTCTAAAAAGGCCACTCAATATGAAACTTCACCAATCGTACAAATGTACAAGAAAATAACGGACTAAAAAAATGCTGAATAAAAATGAAAGACTTGGAAAAGTCAAATAAAATACTACAAAATGAAAATACGAAACGGACAGTAGAATGGAATGGAGTGAGAGGGACAAAAACGTAAAAAAAATCATCAGCCAGAGCAGAGCCATACACATGAAAAATCCGTCGATAAAAGAGAACGATGAAAATCAATTTTCCAAATGCTATATTCTACGTGTACGTTTCGAATCTTGCGTTCTCGCACATTGTCGCATTTTTATATTCTCATTTCATTTAATTTCATAAAATTTTTCTCGTTTCGTCGTTTTTTTACCTCTGTTTTGCTCTCTTTTTTTTAGCCCTATTCTCTGAATTATTATTTTTTTTATAATATTATTCCGCGAAAGTAACGTTTATTTTACACAGACGATGGTATTCTTTCCTCTTTAGTATTATATTATAGCTTTTAGTATTATATTTTTAGGTGTAATAACGTCTTTTTTAATAATTTGAATTATATTGTAAAAATTAATATCAATTTTAACTTCACTTTTAAATTAACGCAGACTACTTATTTTCGAGATTTTATATATATTTTTAAGATATATATATATATATATATATATATATATGTGTGTGTGTGTGTGCGAGCGCGAAAATACAATTTATTAGACAGGTGTACGAAAATAATGTAACGTGGATATTTTCTAATATTTCATTATATTTCAATATCAAAGATTATTTTATTATTCAATCTGATATATTTTTATTAAAAGGATTTGTTGTTATATTAATTTTTATTTGTTTTTAATGCCCACTGTTACATAAATTATCCGAACTTAATATTTAAAAAAAACCTCAATAATTGATACACCTTATTACGATTATATTACAATTATAATTATGTTTTTATGTACCAAGTTGTAATTACATTATTTTCAAGTGGAAATGCATAAGATATCCAATTACACCTCTATTATTAAATTGATATGATAAATTATTTAGGAATAATTAGTAAAATATAACATCTGCGTTACCTTAGTAATTAAGTTTACCTAGCTAAATATATAACTTAGTAAGCCGTAAATGATAGATTTTATGAAATCTTCTCCAAGTTTATTAGTTAATATTATAAATATTTTAAAATCACATAAATAATAATAATAATAAAAACCACTTCATATTTATCGTATTATATTAATTAGATAATTAAAAATCGAAATGAATTTATTTAATGATGCAAAATAAGGACAATGTCGACTTTCAACCATTTATAATCGTTTTGTTACTAAGAATCGAATCCGGTACAATATTTCGAGTAATTGTTTGAACATGTGACGGTCATCCGTTGCAATAGCCTATTTCGGCCATTGTTGTTTAATATCGTACAAAATTACATTACGACGGTCTCGGAACTTTAACCCAAAGTTTCGATATCCACTTTCCTGTACAGATATCGAACCACGAAATAATCTACTAGTATTACGTATAATAATATTACACAATTTAATTTATCTTTAATTCAATAAAAAAAATGTATAAGTTGAACTTTAAAAATAAATAGCACTCGCTTCTTTATTTTTTTATGATAGATATTTTATCATAATTTACATTTATACATAATGTGAATTACAATAATTTTCGCAAAAGAATGATAACACCCGAAGAAAAGTAATTGTAGCACCTGATCTAATTAAAATATAAATAAATCTAATTTATTAAAATATAATACTAAATCTTTGTATACACATGTATAATTTATCATATATGTCATTTGAATTTATCATTGTGTTTAAAAGAAAGTAATAACCTTTTTTTTCAGGTTGTTCCTGCAATCACCTGCCAACCCCGATCTTTTATATATCATATTTTTCTGTCACACGCAACTGACTGTTACGCTTTTATTATGTTTTATCTTTGGCAGCAAGGTATTTTTTATAATTTCAAAATGTCTTTTTTTTTCAATTATTTCTCATAATTATCAAAATTTTCGATTTCGTCTCCAGGCTTATTTAGTATTCAAAGGACACGGAAAAAGTGAACACGAAGGATCCAGTATGATTCCAAAACCACCACAAGGAAAATTCATATCGAAACCCAGATCTGGTGGAAATTCACAATATGCAACCAGCACAAATTCATCAGCTGGTTTAAATGAATATACTAAAATGACTGAGCAAGATATTCAAGTAAATATTTATTTTTTTTATAAATTTCAACTTAACTTGATTGTGCAGAGATACAAAAATAATACTAAAATATAATGAATAGTAATTAAAATTTCATTTATATTTTAAAATAAATTTTCAGGAAGAATTTCGTCGTCTCTATACACAGTTGGAACATTTGAAAGAAAAGAATATGCGTTTTGGTAACAGACACTTAACAGCAAAAATATCCGCAATGCAGGAAGCGGCAACAAGACAAGATTCTCTTAAAGAAGATATTGAGTCATCGAACGACAAAAGAAGAGGTAAAGGGGGCGATGGTTCAAGATTTAACATGTTCTCCGCATGTACAGCTATTACACCAGCAGAAGAATCCAGCAGTAGCGGACGAGAATATGCTCTAGAGGCTTCAGATTCAATAACATTACCTATAAAGTCTAAAAAACTTAACGTCACGTTCAGTCCCATGAAAAACTGTGATTGTGACAATGATTCCAACAAAAATACAGACAACAGTTCGACGCAACAAAATGAAGAATTATCCAACGGTGTTCATAAGAACGGTAAAACTAAAAATGACAAGGAAATATCGTCACCATGCAAAACGAACGCTATCATAGAACGACAGACTTCCAATAATTGCGATAAGTGTTTGAACAAAACTTCTAGTATAGACAATGAAAGTGATCCACCCATGAGTGTTTTAGTTGTAAAAGTTGAAAAGAATAATGAAACGCAGCATCAGCAACAGCAAGAATGTGATACTTCGAAAGCTAAATCGTCCATAGACAATAGTCCAAATAATGGTGCCTCGACGAAAACTGGTAAAACTCAGATCAAATCTGGACACGCGAGGACACATGCCATAGTTATCAATTTAGACGACAAAAGTCGTTTTACCGAAGAAGTCACTGTGTAAAATATGAATTAATATAGATATATGTTGTATTCATAAAATTAAATAATATATTTACTTAAACCATGGAACCATAGCGAACTCCATATATATATAAAAGCTTTTTTTCTGCAACAAACTTGTTAATTTATACGATTTGAAAGTAAAAATATCATATCCTCAAATATAATAGTTTCACATGATATTAGCAATTTTAAACAATTTCAATTTTATACAATCCATATTCAGCTCGAATTCCGTAGTATTTATAAATATAAATGAAGTACTCATATATAATGGATTATCTGACGATTCAATATTCTAATAACATATCTAAATAAAAAAAACTTCCCTATATCGACCAATGTATGATAAATTATACATTATCGATTAAAAGTATGAGTTATAACGATATGTAATTATAAAGTAGTTTATTTCGGTGGTTTTCAGAAATATAATATAAGCTCAATATAACTACATTTTATTACATCCAAATTTTACATTGCAATGAAAGAATTCGATTTACTGGATGATAAATTAATCGATTGAATAGATTATTTATTTCGAGTCTGATTTTTGTCACATTATCAACGTAATATTATAATATCGTCTTGTTATATTATTCCCTTAAAATGATTTTATGCAATTCGCAAAAAAATTAGACTATATATAAGACTATTTTCAGCATTTCTCCACAGAAATATTTATATATAGATGTTTATGTGTATATTTGTGAAAAATTAATGGAACTATTTGATGTTGAATATTAATACTAATTACCTATAAACATTTTACCAGAAAGATGTTCATGCTTATACGATTAATGCCTCTGCAAAACGATTAACTTTTATATGTAAAGAAGTAATGACTAGTATCGATATGAAAATTATTGTTAATAAGTCAAGTTATTGCAATTTCTTTTAAATTATATAAAATATATAACGAAATATTGGAAATTGCACAAAATATTCAATATAAATAACTCGATTTGAAATATGTAAAAATATTATAGTTTAACAAAAAAATATATAAGGCCAACGTGATTAATACCAAAAATAATTTTCTTAAAAACAATACTACACAACTTTCAATCGTAAATTAATTTATTTTAAGCAGAACAGCAGAAATAATCTGTGATGATTTATATATAATTAAATAATGATCTCAATATTTATTATAAAAGAACATATTCCTCTAATTGTATATCTTTAAAATAATTAAATTCAGATATAATCAGGTGTATAAGTATACGTAATATTTTGTTTCATATAATATATATATATATATATATATATATGTGTGTGTGTGTGTGTGTGTGTGTTTTGTATATAATTATGTATATTATTAAGTAACAATACGTAATATTAAATAATCATATTAATTTAAAACTTTGCACGCAGTTATGGAAAAATTATAACATTATAACTTTTAAAAATTAAGAAGAAGTGTTTTATCGTAAATGAAGTAAAATAATTGAATATAATTTATAAGAAAAATATAACACGTTAATGCAATATTTTCATCGCAGCATTGTATTAAAAAAAACAAACATTAAATAATAGTGAATACTTACCTACATCAAAATTGATAATATAAATATCATATTTTAATAAGTATTCTTTATTTCTAAAAACATTATTCACAAATATTATACATAATGTATTAATTTTAATTTTACATAAAATGCGTGCAAAGTTAAGTCAAATATTCGTAGTACAGAAAAAACATGAAATATGCATATCATTTTTTTTTCATTAAACTATAATCTGATTTATAAAATATAAAATTTACTCTTCATCAGACTTCACAATATAAAAATGTAATATTTACTAGTATTCAAAAATATAATGTGTTATATATAAATTTGATATATAACATAATATGATACATATATCATACAATAAAAAAATAATGATGATTTAAAAAAATAATTAACGAAAAAAATATATAATAAAATATTAAATATACGTATACTTCCTTTACTTAAAACGTCGTGAAAAAATTATATAGAAGAATCATGTTTTCTACATACATAATTAAATGTATTGTGTTCATATTGATGTTTAATGGAATTTTAAAAACATATATAATAACAATTTGTAATTTATAGTAGGTATATTAAAACTGTTAAAGTGAACATAATAATGTCTAAAATACTAAATAATATGCATTATATTATAATAAACTATAGGTATATGAAATAGGACATTACCAGTGTAATGTAAAATAAGCAATTTCATTTCATTCTTCTGATAATTGAAAATTAAAATTACAATAAGAAAAGCGTTGTGAAACTATTCCAAAATCATACAAATTATATTTCCTACAACATATCCTTTAAAAAATTTTAAATAGTATTTCTTAGTAATAATGTCCTTTTTTAATACCTATATTATATATTTACGACGATCCTTTATTTTATAATGGTTTAAAAAAGAATTTCAATCCGTATATAGTTACTATTTCTTTTATTTTATTTACATAATGTGACACAAGATCGCGTCACCTTTGAAAAATTGAAATAATACATTCTTGAAATGAAAGACATATAAGTGAGAAAATATTTAAAACGTTTTATATAGAATAGTTACAAGAACAAATAAAATTGTACATAAAACAATATTTGCTCACCTCAAAATATGTGTACTCAATATACTATACTAAATCAAAATAAAAACATTCATATTTATAAATAATAAATACAAAAAAAAATTCGATCCATTTTAGAGTTCCTATCGATTATTTAATTACTGAAAACAGCACCTTTTATAATGTTAAAACTATTGCTTATTTATGACATTTATGTTATAAATTACGAAGTTTATATAGGAATTTTTTGGAAAGCTTTTTATAATCAAATGCAATAATCAAATATTTTATATAATTAAAAAATATCCATAAAATATTTAAACAATAAAAATAAATAGATCCTATTATATCAAACTCCATTTATGTTTATTACATAACACAATGAAAATATTAGGACAAAAATCCACATTATTGCAATCATATCAAATTATCAGCTTTCTTTATAGAATTTAAATATTTCCAAATAAATAAAAGCGCACTTAATGTTCATTTGAAAAGAAAAATAAAATGAAAATTGATTTTAGTTATTATATATTAATTGAAAAGATAAAAGGATATGAATATTTACTATTCTATTAATAAAGTATTATTTTTTAATTAACTTGACTATAAAAAATGGTTAAAATTTCATATATATTTCCAGTTACAATAACATTCATAACTTTTTTTGTTATAATTAACTTATTTTATATTAAAATATAAAAATAAAGCTGTAAAATTCACATAATGAATTTAAATATATTTATATAAAATACTGTTTCTATAATTGTTATATATATATATATATATATATATATATATATATATATATATAAACACTTTCTTATTATAATCGACGAATCTTAAAAATCGATTAAATATTATGATATTTTAATATCTTTGATCAAACTATAAAATAAATTCTGGGCCACATAGCAAAATTTCATTAAGCCCATTATATCTGATTTATTAAATTGCAGTTATATAATCAGAATTGAATATTCAATATTAGACGAAATAGAAGTGATGTATATATATGTGTGTATATATATATATATATATATATATATATATATATATGTGTGTGTGTGTGTGTGTGTGTGTGTATTAATTAATTAATTAATTATATCAAAACTGTCAAATTGAGTATTTTAACATCAGAATCATTAACATAAAACTATAAAAATATACATTCAACAATATTTCATAATCAGAAAAAATAAAAAAATCCAATTATGGTATACACAAAAGTTTATAGCTTTCATAAATGTTTAATTGTTAAAAAAAGCCAATTAAATTTGATGTATGCTTTAAGTCTACACATAAAAAATAATTTTAATATGAATCTTTTTCTATCGATACTAAGCCAATTACGAGTATTAAAAAAAACTAGTTATGTTTTAAAGAAAAAAAAACTTAAATATTTAACTAATTTTTATTTATATTAAAAAAAAAGAAATGGTGTCTGTGATATAGTTGTATTTTTAATGTCTGTTACAAGATTTGAATGAATTCAGATATTAACAAAACATTTAGTTTTAAGAAAATATAAATAATATTTCAAATTATATGAAATTGTAAAAATATAAAAACGAAATATTATGGTTGAAATTATGATTATTTCTGAAAAAAATCACAAAAATTATTTATAACTGAAGGTAGAAGTTAAATGGAAGTTTACAGAATATGCTACATATAGATAAATATCTCAATACATTCTTTATAAAACAATATTAAAACATGCAAAACAATATTCCTAATATGTAAGATTGCATTAATTTAAAACAAAATACATATAATAATATAATATACAATCATCAGCTTAAAATGTGGCCCATGAACTTTTTTTCAACATAATTAATTAAAATATAAATGGCTCTTTGCATAAAATACTATGTCTCTCAATTGAAATGAAATAAAACTAATTGAATATTGATTATTATTATAATTTTAATATTTTTTTTGAGAAAATGAATTTAAATTAAAAAAAAACATTTTATTGATGTTTAAAAATAATTGTAAATATTATATAGATATATATATATATATATATATATATATATATATATATATATATATATATATATATATATATATATTATAAATCATTTAATATACAATTACATGTACTAAACTCTCATCGTTGTATAAAATAAATAATTTAAAACTTATTTTTTTTGAAAAAAATAATTTGTTTTAAATTTGTTAAAAATCCATATCTATTTTTTTCTTAACTATATATTTATTGTAAATCTTTGTTATATATGTATATAAATATTTGTTGAAAGCAATTATGAATATTTTTTTTTTTGAAAAAAAAATGTGAAATAAACGTGTTGCAATTATTTTTTATTTTCAATATTATATTCTATCACAGCACGCATATTAATATAAAATTAAATAATATATTAAAGCTTTAAAACACTAACAACTGCATTACCACTGTTAATTGGGAAGGATTTTTTTATACTAACACATGTTTTGTTCAAAGATCTATCTACTGATCTTTCTATGCATTTATTCGAAATACATCTATCAATGGCATTATTAAATTTAACTATCATATTATTATCATTACCGTTGGGACCTGCAGAATATTCACACATAATGTTTTTCTGTACCATATCATTCAAACAGCAATCCATCAACTCATAATATTCTAAATAGACACTTTTAAACTTTAGATCGTTTAATTGAATTTTATTTTTTGACGCCAAAATACCTGTGACATAAACGTCGTCAATCCAGAAAAACTGTGTATTTGTAGCCGCATTGGTAAGAATATTTGCTGTGGTAGGCGTTGTAAAATACATCCAACCTGATAAAAATGGTGGATAGAAAGATTTGGAATATTCTTCTTTTGTAACATACCATTTATTAGCTTTTAGTCTAATCGGTTTCATACCGCGTAAAACATAGCCGGTTAAAAAATTTCCACGATCTCTGATTTCTGTTTTATTTACATAATCTAAAATAGCGTGCATATTAAACACTATATCGTCGTCAAGTTTCATTATCATATGAGCATTATAACATTGGACAGAAGCCCATTTCAGTCCCATAATATGTTTATATGTGAGATTTCTATACGACTCCGCGAAATCTCCTTGTATTATATCGCCAAATCTCAAGTGTTCATTTTCTATTGCATTCTGAGTGGTCTCCATTCTTAAAAAGTAATTGTAAAATTTATTATATATTCTTTTCTACTTAGAAACAAAGACTGTAAACTTTAAATACTCACTCGTTCGACATTTTAGCAAGAAGAAATACTCTTTTAATACCAACATTGGTTAAATAATCGTTAGAAAACGCTCTGCGATGCGCGCTCCGGAGCTCAACGTGTCCAACATACGAAGTTATAATCATCGCTAATTTATGATTTTCTATATACGCATACCGATAAATAAAATTAAAATATATTACTCGATACACGTTTAGAGCAAAATTTATATAATAAATATAATATACAAACTTGTACAGGGCAAACTTTCTAACAAATATTCCACATTGTAAAAGCTACGTTTTTGCGAGACTTCAATATATTTCGTCTCGCCAACATTTTGAACAATGTTGATAGATTTAAAATTCCGCTTAACGAAATATATCAAAATCACTATAATCGTCACGGTCCCTAAAATTTTTTTAGTATTTTTACGCGACATTGCATTAATATTTAAAAAACTATATGCGCGAGCGCAACAAAACGCCAAGAGCTGTCAACTTTATTTTAACGACGTCGCTCTAAGTCGTCCGCGTAAAATTTTTAATATCTGCATTAATTTATTTTAACGTTTTCGATGCGGCATCGTTTTGAAAACGATTCATCCCGGTGTTCCAATTTTATTTTTATTATAAATATAACATAAAATAAGGAGAAACCGAACGTACAAGGCTTTTTATACATGTAAGACGACACTTACTTAAAAAGCCGCGTTCACTTTACACAGTCTATGATAATAAAATTATTTATTTATTGGTGAATCGGTCACGCGGACATTATGAATTTAGTTCATCAAATGTGGCACAATAATATAGTGTACGTACAAAAAAATAAAAAAATAAATAATAACAATTTAGATAGGCAGATATGAAATAAGTAATACAAACTAATGACAAAAATTATATCGTTTGTGAAATATTGTAAAATACGGCTCCAAACGGAGCCCAGAGAAATCGTCATAATTTTTACACCAAAATATGGATAAGAGAAAATCCATAATTAGTTATCGTTTGATTCTTGCGGAGCGATTGTCGCACCGTCTATTATTTTTACATATATCCACTAATATCACTTTGATTTTCGAAACTATTGGAATATGAAAATAATGATAAAATTGTGGTATAGTAGGAACACGGCTTTATTTATACGGACGGGGGGGGGAGACAATAGCGATCGTCAACTATCGATCCCGGACGATTAAATCACCCCCCACCTAATATATGCATTTGCCGAGTCGCACAGCGTTTGGAAGACTATTTCCGTGACGCAAACGGTGCGTCATGCGCAGTCAATGAGTTAACTAATTCGCTTAGCATTATTGTAAATAACTGAATCCGTTTGTCGGACGTTTTATATTAGTTTTATTTAAAATTTGTGTCACATATGAAATAATTCGTATAAATTATGAAATAGAATATATTTATAATTAACGGAAATGGTGAGAAAAGAGCGTGTTTAGTTTGGCGGTATTGTGGCGTCGGTTGTCATCGGTTGTCATCGGTGTAAATTTTATCGATGTTGGGACGGTTCGAGATGTCCGCCTTCCTGAAATACATCGAGGTGGAGGACTTCAAGTCTTACAGAGGCAGACATCGCATCGGACCGCTCAAGTCGTTCACGGCCGTCATCGGTCCCAATGGCTCCGGTAATGTTTATACTACTATCAACATAACCTCGAAATTTGTTCGCTTTTTTTTTGTTAGCCCCCTTCTCTTCGTCGTCTTTTAGGTAAGTCCAATTTTATGGACGCGGTCAGTTTCGTGATGGGCGAGAAAACTTCTAGCCTTCGAGTGAAACGATTGGCGGATCTTATTCACGGCGCGTCCATCAATCGTCCGGTTTCGCGCAGGTAATCGTTTTTAAAGCTAACGTTAAACGATTTCTTAACTTTTTTTTAAATTAATCGCGTTTTTTCTTAGCGCATCGGTAACCGCAGTATTTCAATTGGAAAACGGTGCGGAAAAACATTTTCAGAGAGTAGTACAAGGACAAGCGTCCGATCACAGAATCAACGGAAAGGTTTTAATTCTTATTCGAATACGATATTATTATTTCGACGACTACGAATCCCTACAACTATATAGTTTCTTTTAGGGGGTGTCCAGTCAACATTATTTATCGGAACTGGAAGAACTCGGGATCAATGTGAAAGCTAAAAATTTTTTAGTGTTCCAAGGAGCGGTCGAAAGTATCGCGATGAAAAATCCCAAAGAGCGAACCGCACTCTTCGAAGAAATAAGCGGGTTTATATATATATATATATATATATTTTTAATTCGTATGCGATCAAACGAATTATATATTGTGCTGTATGTTTTCAAACAAAAACGCGTTCGCAGGTCCGGAGCGTTAAAAGAAGAATACGAAAGATGCAGATTAGAAGTCACGAGAGCCGACGAAGAAACGCAATATTCTTATCAACAAAAGAAAGGTATTGCCGCGGAACGAAAAGAAGCCAAATTCGAAAAAGACGAAGCGGAAAGATACACTCAGCTTAAAAACGAATTGGTACATTATTTTTGACATAATCGTTAATTTTTAGAGAACGTTTAAGTTTTCATTTTTATAAATACAAAATCCTCGTCGATCCTTATTCGAAACCTCGATAATTATGCTTAATATTTAACGAATTATTTATTCGACGATCGTGTTCGCTTATTACTTGCACTTATTTTTCACAATTCAAAAATTCTTAACCGATTGACGATTTGTTAGTCTCGCCGTTTATCTGCAATTTTACGTTTATGCAAATATGATATTTTGTGATATGTTTTCGTTTTAGGCCGAAAAACAAGTTGAACTTCAATTATTTAAACTGTATCATAATGAAAATACTCTTAAACAAATCGAAGATGATTTACAACATAAAAGTCAAGAAATGGCCAAAATTGAAAAGAAAAAAAGTAAAGCAGAAGAAATATTGAAAGAAAAAAAGAAAGAAGTTGGTGAATTACAAAGAGATTTAGCTAAGGTTGAGCAAGATATTAGAGAAGTAGTAAGTATTTCTTAAAATATACACAAACGCGCGTGTATTTATATATATATATATATATATATATATATATATATATATATATAATAATTAATGAAATTTATAATTAAATGATTATTAACTATTTTATGTTTTAAGGAAGTGGAAATCACAAAAAAACGACCTGCATTTATTAAAGCAAAAGAACGCGTTACACATAACGAAAAAAAAGTGGAAACCGCACAAATGACACTTGAACAAGCAAGAAAAGCAAATGATGCGCATCAAGCCGATATACGTAAACTGGAAGATGAATTACAACAGGTTGAAAATATTAAAGCCGAATGGGAAAAAACTGTTGCCGGACAAAGTCAGAGTAAGGGGAGAAATGTGAAATTGGAGGAAAAACAAGTATATTTTTCTACTTTAAAGTTATATAAGATATCTTTAATTTTTATAAATATGTTTTTCAAATGTTTTGAAAGGTTAAGGAATATGAACATCTTAAAAAAGAAGCATCTATGCAATCTGCCAGATATTTACAAGAACTCGATTCTGTCAATCGGGAACAAAAAGCAGATCAAGATAGACTAGATAATGAGATTCGAAAAAAAAGTGAAATAGAAAACAGACATCGTCAAAAGGGGCATGAAAAAGCTGAAGCAATTAAAAGAATAGATAAACTTGCGGAACATATTAAGTTTGTTATTTTTATTTTTTTTAATTTAATTGTATAATTAGTATGCATAGTATATATTTTTTTTCTTATAATGTAATACAGAACATCTGAACAAGCCTTGGAAGAGCAACGCAGAATACGTAGTGAATTGCAAGCTGACGTTGGAGCCGGTCGTGGTCGTGCACAAGAATTACAATCTAAATTAGAAGCAGTGGGTGTGCAACTTGGCGATGCGCGTGTTGATAAACACGAAGATGCTAGACGTAAAAAGAAACAAGAAATAGTGGAAAGTTTCAAGAGAGAAATACCTGGAGTCGTTCGTATTAAAAATATTAATATATTTTCGCAAAATGAAAAAAAAATTGTAACTAAAATAATCAATAACTATAGTTTGTAATGTTTGGTAATTTGCATAACGTAGTAAACAAATTATTTATTTTTAGATTAAACAAATCTTTCTGATTTCCTTAATACATATTTTCATTTATTTGTAGTATGATAGAATGATTAATATGTGCCAACCCACTCATAAAAGATATAATGTAGCTATTACAAAGGTTTTGGGTAAATATATGGAAGCAATTGTTGTGGATACAGAAAAAACTGCAAGAAAATGTATTCAAATTTTAAAAGAACGTATGCTTGAACCAGAAACGTTTTTACCATTGGATTACATTCAGGCTAAACCATTGAAAGAAAGATTAAGGTATTTTTGCGATAACAATTTTTCTTACTTTTATTTACGAACTAATATGTATTATTACCATGTAATATGGATTATTTATTATAGAGATATTAAAGAACCAAAGAATGTTAAATTACTTTTTGACGTTTTGCGCTATGAACCTCCAGCTATACATAGAGCCGTTTTATTTGTCACTAATAATGCTTTAGTGTGCGAAACACCAGAAGATGCATCTCGTGTAGCGTACGATTTGGATCGTAACAAAAACAGTAGATATGATGTAATTATATATTTTTGCAATTTATTATATATTTCATCTTTGTTGTATCTTCACTATTTCTTCAATAATTGATATTCTAGGCACTTGCTCTGGATGGGACCTTTTATCAGAAATCTGGAATAATATCTGGTGGAAGTCTTGATTTAGCAAGAAAGGCAAAACGTTGGGATGAAAAACAAATGTCTCAATTAAAAGCTGAAAAAGTACTTTTTTTTAATCATTATACTTTATTTAGTTGATAAATGTGTAATTTAAATAATTTTGTAGGAAAAATTAACGGAAGAATTGAGAGAAACAATGAAAAAATCTAGAAAGGAATCTGAACTAACTACAGTAGATTCTCAAATCCGAGGTTTAGAAACTAGATTAAAATATTCTAAGGCGGATCGTGATACTACAGTTCGTTTTACATTATTTATAATCAAATATAGAACGTTATATTTTAAATGTAATATATTTTATTTTTGCAGCTTAAACAAATAAAGGCTCTTGAAGATGAAATCGATGAATTAGAGAAGATAATGGAAACTTATGGAGTAAATAACACATATAACATATATTACTAACATGTAATTTTATAATTATTATATTAAATAAATATTTATTTTAGCCAAATATAGCTGCCATTGAAAAGACGATGCAAGAAAGAGATCAAAAAATACAAGAAATTAAAGAAAATATGAATAATGTTGAAGATGTTGTGTTTAGTCAGTTTTGTTTTGATATCGGTGTAGCAAATATTAGGTACATATTTATTAAAATTATTTATCATAAAATAGTTTTTTTTATGATTGAATATTTCATTTTAAATTGCAGACAATATGAAGAAAGAGAATTAAGAACTCAACAAGAGAGAGCTAAAAAAAGAATGGAATTTGATTCACAAATTGATAGAATTACTAGTAATTTAGAATTCGAAAGATTTCGCGACACTCAAAGTAAACTTAAAAACATCAAAATACGTTTTTATTATATTTATTCCCTAAATTTGTTTTAATTTATATTTATAGAAAATGTATTGAAGTGGGAACGCGCTGTTCAGGATGCTGATGATGCTTTAGAAGCTTCTCGACAGGCTGAAGCTAAACAACGTAGTGATATAGATCGTGATTTGAAACAAGCTGAAACTTTGAAAAGTGAACGTCAAGTAAAACGTCACCAAGTTGAACAAAAGGAAGAAGAAGTTGGAAAAGTATGTTTATATAATATATAATTATTTTTTTTAATATTAGAATATTTCTATATAATATTTTTAATTTTTTCTAAAGGCTCGACGTGAAGTTGGAAATATTGCTAAAGATATTATGGCTGTTCAGAAACATGTATCGTCGTTGGAATCCAAAATTGAAAGTAAAAAGAATGATCGACACAATATATTAAAACAATGCAAAGTAATATTTTTTCCGTTATTTTTTATTTATAACTCTTCTATTTTAATTTACTTTTATTCTTATCATAATTAAGATTGAAGATATTTTGGTGCCTATGATACATGGTAATATGGCTGATATATTTACAAGTGATAAATGTTCGAGTGATGGGGATTCCTCTGGTCAATCCTTAAACAATTCTGCTATGTTTGCAAAAGAAGCCCAGTAATATATTTAAATATGCATACTTATATATTAAAATTTTATACAATTATATCAAATCTTGTGTAAAAAATTGTTTTTATTTTAGGATTCGTGTAGATTACAGTTCTCTAACAGAAAATTTGCGTGAATTGGACGAATCAGATGAAGTTAAAAAAATGGCTGAAAGACTGGAAAAATCAATATACAATCTTCAACAAACTGTTGACAAAATCCAAGCCCCTAATATGAGAGTAATTTCTTCCATTAATATACAACTCTTACTGATATTAAAATCTAATTATTAATATTTAAATTTGATGCTGATGTTGTTTTCAGGCAATGCAAAAATTGAATGAAGTTCGCGAGAAAGTTAATATGACAAATAAAGCTTTTGAATTAGCGCGTAAGAAGGCTCATAAAGCTAAAGTACAATTTGAAAAAGTGAAAACCGAAAGACATAAAAAGTTTATGCATTGTTTCGATCATGTGGCTAATGAAATTGATGCGATTTATAAGGTGAATATTTACATTTTTTTTTTAAATTTACAATTTATAACGTTATTTTTTGTTTTTAGTCGTTAGCTATGAATCAGTCAGCTCAAGCTTTTCTTGGTCCAGAAAATCCTGAAGAACCTTATTTAGATGGAATTAATTACAATTGCGTTGCCCCTGGAAAACGTTTCCAGCCAATGTCCAATTTATCCGGTGGAGAAAAAACTGTTGCGGCTCTTGCTCTGCTATTCGCTATTCATAGGTTATTTAAAAATCTTTTTAAAATATAAATTTTATTTCAGTTTTAGTATTTTTTTATATTTTAATTGCAGCTATCATCCGGCACCGTTTTTCTTACTTGACGAAATTGACGCTGCTTTAGACAATACAAACATCGGTAAAGTGGCCAGATATATCAGAGAAAAGACAGCAAATCTACAAACTATTGTAATATCTCTGAAAGAAGAATTCTACGGACATGCTGATGCCTTAATTGGAATTTGTCCAGAGGTTTGCCCATTTTTATTTACTTGTGAAAACGTATAATATTAATTATACATTTATAATTAAAATAATTATGTATTTTTTTAGCCTGGCGATTGTTTAATTAGCGATGTCTTGACAGTAGATCTTGAAAATATTCCATTTTAAAATTTATTTAGTTTCTTGTGAAAATATGAGTCGAAATTATGTTTCTTGTGAAAATATTTATATTATAATTTAACTGATATAACCTGATTTAAATATATTTCTTTTGTTGTCAAATTCCAACATATTTTATACGATTTAAAATTACGTGCTATTATTATAAATAGATTTTAATGAAACATTTAAGTATTACAATAAATTTTTTCGAATTTGTAATTATTTCTTTTATTTCAATATAATCGTAATTATTTCATTAATTTCCAACTTAAGCTAATTTATTTCAAAATATTGAATATATCTATTATTTAATTTTTCTTAAATTTGTGAAACTAATTACTAGATTTTATCCATTAAATAAAAGGTTGGATATATTTTTTAATCGCATTTTATTTTGAGATATATGAATTAAGTACATTTTGTCATTCTTCATTTATTTTTCTATACAATTATAAGAAATACATTTATACTGTGCTATTTTACTTCTGATGAATTAGAAGGAAGAAATAAATTTTCGTTACATACACGTTCAATTGCAGTTATCCAATTAATATATTTGTATTTGTTGTAAATCCGTAATCGTAATATAATTTATATTAGTAAATAATTAAAATATTCATTAAATCTATATTTAATTCAAATTGATGCATATTGAGTGTGTCATATATATTCTAAGAGATTTTTTTTAACATAATGAAGTATAATATTTGAGTGTCATTTTTTTAGAATACATTTAGTTATATTTTAATAATGTTTTTTATCCATTTAGTGTATTTATAATAGAAAAATACCCTCAAATATGTTTTATTAAATACGTATAAGTACTGTCTACATCAACAATAAATGACAAAATATTAGTATTGCTATATGTTTTGTATTAGTTTCATAAACATTATGTATAATTTTATTGGTATATTTAAAAAAAAGATAACGTATGATATAATGCTTAAAAATTAAAGATCTATAAACTATTTTTTTTTACATTGCCATGTTAAATATTATAAGTACAGCGCCGTGTACTATTTATTTCACTTACTAATTACATTTCATTTAATATGTATATTTTTTTTTACTTCTAAATTTTCGTGTTATGTCGTTTTTCTTATTATTACTACTAAAATAAATAACAAGTGTTAATTCTGAGCAAATACATAAAGGACAGTAGTAACAAAATGTGCGAAATCTATTACATTTATTTTGAACACTGATATATTTTTTTTATGTTATGAACTTTTTCAGATTAAGTTCATAATTAATTCACTGTTCAAAAACGCAAAAGGCACATTTTGGACGGACTTTTATCAGTTGTATATATTTTTTTTAATCGTAATTCCGCACTTGGCGTAATTTAGACCTTTATTTTCGATATATAAAATGGCAAAGTTGCTTCATTTCCCTACTACTATTCTCTTTTCGTGTTAATTAAAATACACCAATCTTCAATTAATACGACGACCAACGAGTTATCTAAACAGTAAATATTAACTTACATTTTTTTCTGCTGTTATTTATTACTGTTTCTTCACTTAACACTATGGTATTTAATTATATCTACACATTTAATTGTGGTAAAGATTTTAAATATTTTTGATATATATTATTTCTATGTATATATAATACAAAATAAATTGTAATATTAAAATATTTTAATTATAGTTAAGTGTAAACAATATTTCCAATGGACATTACTTGTTTTAATGAGACGAATTTAAGCGAGTTCTTTTCATTTTCTTTGTCAATTTCTCGATATTTTCATTGAATTCAATCGTTAAATTTAAAACTTTAGTATTTAAATATTTGTAAATCGTTTCCATATTTTATTTAAATATTTTTATGATTAGAAACATAAGTAAGAATGGCAACTAATTTCAAATTGATTTTTGTGCTTTTTTTGATGTATGTGTGTGATAGTGTTCTTCGTTATTACTAATTTACTTTTATGTGAAATCATCGAGTAAAACTTACATAAATTAACATAATATACAATACAGAATTGTTAAACTAATTTAAAATATAAATTGTATAGTAATAAATAATATAATTAAATAATAATCATAAACAATTAACTAAAAAAAAGGATGTTCGCGCATTTAAAGCGATTATTAAGGCTTTTACTTTTGGTTTATACTATATTCCTTTCATTTATTTATACATTTATTGGCACTACACCTTAACTCATAGTTCTTCAAATTAATTCTGAAAATATAAATATCATTATATAATTGATATTTTGGTCAGTAATTGCCTTGTATATAAAAAAATGGCACTAAATATATGTCATTTTTTACTATAACAATTATGGTCATAATTCCAGTATTAGTATTGTGCACATAATTTTTTTTTATTAATTTCATGAATGTTTTTTATACTAATTACAGTAATAATAATTTCGTATTTTAATAAATTTTTATGTGTGTATATATATATATATATATATAAATGGGTTTTGTTAATATCATCGTATTTTGAAATTTAAATGGATGTTGGCCAGCAACATTAAAAAAACTAACTATTTTATATAATTTTAAAATTTCATGTTTTTTTTCATATTTTTAGACTGTTATATATATATATATTACATTAAAGAAACGTAGACGAAAAAATATGATGATGTAATATAGTTTTTTAATCAACATTGTCACAATTCTACATTAAGAATCGCAATGTCTTCATCCAATAATGTTTAAAATCATTCCAATTATTGCATTCTTGTTTCTTGCAATGTCGGTTGTGGTGGTGGATATGGAGTTAATGTTGGCAGAACTCCACTTGCTGGTAAAGTAGCTTGAGGCAATGCTGCATAAGTTGCATATGGAGACATGTATCCGGCTGCTGCTGCTGCTGCTCCGGCAGCTGCTGAAATTCGCATTATAACATTTGAAAATTATACTGTATTAAATATATAAAAAATATGAATATTAATTTTCATTCAATTTTCAATATGACATTTGTAATATTTACCTGCCGTGCTCGTATATGGATATGTTTCAAATCCGTTAGGATAAGCTGCAGGACTAGGATATGCAGCAGCAGTTGCTGCAGCAGCGGCTGCACTCTGATAATCATAAAATTGAGATGTAGCAGCTGCTAGAGCAGCATGAGTCAATTGTGGAGTCGGTAATTGTACTAGTCCACTTGTTGTCAAATATGCAGGCGGTTGAATCACATAACCCGGAGGCACCCTGATGTCACATAAGAAGAAATAAACATGAAAAATCTATTATATAATCGTTGAAAAATCGTAATAACTATATATCCCATTGAACGGGATTTATATATATATATATATTTGCTGTAACATTCTTGATCGGATGGAAAATATTGTTAATTTTCTTTATATTTTTTTATTATCCCATCAAGAACGTTACAGGCTCTATTTTGTGTGGTTGTTCAACACGAGCACACACTAAAAAAAAGTTGTATTTCGAAAAGCGTACATATATTCTGGCGAATTCCAATAACCTATCACACTCATCACAACAAAAATCAAAACCAATCTGTATTAAGATGCAAAACAGAAGTGTTAAGAAACTACAAAAAAAATTAAAAAACCCTAGAATTATATCAATAACAATGAAAAAAGTCTCCGTAGCTCTTACTCAAAATGTACTGTTTGGTGGTCGGTTTCATTTGCTGCAATAACACAAACGTCATATTTTAATCGAATGCGCGACATTTGCATTTGTTATTAAATGTAAAACATAAATATCTACAATAGTAATGATGCTATAAAAATTTAGAAATACAAAGCGTCCTTTAATATTTAGTTTTGTTAAATTGATTAGTTTTCATCAATATATTTTTTTTAATAAAAATAACTATGATAAATAATGTTGTTTATTTAAGGTGGATTACATTCCAAATTATGCAAAGTTTATATTATTATTATTAAAATAGATGGTCTTATTTGATGAAGACAAGGATTTTTCATATTTAAAACTTCCTTAAAGTATTTTTTGTGAATTAAATAAACTACAAAATATTAAAAATACTTATCCTACGAATTAATAATATGTCAATTTTAAGGAAACTAAATCAATTTCTCTTTTATGCGAAGAGAGATTGATTTTCATTTAACAATACTTTTTGTATAATTCATTTTAAATGTTTTTTTTTTCTTGAACGAAATTGCATTATTCAAATTAAACAAAAACTATTTTTTGACCTTAATCATTTTTCTATATATTTGGGGTTAGTGAATACCCTGCTATTTCATGAGCACCAAATTTACGCTGACGTACCTACTAATCAATTCATTATGCTTAATTATAATTTTACATATCTTTTTAAATTTCAAATCCAACATTTTTGATATCAAATCAAATCTCCTTTTCTTTCAAATTTAAATTATTAAAATTAAAATTTTATGAATTTTCACGTATTGGACCAGACTTAAGTTGATATAAAAAAAAATGTTTAAACTAAAATCATTTTACAATTACATAAAATAATACGAAATACAATTAAATGTAATATAAAATATTAATAAAACATAAAATTTTAAATTTAATTTTAATATTATAATTTGCCATATATATAATAATACTCAATATAGAATAATATTATATATATATATATATATATATATATATATATATATATATATATAATTTGTACAAAAATATTGAATTTTATTAATCACGAATAATAGAATCGTATTAAAAATTTTATCATATAAAAATATTTCATCACGAATTTCACAAAAAAGTTAAATATCTATTTTCAAACATTTTTATAAAATTCAATATGTCACTTACAAATAATATATAACAGTGGTATTTCAATTTACGAACACGAATATTTTATATATCATACATTGATCTCTAGATACTAGATTTCTGAATTATAAAATATGCGTTCATAATTTGATAAAAATATTTTCATTACCAAACTTTTACGAAATATATTTTTATGTATCATATTTCTGATAAGTTATCGCAAAGTGGATTATTTTACTAATTTATTAGTTTCAATTTATGAACTCTGAACTGGAAAGAAATGTATTCGCAAATCGAAATATCAACGTATTATGCATGCAAATAATCATTATTGAAATGCACCACCGAAAATAATTAAAACACCACGAACATGCTGTATAAAAAATATAATATATACTTATGTATATATAATAGTAAAATAAACAATATTGAATTATGACGAAACCTATAATGAAGAAAAAGCTCAATTGAATCAATCGGAATATTTTTGAAAATTGTCAAATCATTTTTTTTTCAGCTATCAAAAACTAATACACATACTTTATTTTGGCAATGAATACTTATAGCACTATGACGTTAGTAAACTAAAAAAAATATGTCGCCATCGCGTCGACTGACCGCATATATTCGAGTATATAATTAGTTTTGTTTATTTTATAAATAAACTTATACCTAGATAATGCTAGCCAAGAAGTATATTATTCAAACGAATCAATAATATAATATATACTTACATTTTTTCCGTAATAAGATTGAAAAAATATATATACCCAAATATTTTTAATACATTCTAGTAACATTTTAAAACTAGTTAAAAGTGATAACTTCATATAATATTTATATTTTTTTTAGAAAAACTTATTATTTCAATATGATAATATAATAACGAAAATTGCATTATATAAAAGCACCTAAATTAGAATAACTAATAGGTATATTTAATATTTTAAATCAATTATTATTTATTTAAAAATACTGTCTAATTTATATTACAAAGTATTTACTTTTGAAATATGATTTTTTTTTAAAGAAAGAAGCATGTGTTAGTTTGAAACGAACGAAAAAAAATATTTCATAATCAATCTATGAATCGACCCGTTCTTTCACTTTTTGGAATTAGAGAAGAACTATTTAGTCAATATACTATACATGCCATAAATTGAATTGAATAATAGTTTGAAGAAGCAAGTTCAGTAAATAAATGATGTTTCGTCGTGATCAGTACTTAGTTCAAATTGTTCACATATATTATTAGTAATAGGCAGTTGTAATTATTTCATCAGGTTTAAAAAATTGCAATAAAGAACATTCTTTTAATCCTTCCAAACACAAAGCATTACCTTCTATCTGAAGCGATTTCATTTCTGGTTGAATATTCGCATATATATATATATATATATATATATATATATATATATATATATATATATGTGTGTGTGTGTGTGTGTGTGTGTGTTTGTATGTGTACCTAATATGTATAATTTTTACTTTTTCGCATATTACATTTACTTCGTAGATTTAAAAATAATAATATTCCGTCTCTTGCACCCTATTATTTTTATAGGGGTAAAGAAATGGTAAGTAAATAAACTGCAATTTCCTACATATCCGGTTGGAATTTTATACGTTTTTATCACGAAAGGAAAAACATTCATTTCGACACCCCAACAAATCGCCTTAACGATTTTAATTAGGTAAAGTGATAAAAAAAACAACGGTTTTTCTTTTTTATTAAAGCGCTCTAATTAAATTATTATCATTCATCACCAATATATCGTAAAACAATCTAAACAACGTGACATTTGAAGGTGATTTTTTACATACACATGTATTTATTTTTATTCGTTTTATATATCGCCGGTTTCGAATTGAAAGCTCTGTCATTTTAATGTTGCAATTAACTTTATTGCTTTGTGCTATACTAATGGAATGGAAAAGACTGATTGTTTGCCTTACATTTGACATATATAAAAGCGAATTCGTTAATGTTGTAATATAACAACACTTAATGTTTATTAATTTTCTTTTTTTTTTCAATAATACATTAGCAAATATAAGACGAATAATAAAAATATCTGACAACCAAAAATTATAGTACCTAAACTATATTATATATCTCATTTTTAATGGATTACTTTTTACTTTGATATATGTTTATAGTATTATATAAATATTATTTTTATGTAAATTTAAACAAATTGTATTGATTATTATTTTTTAACTTTACTAATTTAATAATTAAATCCTATGTATTAAAGTATCTTGAAAATATTATTGGAAAATTTATTTCCTTATTCTTATTTTTAACAATTATAATTATATTTAATGATATTTTGAGTATTTAAATGTTTTAATATTAAATGTTTGAATCATAATAATTCAAATAATGTTCAATATAATTTTAAATATGAAAACATGTCGATGAAATGAAATAATTATAAAATTAATCTTTCAACATTATTTAAAACAAAAAACATTTGACATAAACTAATTTTGTTTTAATTTGACTTTTTTTACAAAGAGAAAACATCATATTCCGTTTCAATATGTATTTAGATTGTCTTGTGAGATATTGCATTAAAAAAGCAGTTCAATAGCTCGGCCAATCACGGCTCAGGATTTGTCAAAGCTCCGCCCATCTAGAATTGTACACGCCTATCAAGATATTATACCAAAATCCCTGAACAAATATCACATCCGATATCCTCACACAAAAAAACTAAATATACAGATAGCTATTTATTATGTTTATTATAAATACCTGTGTAGATTAAATATGTGGCTTTGTAAATTTTCGACCGGTTTTAAAATAAGAAAGTGTCGGTTATTTTAAATATTTTCAAAGTAAAATTAATTAGTGAATTTATTTTTATGTTATTCAAGGAGACCTTGCGTCGAAAAATATTTTTGATAAATGACAACATTTTAGAAAAAAAAACATTGTAGAATAGTCGCGTAATGAAAAATGCTTTTTGATGTTCATAACTAAAAGATTTTTATATTTATTTCGATAATGATTTTACGGATATTATTTATATTTTCAAAGAAATAAATCAAAATGTAAGTTATTAAGTTATAATTATATTATATGAGCTTTCGCTTCAAATTATTTTTTCATCGTTTACATCGGTTTTATATATTATATAAGATATTCACAATAATCAAGGTATTCATATTTTTATGAAATTAAATAAAAAAATTAAATTAAAAATCAAGCTTTAATAATTTTATTTAAAAATAAAGTGTTGATTATTATTATTATTATTACTATATAAAAGTTAAATAATGATTCATTTTGTAATCATGCGTAATCAACATAAATAATAATATTTCAAATAGAAAAATAATAATCTAAATCTGTAATGTTTATTTTACAAAAATTTATTACAAAAATCACACTCACTCCTTGAAATATTATAAAATGAAAAAAAAAACGAGTAAATCAAACTGCACAAGACCTATTTTACAATAAAATGTTTTTAAATAAGCTTAAAACACCATTTTTACAAAACGGAAGGAAAAGTGTGACACGAAATGTATCATTCAAAATATTGTATTTATTTTTAAATTTCATTTTGATCTGTTCTTTTCAATTGAATGTTACAATATTCGTGTATTTTAAATCTACATACAAAAATCAACTAAATATCACAGCAAAAAAATAAAATAAACACTATATGTATAATATAAAGCATTCAATAAATGTTCAGTTAAGTTAATTATAAATTTATTAAAAATGAAAAATTGAACTAATAAGGTTTTCTTACAGCATTCCTCCACCAAACAATATATATATATTTATACAACATATATTTTTATTTTTAAAACGATTAAATCAATAAATGTATGGATTGTAGTCATTTCATATTATTATTACTATTCTCTCATCGTCATAGAAATAAAACTTTGTCTGATATATATTTTTTGTTATTCTTCAAAACGAAAATTTTAATTCACTACATTTAATAATAAAAAAATATGTACATAAAAATCCATGAATATCGAGCAAAATTATGCATATCATAACATTGAAGTTAATCAGTTAAAATCGTTGTTAATAAAATAATTATATTACTGAAATAATCACAAATTTATTCATAAATATATATGTATATTCATACATAAACAACGATGTTTGAAATTTAATTAAAACTTTATACATTGTTTCTTTCCAAATATAACTAATTTATACAATATTACAATTAATAAGTAAATTATCTTTTTTTTTATCAAATTTCGGCAATATTTTTAGTATGTAAATTTATTAATACATATAAAAATATAAAGCTATTTTAATTTTGTATTGATTTACATCGTTTTTGTTTATATATAAATAAATATATATAACAGTACTATTTGCATGAAAATATTAAAAAAAAATATGATGTTCGCAAAATTTGTTTGATTGATTTTTAACACTTCTATTTTGCCACAGATTATTTGCATCTCTATAGAAATTTGATTTTGATTTTGTTAAAAATGATAAATCAATATCTACTCGTAATTTCGCGAAAATTTTAATAAATACTGTACATTACAAACTATAATTGTATACATTATAAATTAAATATTTCTCAATATTAATTTATACACAAGTAATCGTAAAAAGAGTATGCATTCGTAAAAATGATATTTTTTATATAATATATAAACATATATCGATATATAAGATTTATTTGATTTATGCCAAATTCACCATAGTGTTTTTATGATTTATGGAATAATATAATTTATGAAATACGAAAAAGCAGACTCTTTTTAAGAATACGCGTATATAGAATTAGATAACATATCTTTTAGAATAATTATATTTTATATCGATATATATGAATAAATATATGAAAAAAATAGAAAAAAAACTAGCGATTCCACCACCACAACATTGAGACGATAAAATCTGCAGCAAACACTTGGGACAAGAAAAAAAAAAGAAAAAAACATTCAATTGCCTAGTTTCAGGTTATGAGGAAACGCGCACAGAAACCACATGACAGTGATAGTTAAACAAAAGCACTGGGGCATGGTGAGCGTTGCCTTATATCAAAATTATAAGCGATATTCAACAACTGCATTTTATGCATGATTCCATTTTTCTAGTGTGTTTCAAAAAAAAAAAGAAAAGAAAAAAATATAAATATATGTATCGTAAAATTAGTGATTGTGATGAAAAAAAAAAATATTGTCAAAAACGAATGAAATATTAATAAATATTGCACACAAAAGGCAAGCAGAAATATCGCTCATAAAATTGCTGTTTATAAGAAAAAAAGTAATAAAATTAAAAAGAAAACGTTTAATTTTTAATAAATAAATCACGATGAAATCAACGATAAAAATAAATAAATAAATAAAACTAAATGATAACAAAAAAAAGAATAAATAAAAATAATTAAAAAAAAACAAATCAATTCCACTCTCACGCTTTTTTAATATTTATTTATAAATATATATAAATAAATAGATAAAAAATTGATATAGGTTGTTGTTTTTACATTTAGTATAGAGCGCGTTGCTTCGTCGCGATTGGCGGCCATATTTTTGTCAGCCATTTGTTTTTCTGCAAAATGAAATATATGCAAGAATGCTCTGAATAGCCATCATGTTGTGGATAATTGTAGTTGTCGTGGTGGGCAATGAAGACAACGCGTGGGTGTTTATATATTTTTTTACGTGCCTTCACCAAATAATTCAACATACATACGGATATTTTCATTTCATATTTTCCCTTTTATTCATTCTGACTTTTCACATTTTCCGACTCGTTTTTCTTTGTATCTCTATAATCATTTTTACGACACAACGACTATATTTTTTTTTCACGTTTATTTATACAATAATTGTACTCTTGACATTTGTATGAAAATGCATTCGAAATTATTATCAATAAATATAATTTAATTGACTAATATGTGATCTATAAATATTATACATATATATATTATAAAAAGCGAACGTGTTTGAATAATTTGAGACAAACATGTAAATGTCATTGGCGTGTCTGTTCGAATCGGGGTAGGTCAAATTCAACAATTTTTACTGCATTATATTCGTTATATACATACATATTTGCGATTACATTCAAATCTGCATACACATATACACGCACACATATTAAAATTTATGTATAATTTTTATTGTGAACGCGATAAAAAACCAATTCGAACATACAAGTGTCAAACACTTTATCGTAACAGTTCTGACCTGTTTTGACGGAAATATACGCATAATTGTTATAATGCAATTGTTTAAATATTATCGTCCAATAATGCACCTGTTTTTAAAGTGTTACGAAACGTCTTTTTTTTGGCATTATTAAAAAAGTGTTAAAAAATAATGTAGGCGCATTAAAATGGTACGATTTAAACTACATAATATTCTAATTACGAGTAAAATTTAAAAAAAAAATATCCGAATACATTTTCATTGTGAAATTAATTTAATTTTACTTGCATCTCCATTGTAAAATTTGTTAATTTTTCGTATTTTTATTTTACAACAATATATAATGATTATTTTAATATTATGTATTATTCTTATACTAATAAAAATTGTTTAAACCAATGCATTTTTAAGGTGCTTAATTATATCAATTATCACAAAAAAGCTCTATAAATCTGTATCACTTACCCGTATTGACTTGGTAGAACTGCTGGATAACCTGCTGCTCTTATACCTGTAGTAAATGGAAAACCTGAAAAAAAATATTTATTATAATTTTATATATATTGACATAATGCTATAACAAGTACAAAAAATTTTTTTTTTTAATATAATATTTCATCATTTTTATAATTGATTATTTTAAATATTTTCTACTAAACTAAAATATAATCAATATATATTTTTACAGTTAAAATAGAATAAAAACATTTATTTCAAAAATTTGTGAATTAATTAAATATCATAAATTGCATCAAAACTCAAATTTTATATTTAATCCAATATACAGAAGCATCTCAAATCACGAACGCTAATATTTGTCTTTTATTCAAATCGTCTTGCATTTTGTATTACATATAGTGAACTACTCTTTATCATTATAGAACAAACTGACAAATTAGTCATGTATTAATAAACATTGTCGTATAATGAAAACGATCGTCGAATCGAAAGGAAAGATTTAGATGCAAGTTATCTTGTATCTCGAAGATAAATATAAAATGTCATTATGTATTATATATCATTGTCCAAAGTTAATCCCGGAAATTTAAATATATTTTGGCACAGGAGTGCTTTTTGGCACTGAGCTATTTTATTACATTCCGATTTTAATTAATTATTCTTGATGGGTCGTAATTTATATGACAAATAAATAATTTATTTGATGAAAGCGATTTTAAATTTTATAATGAACAAAAAAGTACTCATTTTCGAAATCTATTTCATTCATAAAATTTTTGAATTAAATTACATACATTTTACATAACGAATTATTATAGTTTCATTATATGAAAGAAATTACATTACAAAAAAATATACAATATAATATTCGTATATATTTTTTTATCTAAAATTATTATTAAATGTACAATTGCTGATCATTTTATATCTCCTATACGTTATCAAGTAAGTTGTTAATGATAAGAATATGTAATAAAAAGTTTCCTTTTTACAAATAATATTTTAAGAATATTAAATATTTTTATTATATACACAATTTTAATTTTTTTTTTAATTATTTTACATATTTTATATATGAATAAGGAAAAATTAAACTACATATTAATATTTAAAATTGAAAATTAAGAATGAAAAAAAATTAAAAAACATTAAACCATTATAGAAAAAAATATAAAAGTAGATAAAGACTTTAATTATATAGATAAACTTTCATATTAATTAAAACAGGTCACGATAACTATTTTTATCATATTCTTTGCAGAATTTATGACAATAATTTATTATAATCTATTTCCAACTGAAGAATAAATAATTTTGATGAACTTTTTAATTTAGCGATATTATTTCATATTTATAATTAACATATGCAAATGAATAACAATAAAATTATCACACATCTTGTTGTTATTTTGGCTAGAACTTGAAAAACTTTCAGCTTGTTCTAATATTGATAACTTTTTATTTACTTTTCTTGCTGCTCAGTAGTTAATAAAATCTAAAAGCTTGTAATTGTATATTCCTTGGTTTTCTAAATATCAAAATGCCAAAGATACAATAAAAGCCTTTCTTAGAATTTTATTTATATTTTAGTCTATTAGCATATTTTAGTCTATTAGCATATTTTAGTCTATGCTATTTTATTAATTAAGATATAGACGGTTTATCAAAAAAAAATACATTGAACTTTTTTTTTCCGTGATACATATTCTATGCCAATTTTTTTCATATATGTTATTTTTAAATGTATTTTGTAAATCTAAAGCCAGATTGAATTAAAATAATTAATTTAATTTTAGTTGTATTATTTCGTTTATTATTGTAAGAATAATGTATATTTATTAATAATTGTCCATGCCAAAATATAATATATATTTAATTTTGGCCCATAGCTGATATTAATTATAGTCGATTCGCTGATTCAGCTGTCATATCGTCATTATTCCATATATATAATGCGTAAACGATTTCGATTCGATTCATAATCTAAATGGAAACGATCTAAATATTATTTTTGCATTTACGTGCGTGTTAAAAATTATACGAAAATCTATTTACCTATTCGAAAAAAAATGATTCAGGAAGCAATTAAACGAAATTTAATAGTCGACCGAGGACCCACTTTCCATGTTATTTTACTATTTAATCTAATCTATTTTATATTTGTTTGTTTTGCTGTTTTTAAATGTAATATTTTTTTTGAATTCATTATCTTCCTGCATCGTTGAAGTTTATTTAAAGATGGGTCATTTAACAGACGATCATTTCTTTGATGTGATGCCAAAAAGACAAGACGAAACTGGAGATTGTAACAATGTCCAATGAATTTTCAGTCGTCCTATTGTCGTTGCTATCGCAGTTTTGTTTTCATTAAAAAGAAAAGACTAAATCGAATAGGTCCACCACAAATTTTCATTATATTGCCAATGAAGTTTCAAGAGATTTATAAGTTGTTGAAAATTTTATTTACTTCAAGTTTATTTGTTAAACATAGTTATTGCAGACATTTCATTCTGTGAAATCGCCACTAAATTGGATTATTAATTCAATAATTTTCATCATACCTAGTATGTCATTTATATATATATATATATATATATATATATATATATATATATATATATATATATATATCAATTTGTCCTGTAAACATATTAAATATGCATGCCTTTTTGCGTCAGTTGATAGTCGACACTATAACGAATGTCGGCCAAACGACCAAATTTTCTTTATGTATATTTCTCACCATTTTTCGATTTCCATCTATATTTTTTCCATGCGTTCGTATTTTTTTCTTTCGGCCATGTTTTATTGCGTTGACAGTTTGAGAGCTTAGAAATAAAGTGTATTCTAGAAATAGAAAAAGGAAATGGCTCGCTAGACATATTTTGTCTGAGTTTAAATGACGTTTTGAAGCGACCGAATTCGCTTTAACGCGGACGTTATTCCGCATTTTTTTTTTTTTTCGTTAACATCGTCGTTTTTGTCGTTCTACCTCGGAGCACGTGTTTCCTAATGGACGTCTTATTAAAAATAACTTCAAAGAAAATCCAATTATATGTAATTACATGCGCATTTATGGAAAATACAAATCTAAATAAAAGCGTTGATTGAAAAACAGTGAAAATAAAATTCAAATTTGAAACAATAAATATATTATACAATCGATCATTAATTTATTTTAGTTTGTTCAAATACGCATAGAATGCATAAAAATTTTGAGTTAAACATTAAAATATTATTTCTAGTAAAAATATTATTTCTGGTAAAAAATTATAACACAAAATATTTGTTATAAATTTACGTTAAAACATTTTAATAATACTGAAATATTAATTAAAAATCTCTCAAAATCATATCATATTAAAATAGTCTTATCTATTTTAATATGATATAATTATTATATGTATGGTATTTTATTTTCAGTAAATAATATATAATAAAAAGGTAAAATTGAAACGCAATCATATTTATGTAAAAATGCATATATTTTAAATTATTACGAATGGAAATGGATTTCAAACGATTTTATAATTATTATAATAAATCCAAAATAAATATAGTATTTGTAAATCGACATAATATAACATAAAAAACTTTATAAAATGAAAATTAACTGTATCGTTTCATTATTACTATTACATTTTAATGAACGTTTCTAAAAATTTTAACGTAGCAACGTTTTATATAAATTAATAGTAATAAACAAAGAGGTAAAACTTTATATAAATTGTAAAATATTTGTTATAAAATCCGCATTTTTATATGATACACACGTCTTTTGCTCTTAAAATTATGTACTGTACATAAAATTGTTATATTTATAATTGGTATAATATTACAGAAAGAAATATTAGTGTTGATATGTAGAAAAATAATTTAACTGATGATTGCATTTTTTAGACGTTGACACCGATGCGAATCAGCTGCGTTCAACATTTTTCCATCAAGGATTGCTTTCATTGGCAAATACTCAATGCCATTCTTTCTTAAATACATTAAAATTTAAATATACAATATACAAAACACTTTAAAACTTCGAATTGTGTATAAATATTTTATTATATTATTTATTCCATGAATAAATAATGTAGAGTTTTCGCAAGAATGTCATCAACAACCCAAATTGAAAAACAATACAAGCATTTGTGCTCATGAGTCTTGAGTGTTCGTAGACGACTGGAAATGTGCCAGACTCAAATAATATCATCGGGTTCAATCTCTCTGCGTCGTAATCTTATTAGTTTCCGTCGTGAAAAAGACCAAAAAAAGACGATGAAGATACGCCGAGTCTTTTCGTCGCATTGCTGTCGGGTTAAATGACACACGCGGTTTTCGGACCAGGCATCGGGTTGTTGCTATTTTCGATCGTCACTCTGGCCAAAGTCTCCAGCGGAACACAGAACGAGAAAGATCGAGGAAATCGTTGACAAAAACAACGTTTACGACAAAACAAACGAGTGAACAGTTCTGGAAATGTGTGTGTTTCCATTTCAAAAATGGAAAGAGCATTTAGTAATTGTCGGACGTTTTTGATCGTTTAAAATCGTGTCGATATCTATAAGATGATGACATGATAAATTTAATACGATTGATTATTATTTTAACTCTTTACACTCAATACGTTTGTAGAGTTATTGGCGATTTTTAATCCTAACTTAAAATTATTATTAAAAAAAGTATGCTTTTATATTTTATACCTCTGCTGTTTAATGGTTTTATATAAAATATACGAATTTATTGAACAAATTTTTAAACCTAAAAAAATAGTTTTCGCTACTATTTTAGAAATTCTCTTAAAAAACAGTATATTGAGGCATACGGATCTACACAATTCTTTTATGATTTCGTGTTTATAAGGATTAAAAATTTTAACTTTAGTAATCCTTCTGGCTAGATTGTCGAATTTAAATACAGAAAATTCAGTTTGATTTGTAATTATGTGGTTGTAGACAAATTTAAGTTAAAAAAGTATCCATTTAAAAAACGACATTTTACACTACAGAATATTATACGAAAAGAGCAAGATTTTGTTACAAGGAAATTATCGCGCATCGAGTTTTCAACCTCTCAACTGCAAAGGGTTAATTATATCAATATTTAAAAAAAAATCCTTGATAATAATATATGAGTAATATACTAAATATATACATTAGAATATGTTTAAAGTGTTTATTGGTAAAAGCGGTAATGTTTGAATTGGTATGCGTGCACTTTGACAAAATTACATTCACGTTCTATTCAGCTATCAATCTGAACTATCTTGTGTCAAATAAATAATGCACGAAATTATCGAACGGTATGACCGAAATAAGCGAGCTTTTGTTCGTTGGTCCAACCCCTCACGTTCGAATCCCTAATCAATAAATTTACATATGTATTTTTAAACATATATATATATATATATATATATATATATATATATATATATATATATATATATATATATATATATATATATATATATATATATATATATATATATATATATATATATATATATAGGAATGAAAATTATTTTCGTGGAAATATCGAAAAATTATCAACATTTCCATTGTGGCTTGCATCTGTTCAATAACACATAAGGTGGAAAATGTGTACTAGTTTTTCATTATCCGTTCGTGACATTAACGAATGCAGGACATTAAAGGACAATCGATTTTTTTATTGCTATCAATGATTTTGATCTGCACATAAAATTCTGTTCAATTGCTGCATGAACGTACATGACATTATAAAATATAGAACCTATGCATATAAACAATCGTATATTAAAAGTATGTTAAATATAACAGATTAAAAAAATATGTATTCGTTCAATTTAATAATATTTATTGATGAAAAATCGTCAATTGTAGATCATTAAAAAACATTTCATTATATAACCGAAATTGCGTTATAAATTATACATATTTAATACAATATACGAATATATCCTTATAATATTTTAAAGTATTAGCAAATTATTATTGTTTATTAAATATATATATTTGGTATATTTAGATCAATATTTCAAATATTTTTTTAATCGTTTGAGTTATCAATATATTTGTAACTATATTAATTAGAAAATTCATCACAATTATAATAAAATATTATTTTTATTACTGAATTTCAAAATTAATAATGAAAATAATACTTTCAGCGTATCATTAGATTACAAATACCCTATAATATAACGAATGAACGAATCTGATAATTTAAAATAACAGGAAAACTCATAATGGAAGCGTATCGTATAAAAAAAACATAACGTAAATACACACATAATATAGATAAAAATCTATATTTTTTTAGATTCTAATCGATGATGATATTGTACGTCAGAAGAAAAAAAAGCGAACACAATAAATGCACGTACTACATATACTATTCATCCTATTATCCTACCGCTTGTTCTATATAGAATCGATCATATCAGATATTTTATGTGCAAATATTTTACATGCAAGCGACTGACCCAGATAATATAAAATTTCTTACAATTTCATTTAAAGTATATTTTTTTCATTTTATTTTAAAATATATTAAAAAATATAATTGCCGCAAATAAGGTTAAAAAATTTATAATAAAATCAAAATGTTTTTTTTTATCGAAGTGAAAATGGAAAAGCTGCGGAAAATTGTCCGGTGAATCACCATTCGATTGACCTTAGCGTTCGTTTACTATTAACCGCCTATGTACAAATACCGATATATAATCGATAGGGCGGTATTTTTTTCGCTGTATGTATGTGTTGTTACGAATTAACCAAAGCACAGTGACAAAGGCGACCGATTAGTCGGTAGGAAAATTGCGGAAAATTCACGGAATTCCCGGTTATTTATTCAGATTTTAAATATTTGAAAAGCGCTCGTGTGTACACACATATTTATATACACGATTTAAAGTATATAACATAATAAACAAAAATTGCAACATATGATACAATTTTATTTATAATATAATGAGATTCTGCTTTTAAATCACTGGAGTATTTTTTTAAATAAAAAAAATGCAGATTTTAGTATGATCATTATTTGTCGATTGATAGTAGTTTTTTAAGTACATCAAAATAGAGATGGGGATTTACTGTATATAATAAAACAAATACATTTTTAATCAGCAAATAATACGTTTGTATATCATAAATCACAGCAGATTTTAAATAAATCAAAACAGTAATTTGTACATCAAAAAATTATTATATATTCAAAATTAATCACGAAAAAATAATAAAATAATTGACAATATATAAAAAATACATTATGAATATTATTAGTGAAATTACATTTAATGATAATAATCATTTTGATATTATTTTTAAATTTATAACAATGATTAAACAATTTTTTTAATATTAGGGAATATAGTATTCTAACGTCAAAGAAAACAGGATTATTTTTAAAAATATTATAATATAATATATAATTCTAAGAATAGAAGATTATTTCCAAAATTATAATGAAATTTATGGAAAATTCCATAAATTACTTGATAGTAATTTATGGAAGATTTACCTTTACTGAAATTTTACAGATTTTTTTACTTTTTTTACTGAAATTTTACCTTTGATATACGAATAAAAAAATAATTATATAGTAATTTTATGAAAATGAAATGATAATTTTTCCTATATTATGAATCAATTTCTTTTCTTCAAGAAATAAAGCTTATTCATGAATAAAATAATTAAAATAAGAAACAAAATATATCATTATATTAGTATTATTAGTTCTTAATTTTGATTATTGTTTAGATTCTAATAAAAAAGATTTCAATTTATGTTTATTTATTATTTAGTTTTTCAGTAATACATTTAATATTATAATTATATTTTAAAATAAAAAAACTAATTCGTATTCTAAAACGATTAAAAATTTAATAATCACCAAATAGATTTAATTAATCCTAAAATTGTAAAGATTATTCAAATATTTTATAAATATCAAAATTCATGGACTTTTCAAATTACGCATTCAATAGTCTTAAAAAATATATAAAAATAAAAATTATTCTGAGTAAAAAGTATAATGTTTCATTGTACCGTACACTTATAACGCTTTAACTATATAATAAGGCTTCATAAACATTCTCGTACAACATGTGATAAATATGGTTCCATATAACTTTCAATAAAACATTATAAAAGAAAATCGTAAAAGTTATTGAATTTCCTAAAATCGATTTACAACTTTGGAAACAAATAAATAAACAAAGACCGACCGCTCGTATCTGCAAGTCTATATTTAGTATACGGCTTCAGAGACAGCTCCTAGTCTCCGTATCTTTATCTGAATATCCCAATACCATTTTACATGTAATTATATTAAAATAAAATTATCATAAAAATAAACATTAAATATTATTCAAAATAACCACATTTCATAGTACAAAAGTTAACCAGTTTAAAAATAAATAAATTTTATCGATTTTAAAATGAATTGATTCACGTTAACTATTATTAATATTTTGACATTTGGTTGACCACTTACTAAGTGAGATTTAAGTTATTTTATAAATTGAATAAACCTATAACGCATCAGATTTTTTAATATCATAAATATATTAGCACCCTAATAAATACAAGATCATTTTTTTGTGATATCATGAATATATATTATGAAAATTATTATTATATTTGATTTATTGAATTTAAATCATCAATAGATAACTTACATATTATATATCCTATATATTAATTATCATTAAATATGATGAAAAAATGTTAAAATAAGATATAATATTATACAATGTGGTATTTAATTTTAATGTTCTAAAAACAATATATATATATATATATATATATATATATATATATATATATAAATTAGGGATCTGCACAATGGTACAACTATGTTTATAAATAAATTTAGACGACGTGAAGTCGTTAATAGTGAACGTCACACGATTTGTGAGTAAAAAAGTTGGCGACTGAAACGGTGTCTGAAAATGGCCACGAGCCAATCCTGAACAAAATCGACTTTTCAATATTCATCGTCGCATGTGTGATTAGTCTCTAATTAAAGCTCTGTTAATATTTAAAAAAAATATGGCTCGCGTTATCCGCTATTTATCGTCTCTCTATGAACTTTTTTAAAAAATGTATCGTTATTTTGTCCTATTAATATTATTAAATCTTTTGAATTATTTTTCTATAATAACTTCATCTTCGATAAATAATACGTTATATATTAGTATTATTCTGGTTTATGGTCGATTATCATTTGTAGAAGGTTGAAATACATCGTCAGAAGAGTAATAAATATTATATATATATATATATATATATATATATATATATATATATATATATATATATTACTAAAAATAAAAAATTTATACATTTATTAAATTGAAATTTTTTAAATCATTTAAATTTAATTTTTTAATTTATTAAATTGAAATACACACACACTTATATAGATATATCATTGTGTTGGTTGAAATGTTTATTCATGAATTGAGGATTCACTAAAATAAATAAAAACAATGATATATGAAAGATAAATTTACATTTATAAGCGTTGATATTAATTAGAATCTAGTGTGTGTGTATGTGTATGTTCTAAAATATAAATAGGTTATAAATATTTTTTATCCATTAAAACGAATACATCAATATTTCATTATTGAAGAATGACAATTATATATATATTTTCTTAATCATGCAAACATTTTACACTATTGACGTCTTTTAATAACACTATTTTTCAGCTGAAAACACTTAACAAAATGAAAACACCTGTAATGATTGACGTCAAATAATAAATATATGGAAAAGTGTTATGATTAGCGTCATGTTGACATAATTTCGATATGAATTTTTAAATTTGACTCATTTGTTACGATAGAGCATAATGAAAAATTTTCATTTCACCCTTGCGTGTTAATTTTTAATTGCGGACAGTATGCATGCGTTTCAATTTTTTTATATTCACATATAATTTCGATGGTAGGCGTAATGATAAAGCTATCAATTTTATTTTATTTTAAATCATATTTAAACTTTAAATGTTTTTATATAAACTATACATTTTTACAAATTACGATTTTAATTTTTCTAAAAAAAATTCATGAAATATGTTTTTAATTTATTAAATTAACATCATAATGAATTAAATATGCTTATTAAAATAAACTACAATATAATACAACTCATATATTATATATTATCAATAATATTTTTTTCTATAGATATTTATTTATACAAATGCGTTATTATAAAAAATAATTAACATTAATAAAATTAACCAACCGAGCCAATTTTATATATCGTCTTCTTAATATGTAAGTGGTGATAAATGAACGAAATTTATTAAAAAAATTGTCAATTTACAATAATTATTTTGACGTCAATTGTCATAAAAAATATTGCATATACGTATAGAAGAAATATAAAGATATGCAGATAAAGAAAAACGATTGACACATATTATATTAATAATTTATTCACTTTTCATTCAAAATTTTGGCGTATAAATAGTATAATTAAATATAATAATTTATAATTTTCATTTAGCCATAATATGCGAGCGATGGACGTTTTTCTCAAATGTTTACAATTTGTTGAAACCGCACTTTGGTGCTAAATTTAAGTGAACAACTCCGACGTAAAACCATGTGAATAACCTTAAGCGTCTCGAGCTCTTCTTATGCTAATTTTGAAAAACGTTGTTTTAAAGACGTTCAAAAAAGACAACAACATATGTATACAATATTATATACTAATAATCCACATATCTTACAATAATAATTGATGAATTTAGACAATGACATTTAAATTATATCTATTATTTAATTCAAAGATATTCTGAATATAAAATGAAAATATTCAATACATTCTTGATAAATTAATCCTTATACATTATATACATATATATATATATATATATATATATATATATATATATATATATATATATATATATTCGACAGTATATTTCTTACTATTCATTTTTCATATGAAAATATTTTAGTGTGGGTGAAAAGATTTATATAAATACCATTATATAAAATCATAAATTTCATGTAAAAGTGATGTTTATGTATATGTGAATAATTAAAAAAATGATTCAATCAACTTAAATAATTTTATTAGTCAATTATGATCGCAAATTTATGACATGTCGGCTATAAATGTGTTAGATCGATGTTTTCAAACTTTTTTTGAGTTGTAGAAGCTCTCAAGAAAAATAATTTCTTCCATCTCGTAAAATAAAATGTCATTTTTTTTAATGAGAAAGCAAAACAGGTTTTCATTGAAAAAACTTTTTAAGCCCTCTTCAATATTATGTTTTTCCATTGAGATCATATGAAAATGAGATGTACTTTCGTTTGAGGACCGCTGTTTTAAACAATTAAATAAAGAGTACCATATTAAAAATACTCAATTCGAACGCGTTACATAAACAAAATAATAATAAAATAAATAAACATTACAATACGGATCATAGTCGAAAAAAATCCATTCACAAATTTGCCGTTTGATAAACCTTCTCGACCCCCCATTATCTCCCGTATATGATGTGTTAAGTTCCGGTGCACAAAAATAATACAGGAGCCAAATGGCCCACTTAAAGAAGATAAACGCATTTTCAAACGCGTCTTCAAAGTCATATATTTCGACTTGTTTTCTTTATTCGTTCTATTTTTTTCAAAGATTGAGACGTTTTCGCACATTTTCCAGAAAAATAATGAGAATAACATAAAAAATACTCTCAAAATAGAAAAATAAATATTCGAGAAGTGTTTTTTTTTCTAATTTATAGTTGAAATAAATATCAAATGAGATTTATATAATTGTTAATTGTAAAAATAGACCGAATCGTATATATATATATATATATATATATATATATATATATATATATATATATATATATATATATATATATATATATAAATTACAAAATAGTTTTTCAATTAACAATTTGATAAATAAAATATTAAACTATTTTAATTCATAAATATTATATTCCATTCAATTTCTAATAAAAATTAATATACTTTATACAATTATTTAATAATTTTTATTGACAAACAAACCAATTTATTTAATAAAAGTACTCATTAATAAATGAAAAATGACTCATGCACGATTTTCGCAATATTTACGGAATAAAAAAAAATCACCGTATAGACTTCCATTAAATCTATATGTTGTACTGAATATTTTAAAGTAATAAAAAAACTTATGAAAAGAATACGTAAATATTATTATTTTTATAAACAAACATCGATGAATACATTTACTTGAAAAATATTATTCATAATTAAAATTTGAAAAAAAAAAATATATATATATATATAAATACTAATAATGTAGAAAAATATGGAAAACAATAGAAAATCACCTCACTATATTCATAAAATAATTTGTAGTCATAACGTTCAATGTTTAAGCAAATGATGGAAGCGAACTTTAACAGAAATCATTTGTGCATGTATGGGATAAATAATTTGCATATTAACTGTCGAATAAATCTTCAACCCTCCACATTACAATTTCGCTCTGAACTAGTATAAAATATATTATTTAAATGATTATTTTCATTTCGTTCAAACTGCAACCCCGATGAAGTGAAGTATAATACTGTTTAAAGAAGCCGCACAATTTATTTAAGCCCACCCCGAGTATATATTCAAATATCCCTATACTGTGAGGTTTATATTACATTTACATATTATATATTTAAGTTACACGAACTAAAAATGATTAAAACTGCAAATTCGATATAATAAATTTAAAAAATGATATATTATAATGGGAATGCACGTCAAATGATTAGAAATATAAAATGTCATATTTTTATATTTTTGCACGTTTCTTTTTTGTTTTTATTTATTTATTTATTTTTTGCTATTTATCAGACTTTCGTGTAAAATACATAAATGTCTGTCACAATGTAAAATGTTATCGACCATGTGGAAATTTGTAACACTTGTCCATTTTTCATTATCAGTCAATGTTTCCTTCGTTTCACCTGTTTAATGCTATATGCGTGCACGACGTTTACATACATACGGCACAAAGATAATTTTAATTATAAATTACATGTATTCAATCGTAATTATAAAACGAACTCTTTGATCACACGCAAGAAATAATACGCTTTACATATATAATACATACATGACGAATTTGCGTTCTTAAATGTTGAGCTATTCTCTGCGTTGGTCAACACTTTTACGATTCCCAAATGCTTAACGGCGTTCTATATTTAATTAGAATAGTGCAATTGAACTACTTTCTATTTTAAAATGAACACATTTGCAATCTAATATGCATTTCTATTGAATTTATATTCTATATGTTACATAAATGAACCTTGAATTGTCGCTTTACTTTAAAATATTGTAACGGTTTGTGAAATTATATGATTTGACTGAAACGTTTACGTCCGGTTTATCATGTATGGTAGATTACGATGAAATATTGCATATTTTGATTTTAAAAATTTAATTTTATCAATACAAATTTACTAATTATAATAATGTGTTAAAATTATTAAACAATATATAAAAACCATTTTAATTAATCTAATATTGAATAAATATTTTTAAAATCTTAAATTTAAAATATAAGGTTAAACTTATTATAATCATTAAATTATAAATTTATTTTAAATTTAATTTGTCATAATTATAAATTACATTTTTTTCATATATGAATAAATTCATCACTAATGCATAAAAACTTTAATTTACACGACGTTAATAAATTTATATCAAAATTAATATCAAAGGCAAAAATTTTTGACATACGTGAAATAAAATAATTCACAACGTGTACGATATATTTTTTTCTAAGCTATGTTTCTTTCTAAAAATAGTAAATATTATAGTGGAGAACATATGATGATGTGAATCCGTGGAAAGAAATATGGTTTGGCGTACACTCAATGGGGGCCAAACAGATGTTTAACCGTTGCACACCGGTCTGCAACTCTCCTTTTACATGAACAAAATACACGACAATGTGTGTATAGAAAAGAAAAAAAAATGGGTAAAAAATCGACTTTGAATCCAGTCTGATCGAGTTCAACGCGGGAGACTAAGGAAGTGTATGCGCGTAAATATGTATATATGTGTATGTGTGGATTTTTTTATTTGCAAAAGAAAAAAAGGTTGCGAATCGATGACATAACTGGTTTAGTATTGTAATCAATCGGTCACAGGTTCGCTTCCGCCGGTAGTGGGTTCATAGCCCATAACGTTGTTCACTATTTTATGCGAGCGTGTCGCGTAATTAACCGAATTATTTCGTGTAATTTTTGACAATATTTTTTTCAATATATTTTTGTATTTGTACATGAAACTATAAAATTTATTAAATAATAAACGATTTATTAGACGATTTTAAAATTTATTTTAAAAAAATGTGTTTTTAACAAACAAATATCGAATAAATTATAATAGTGTAAACATATTTATTATTTATAAAAAAATAATATAACTGAAAAAATTAAAACCACAAATTCATCTTTTATACATTAAAAAACAAAGCGGTCGTGCGTTTACACAGCTGAAAATATATGTATATTTCAGATATGTTTTCACAAAGACTGGTTTTTATTGCACACTTCATGTATAAATATTTAAATAATATCGATACAATTGTGAAATATGTGTTCAAACATTTTTTTTTGAAATAACACAAATTAATAAATATTTCTTCATATACTTCACAACGACTTTAAATGCGATCGACTCAAAGTGCAATATATTTCAATAATTTATTCATTTATATCGAATAATTAAAGTGATTTGTATACTACAAAAAAAATTACAAAATATTTATAAACGTTAGAAAAATACTAAATAATTTTAATCTGTGAAATATACGTACAGAAATTTATTCACTTATAATACAAAACGACATTTCTATTGTGACGTTATATGACCTTTGACGAAATTCATCCGAAAATATATTGCAATATTATTGAACGTACAATGATATTACATTAATAATAATAAAAATAAAATATTTTTTAATATTATATAATATTATTTTTATAAAACTGTTTGTTCGTAGGTCAAAGCGGTAAAAAATATTCTATCGGTATTTTTTACAACGATTCATCCGCGACACAATAAACAGTTTCCATTTTTGTTAATGCTGAAAAAATGAAGAATATTTTAATCCAAAGCAGCTGATCAAATTGCAGTTGGAACATACATTATAAATTTTTGTTCTTTTTTGCACCATGTCCATGTTGCGACACATCATTCATTGTTGTATTAACACAGCTGTGTTGCGCTGTTTGGTTCGACAGAGCGCTAACAAAAAGCCTCGTCAACAGTTTGACAACCTTGATATTAATAAAAACAATTTTCGGACCGATATTTACGAATGACAAGAAATTATTAAATTTGAACCCATGACTTTGTTGATATAGAACAAAAGAAAAAAGAAAAACGCGAAAGATGTTCTAAAAAGCCCAAGTAGTGTAAAAGGAATTCATATTTCAAAAGTTTCGCGCTTTTGATTGTCGAGAAAATTAATATTGTGATACCTGTGGAAAATCTTTTTCGTATTACAAAATACGTACAAATTAAAAATAATATTATCGTCATACTGAGGATTGCCTCATTATACTCTTAAAATAGTATAATTTGTTAAATACTATGATTTTTTATTGTCTGAAAATATTTCAAAAAAAAATCTGTAGTAGGGCAGCAACTTTTTTAATACCAAACATAGACTGAAAATAAATAATATTGAAAAAAATCTATATTAAATTTCTAGAAACCCAATATTATCCATCAAAATCGCCTATTACTACAATGTAGATATCTTAATATTTTATAATAGAAGTATAATAACTTTTTCTTATTTTTTATGTGCTTCTTCTAAACACACAGTTACATAAAAAATGAAAATAAATAAAAAAAATATATGAAACAAATATAATGTTTGCAACTATTTAATCATCAATCCTGAATCAAATAAAATATAACCTTATCTTATCTATAGTTAAAATGTACTTCATCTAATCTAATTAAAATAATAAGATATAATTAAATTAAGATTAAATATAATTCTAATTGGGATCCACGTTGACGTTAAAAACCTGACTACTGATCATTATTTAATTAAATAAAATGTATTTATAACGTTTGTATTGCACTATTATATTTTGGTTTAGAGTCGACAACTTGATTTGATTAAAAAAATCAATCATAAAAAACTACGATTCCGCAGATTCAAAATATTATAATAATAATTCGCAATTGTAAAATTAATTATTTCAAATTACGAAATCTTATGAATTGATTTCAGTATGATATTACTTCCTAGTTAAAATCTACTTCAAGACTGAAAAATGATATTAAAAAAATAAATAAAATATGGTAGCCAAGTATTTTATGGTTGGCAGTAGCGATGATGAATCCAGATACAGGGTGATGATTTGGAAGGTCGTAATAATATATCCAGTGGCATAATGTTCGGGGTGAGTGTCCGTATAGGGTTTGAAAGTGAAGGGACACGATCAGCACCTGGTGTGGCACGAGCCCCATTTCCGTGCCGCGTGCTTAGCTTCACGGTCATTGGCACGTCAACAGGGGCAGGTGTTGTCAACTCCTGTTGCAGGACAATATTATACTACTTTCGACCGTTCATTTGGTTTAATTAGTTTAGATATTAGTACTATTATTTTATCTATTCAAAATGTAGCGATAAAAATTGGACTTTCGAAGAAATAAATCATATTATTTAGAAAAATAATTATACATTCAGGAAATACTTCTTTTTATTACAAATTAATCTACTATAATAGGTCAACGTTTTATAGTAGCTTGAATATATATAAAAAATAAAATAAAATAAATAAATTTTAAACATTTTCATTCAAAATCAATATAATAATAATAAGTAATATGTAACAAATTCAAAATTTACATAATTCATATAGTAAAATTTAAACGTCATTATTATATTATATTTCCGTACAAACACGCACTTACGTTAAAAATGTGTTATATTATATAGATGAATATAACAGGCGCATTAATTTCATTATTAAAAATAAATCTATTAATTGAACATAAAATTTGATTATTTACTTTTTTTCTCTTTAAAATTTACATATATACCGTACGCGTTATAAAATAGTTGCCTATCACTGTCGTCCACCAGATGTTCTCCGACTGTTTCCGCGCTTACTGGAAGTAGTTAATAAGGTTGGTTGAAAATGATCGCTCTTGATATAATTTTTTTTCATACAACTGATTTATATATTCTCGCATATTAAAATATTTATAGATATATATACGAGTGAATCGTTTTATTATTTTCATGAACACTTACGCTATTTAAAAATTAAAAGATTCGTACTAGATTCCCATAAAAATTGTACCGTAATAATAGACTATATTTACGGTAATATACGTGAAAAATGCGTGAAAAAAATGTAGTGAACGCAATCGATTCATAGTTATCTAACAAAATCTAAAACTCATACACGGGTCAAAATCCTCAGTTAAAGTACGACCAAGATATTTTTAGATGTCTATGTGCCACCATCGAGTACTATTTCAGGACTAAAAATCTAGAGTTAAAACGGACCATTTGCGCATAAAATGATTTATATTATTTTAGTTTTGTTCGTATGTGAAACAAAAGTGTGTTTCAATTGTGCAAAGAACCGTCAAAAATTATTATAATGATATTGATATAAATCGAATGTTGTTACTCACCAGGTGTGATATTGCCGCGAGGTTTAGCACCTAGAATGGCCAAATTTACGTTTGCTTTCCTTCCATCTATAATAGGATTGGGATCTTTACACGCTCTTTCTGCTGATGCTCTATCACCCATAATAACCTAAAAATAAGTAATAAAAATAAAAAAAATAATTTAAAACAAATATTATAAATATTGTATAAAATCTATAATGCAGTTTCAAATGTTTCACAAAATAATATTTTAATATATTATTCGAGTAAATATATTGATAAAAATGTTTATTCATTTTTCAATATGTTATCACACAAAAAATATCATTATTTATCGTAAAAATAATTCATACGAATAAAAATAATCATAAAAGTGAAACTTTACAAAAGCATCGTAAATTATGATTGTATTAAAAATAGAACCAGGTGTTCGACTCGTGCTTCATGCCTTTAAAATCACGATATATATATATATATATATATATATATATATATATATATATATATATGTGTGTGTGTGTGTGTGTGTGTGTGTGTGTGTTGCTATGTATGGTAAGACTGATAATTGAATAATTTAAGTTTGATCGATGAATTATTGATATGAAATGACAAAAAAAGTTCTCTCAAAAAGCTCTCATTTTGAAAAGTATCAAATTTTTCGAAATGTATTCTCAATAGATTTCAACATAAATGCACAATTAAATATAAACATTATTGATATAATTTTAAGATTTAAATATTATATATATATAAATTTTAAAATATTAATTGATAAAATATAAGTTAAAACAGTATTGATCACATATGCAATATATTTTAAGCTGGATATTTTGCCTTTTATATAAAATGACAATATTTAATATTGGTTAATTAACAAGTTTCTTGATCTAACAATCTACATATGATACTAAATACTAACTAATGTTATTCAATATATATGTAGACATTCTTTAATTTAAAATAATTAGTTGAATATGTCTCGATTTACGTGAAGTACGTCGGTTTGGATACCGTGACATAAGGAACAACCCCCTTATGTCACGGTACATTGTTCAAGCACAATACCGTGATGCAATAGTGCGTGCCCAGTACCGATATGACACACCGGTGGCAGATGCGAACCCCGGTGCCCTTTTGTGTTACACCCGTTGCACCGGTGAACCAGTCAGCTGGTTTCTGGACAAGAAATATTTTGCCGATTTTCAACAAAAGACTTCGACCCCATCGGTGTCAATGGAAAAATTTTAACGCATATACATTCAAAGCTTTAGATGATCCAAATCGGTAATAAATAAGACGACAAACTTGAGGTTATTCTTCAGTTTATATAAAAATTGTATTTTTTGACTTGCGAATATATCATATTTTTAAATAATTATTACTTGTATATGGATTGGTAGTTATCATATAAAAATAATTAACACCCAACTGATCCCACGATGAGAATCATAGCAAGTGTTAAACCAACTCAAACTCAATGGTTACCGCCAGCGAAAGCCAGTTTTTACAGTTTTTAGCCCGAAAGCTAAAAACTGGTGAATTCACATCGGAGAAAAAAATGGTTAAGAGAGTGGAGCGAAGCTCAATGATTTGAACCTTAAATATAAAGAATGGTCGATCCTCAACCATATTAGAGGTGGTTGTAGCAGAAGTGCGGTCGAGTGGTATAGATAGGGATATAAAGAGGACCCCCGATGTGCGTGTGGTTTTGAAAATCAGGTGTTGGAGAGCTTTATTGATAATTATCCTATGACTAAGTTCGTTAAGGACATAAAGGGATTGAACTTTTTAACGAATAAAACTAAGGAATGACTAAAGAACTTGTCTATTTGATGTTATGAGTACCTACCAAACCATACAAATATATATATATATATATATATATATATATATATATATATATATATATATATTAAATTCCGAAACTATTTTAAGAAATAATGCATTAAATAATATAGTACAAACGAACCGTTCACTTCTTAAGTCAATATTTAAGACGCGATGAATTTATTTTTGAATTTTTTTTTAAATCTTTCACATTTGTTGATATTTATTGTATTATGTAGTTCATGAAAACATATTACGTTAACTAAATTATGTAAAGAATAAATTAAAAAGAAATACGAAATGCTGATTTTGTTTTATTTTTTTCAAAAGTTTAGTTGCCAACTCTAATCGCAATAAATATATTACTTAGATTATTAATTATATTATATTTATATTTTAAGAAAAAAAATATAACAATTTATAAAGATGATTATATTTACGGCCTCGTTTATTCAAGTATCATTATTTAGATATTAAAATATTTAATCATATCGTTGAACTTTTTATAAATATATATATTTCATTCAGACTGACGATTTAATAAGAATAAATCAATCAAATAAATATTTTAAAGATTATTATAAAATTATTAATGGATATTTCAAAAAATAAAGATGTGCATTCTGAACAGTATTTTTCATTTAACATTTGATAAAAATATTATAAATCGGTATATATTTTTAAAAACGGACGTTCATTAAAATAATTTATAAACGATTGAAAAAACTGAGAATTTGTATAGATCTATAGTTCGATTCATGATAGATAGATTGTATTATGTAATAATAACGTTTTTATATTTTTTTATGCAATAACGATTTAACGAATGAGGACGATATAAATGATCGAAAAAAGTATATTCATCTTGATGCATATATTACACCATTACAAATTTTAAAAAGTGAAAATTATAATTAAAAATCAAGATTCCATCATAAAAGCAGAATAATGGTATTTCGATAAGCATTGTTACACGTAATCGATTTTATATGTAAGCTGATGTAAAAAAATCATTAACGAAGGCGAGTAAACAATCGACGCTCGGTTTTGCATGGACGTGTACAAACAAATAATACTACACATACGGTCAAGTATACAAACAGAAATACGGAATCGTTAAGGCCGAATCACACAGGCGATCGTTTCTTTTTTTTTTGGTTTTGTTATATTGTTTTTAAATCGGATCTCACTTTTTGGAAGTTTTAGAACAATATCGCCTGCGTAATGTTATTCAGTGGCGTTTTGTTGATGTTTGAACATTATGAATTATGGCATTACGCTTGCACTCTATGAAGAAAAAAAAAGCGAACGCCCCGTGAAAATAAAGATATAATCTAATAAAAAATAAGTATAATAAACAGTCTTGAATGATGAGCGGGTGTTAAGAAAATATTTATGGGTATTAAACGACTTTTCAGCATCTTTGATTCAATTTATTTGTATACGTGTTCGCTTCTCCAAATGCCTTCATAAGCAAGCGATAAATAAAAAAATTAAAACTTTTGTAGAAATCATTCATTTTTATGGAGTTTTTACATTATTTACCTATATCAAAAAATATTAAACTATTTAATGTTTAATATTAGAAATTTGGGAACTTAAAAAGTTTTCTTTATTGATACAGAAAACGTTTAATAATGACTACAATAGAAATATAAAAAAAATCGTTTAAAATTAAATTTGATTATAAAGTACGTAAATTGTATATAATAATGAAAAGTGAATATAATTATAAAATTGAATTGTAACTAAGTATAAAAAAATAGAAACAACTATAATATACAGTAAATTTAAAAAAAATGTAAATTAAATGACAAGTCGAATAATAAATAAACTGACCATAATTTTTAGTTTATTACTATAATTTGTACGATTGTTTTCAATTTCTCATAAAATGCTTTATAAATTAAAAACGAAATGATTTTGGAAACCAAACTATCTAAATAATATATTTCGTGATGATATTGATATAAAAAAGTAATTGAAGAAGAGAAATTGGTTTTCAAATTATTCAAGATTTTATAAAAAAAATTTTTTTTCAGGAAATTGACTTCAAACATTTTTAGAAGCAAAAGAATATATGTGAACGAAGTTCTTACATTTAGGTATGATGGATTATTGCAACGTATAGTAGGCTTCTTTCGTTTTTATTCTTAAAAATAATTTTGTAAATCGCAAAAAAAACATGAGATAATTAATATTGACATAAGAGAATGGAAAAACTGTCGTAAATATGATGTTATCCTTTCGCGAAAAATAGAAACGAGAAACTAATACCAGAAATCAAAGATAACGAAAACGATCGATACAAAAATTTAATGCAAGAATTATATAAATCATATTTATATTTCGATTATAGATTCATTTTCCACATTGGAAAATTCAACATTTGAGTCCTAATTCAAAAGGTGATTTCACCATTTAATGATTTCTATCGTTTGATCTTTTTTAAAATTATCTTAATTACGACATATAAAAGAGCTGTTTAATATCAGAATTGTCTTTTTAAAATTTAACACGATTGCAAACTTGTTTTCAAACGTTAATTAATTATTTATTCTAATAAATTAATTGCACATTCATATAGTAATATAAAATTTATATATTTTTTAATTTAAAATATATATGAAGTATATGAGCATATTTTTTAATGCGTAGCAGTAATATATTTGAAGACTTATATATAGGGATCACTCAATATGGTTGTTTCGACCGGTAAACCCTCTTTTGTATCGGGGATGCAGCTGCGTTCACTATATTTATTATAAAACGGTACATTACTTTTTATATCAATGGCAGTCAGTAAATGCAGCATGTATATTTTTAATGAAAAACTTAATAAAATGGCGGCAATGCATTTCTTTAATTTAAAATTCAATCTAAATTTTAAATTTGAAAAATTATACGATATAACTGAGGTACGTGTATAAATTGTTTATTTAATTTTTTTTTTGTGATTGATGGTTGCTTTATATATTTTTTTATTGTGTATACTATTTTTAATGATATATATGTAAAATATTATTTTATTCTGACCTCTATGTGTAATTTATGATTTATTTGGATGAATTCGATGTGCTTATTAAACAGTATAAATAGTTCGCTATTAAAATTGAAAATCTATAAATAATTATTTTAATATTATTTTACATATGTAATGCTATATTTTCAACAATCTACTAATATAGATCTATAATAATAATAAAATAAAATATATAATACTTTAGAATAAAGCAATAACTATCGCATTCGAGAAACAAATATTAATTATTTTCAAATATAAAAAGATATAAATGACATGCAATTTCAAATACACTCACTATTAATATTTAATTAGATTTTTTATTAATAATTATTGTTTTAAAATTGCAACATTATATTGAAGCAAATATTATAAAACATCAAATTTTTATATAAAAAATATTTTTAATAAATTATTTAAAAAAATAGATTTAATATAAAATTTACATTTAAAATTTAATATTATTATTATTATTGAAAAGAATTAAATTGTTATTAGAATTTTTTCATTTTTTCTCACGTACTCATGCTATTTATTAAAATAAATCAATTAGATTTGTAAAAATATAAATATACTAAATATTACTAATTTTCCATAAAGTAAAATATATTAACTAGCATTTTAATTTTCCAATTAATTGCAACCTTTCAATTAGACAATCGAAGAAAATCTATACCAGCGACAACGAATCATTAATTTTTGACCAAACTGTATACGTATCAGACTTTTTTTAAGCACAGAACCAGTTCAATTTGAACTGTCTGTATTTCGACATTTGTTCTGAATGTTCGTTTTTTTGCGTTCGGATCAAAAGATATTTCAGCGTAGAATTATCAGCGACAAATAATTTCGCGTGTGGGCGTCTTACTCGTTCTGTTTATGCAGCACATCTTCGATCTAAAATATGAGAAGGAAAATAAAAGAAAAAAAAAATAAAAGAGAGATGGAAAAGACGACGACGATGACGATGGAAAAAAATAAGGATCTATTTTTGAATGTAAGCCGAAATTTTTGATCGTGTGTGTATATGTGTAATGTAAATGCGCTGAAAAATCCAGTGAAATATTGAGGGTTACGGTATTATCGAGACGACTTGTCTAGTGGTTTTTAAGAGCATTTGATGATTTTATATAAAGGTTTCAAGCCTTATAAAAATCTTCACTTCCTAACGTACTTGAAGGTGATACTTTCGAAAAATGAAATTTCAGCATTTTTTTAGACGTCCAATATAATAACATAAAATAACTTTTTTCATAAAATTAGCAAGTTTGATATATACTTTTTTAGTATTAAAAAATACTAATTAAGATATTTGTAAGATATTATATATATATATATATATATATATATATATATATATATAAATATATATATATATATATATATATATATAAATATATATATATATATATATATATATATATATATATATATATATATATTGTAAAAAGAGACAAGAAGACTGTAAAAAAATCAATAATTGCAACTTTCAAAGCAATACAGAAGAAACAAAAAGATACCGTTTGCAGTTATTGGCATTTCTAAAATGATAGTATTAAAATGATAATGATAATTTGGTATATTCCACATGCATATGTAATAATACGTATAATATTTCATTCAGAATTTAAATATTGTGAAAAACTTTGAAACCAATAAATATTTTTATAAAAGTTTATAATTCACGGTTATAATTAAAACAACCGCTGTTTAAAACAGTACGGTTACGTAATACTTGCAATTATATATTCATTATCGTCATTGTATGCAATTAACCCACTTGAACAATACGAAAAGTTACATATTTACACACCCCTAAATCAGCGTTCGTGTCATCGTTTGAATTTTATATATAATAATTCAAAGTGTGTAAATTTTGAAAAAGAACCGTGTACAGTTAACTTGACCTGTAGTCACAGTTAAGAGTTAAACGTCGATACTTCATGATGAACGTAGCAATACTTCAGCTGGCCGTCATCAGCAGTTTGTTCGTTTTGCATATCTGCTGAAAAGCGAACACTTGAACAAGGCTAAAGTAATAAATTTCCATATTTATATATTATATATAACGGAGATGCATTTCTCATCTAGACATGTAAAATAAGAACGATTTAGTAATCGTAATCTTACGTGCACTTTTTATTTTATTGTCGAGTTCTCGTTTTTCCCATGCTGTAATGGATTCGATATTCCCCCTCAACGGGAATTATATGTGTCACCCTTTTGAATTTTCTCCCTTCTGTAAAACTCCCTACTGACAATGGTTTACATTTATTGTTATATCGATTTTTTGGCACTTTGCACTGCGTTACTCGATTATTTTAACGGAGTTAGATCGTAAAATTTTATGCAATGATTTCAAAATTAAAAATAAAATCCAATACACCGTAAAAATCAACATCAAAAAATTATCTTCAATTTAAATGAATTATTACAGTTAAATTAGTTAATAAAAAAATTACTTACGAATCCATATCCTCTGCTTTTGCTAGTTTGTCTGTCTGTAATAACGACGGCTTCTTCGATTTCACCGTATACAGCGAAGTGTTCCCTGAGACTTTTGTCCGTTGTGTGATATGGCAGGCCTCCCACGAAGAGTTTTGTCCATGTGGTGTCTTTTTGATGTGATAAAGCACCAAGTGAAGCCAAAGAGAGTCCTTCTGGTTCCGTGGCACCCAAAGCAGGCATCAACATCCTTAGCGCTTCGGCGCCGCCCGCGGGCAGCGCGCGCTCTGGAGGAAGCTGGGCAAGAATTTTGACGATTTCTCAGCCTCTAAAACTCCTGATAAGCCTTTGGATCTTTACAGATCCTTTTCTTTTTAAATTTATATTAAATAATTCGGTTATAGAAGATAAAACACTAGCCCAATTCGTCTTTAGATCTGAATATCTCAGTCTGTTTTCTATTTATTTTTTTCTATTATTTCTATTAGCCTAATAAATAAATATAAATATAATCACAGTCTTTTCTATGAATTCTTATTTTCTAATTCAAGTAAATAAAATTTGATTTAATTTGAGTTTGACTAGATTGTTTCATAAGATTTTTTCCCTCGCTTATTAAATGGTATTATGGTATGTGACAATCTTCAAAATGTTGATCCTGTAAAGATTGAAAATGAACATTAATAAATATTTCAATAAAAGAAAAATCATTTTGAAATTCCTAAATTTTATTATTAGATTGTTAAGGTTTTTTTGCTGATGATTAAAAATTATAATATATTAATCATAAATATTTGATACAGTGAACAGATAAAAATCGATATCTATACCATAAATGTAATCGAGATATGAACAAAATTTTAATATAAGGATTAGAATTTATATATATATATATATATATATATATATATATATATATATATATATATATATATATATATATATATATATATATATAATTATTAAGTATACATTGTGGTGAAAACGCAGACATTACAACGGCACTTTAATTTCGTGTATAGCGTGTTTCCAAAAGATCTCATCCAAAATTCATATCATACCTTATGTAAACGCTACTATCTTCACAACGAGACTGGAAAAAGAGGGCGAACACTCACTTCGGAAAAAATTAACGAGAAAATGCCTCTTTCTATTTCTGTTATGTATATATATATATATATATATATATATATATATATATATATATATATATATATATATATAATCTAAATTTGATTTTGTTTGAAATTTAAAATTTCAACGTTAATTTCTATTTATACTGAATTGTGCGAGTATACAGAGTTTCGATTCGAATTATCTGAAAATCAGTTTTTAAATGTAATAAATCATAACAATATTTAATTCAATTTATTGATTCTATGTATGTAATTTATTAATAAGAAAAAATAATATATATATATATATATATATATATATATATATATATATATATAAGTTTTAATAAATAGAAAAATTTTCTTAGATAAAACGATATATGTATATTGATAAACAGTGTGGAAGCGTAATAAAAATTATGGTAAACGTAACTACCACAAGCATTTCTTTCATTGATAAATCAATTGGAGATATAAATTTATATTTTAACAATAACTGAAATATTAAATTCTTATCTTTTTTTAATTTTGACACACCCATACACATCATCATATATTTTTTATATAAATACGATTTGAATAACGGGTCAAGTTCAGTTGTTCCACGGTTTTTTCGGCGCTAATTATTCACAAGGAAAAGGTGACCCGCACGGTGGGCGAACACGGTCACATTACGAACCCCCCGCACTCGTAGGGTCATCATTGAATAAAACATCACGAAACCGTAAAAGTGACATATACGAAATAGAAAAAAAAATAGAGGAAAAATAGAATATTTGTACACGTCGTGCAAAACGATCGATCGCGCTCGTACACGTGCTAGTGTAATATACGATATGCCGTATGTTCGTGCCATATAATGGGACAGTTGTTTTTACACACGAACCGTCTTCGACTTTCGTCTCCGTTTAAATCGTATACGAAAGTAGAAATATATATATATATATATATATATATATATATATTCGTGAATGAATTCGATATATCGGTTGAATAAATGATTGATAGCAGAAATTGTGTATTTATTGAAAGAACTGATTATATGAAATTGAGGTGTTTTAAAAAGATTTTGGATCTCTTGAATGTTTGAATTTTTATATAAATATAATAGTTATCGATGCTTTCAGTAATATTAATAATATTTTTAAAAATAATAATAAAATATAATGGACATATAATTAAATTATATTATACTTATAAGTATAATATAATTAAATGTCGTATAATATAATATGGACATCCATATATACAGATCACCTGTATATATGGATATGTGTTAAATAAATAATAAATGGGTAAATAAAAAATAATAATTGCTGAACCCGAATACATTTCAGCTGTTGATAAATAAATGTCAGTTATCTTATCAATAAATGTGCAATATTCTATTATGCAAACACTTTCTAAAGAGGACAAAAATTAAAGTCAAGTCGTAATTATTTTTATAATATTTTTAACAAATATATTCTGAATACTTAGATTATATTGGAATTTAGTATGGGTTTAATAATTTTATATGTAGTAAATAAAGATAATTAATTATAATAAATATAAATGAATGAAATAAATAATTGTAGTAGCAGGTTTCATAATAATTAAAAATTTATATAATATATTTTGTATTTTTTAAAGTTTAAGAATACGAAAAAAATTAGAAAAAGTAATTTCGAAAAAAAAATCTAAAAATACTTCATATACTAATAACATACCGATTACTTTTTGGTATGTGTATGTGTGTGCGCATATTTACAATTGGTAAAAATACTAGTAATGTATCACAATATTTTTTGTAATTGTTGATCTGAATTTATATTTTAAAATAGTCGCTATAAGAATAATACAATAAAATAATAATATTGTAAAAAAACTATAATTGTTTTTTTAATAATATATAATTTTTAATAAATATTTTCCTTACAATATTACAAAATCTTTCTTTGAAAAATAATAGCTTCCAAAATGTACACTCCTACTTGTTATTTGTGACACGATAGTAAGAGATAATATTAATAATGAAATTATCACAAAAAAACGACTTTTTTGATATTATATCGAAATTCAATATCAATATTAGAAAATTGCGTCGTCATTTTTGTTATAACATATTGTACATATGTAAAAATTAATATAATACATAAAAAAATGAACATTTCCACATATTTGATAATAGAAACTAATCGCAAAAAAAAATATTAAATAAAAGAAAATATTTTTTGTTGTGCGCTTTTTATTATAAAATTAACATAATCGCTACTTGTAATATTAAAATTATTTACAATTTATGAAAAATATTCAATATACATTATTACATCAGGTATAATATAAAAATATGCAATTTTGTATTACTAAGTAACACTCAAATGATGTATTGAGAGAAAATTTGTATTTTTAGTAGATTTTTAATGTATTTTTTTTTTGATAAAAAATATGTATTAAAGTAGGATTTTTTGATTTTGAACAGAAAACAGTAAATATTTTAATAAAAAGAAGCAAAAAAATTTTGAATAATATTATATTTATGAATATTGATATTTCGAAACTTTAAGATTACTGAGAATATTATTACAGTGCTTGGAAATAAATTCATAATACCGGGTACTGAATCTTCTAGTAACGTCTTAACGTTTCACCTTGAAAATTTTCATTATTTTTCTATATTTTTTTTTAAATAAAAAAATATAGAAAAAAATGAAATTTAACAATGGAAATCCGAAAGAATAAAAAATATACACGACGATGTTTATAAAAAATATGTTATAAATGAGTACCCAGTATTCCGTGTGTGCGCATTAGATAGAGTTATTATATTAAATAAATATAAATAAATAATTAACAACAATAATAACATATATATATATATATATATATATATATATATATATATATATCGTCACTAATTAAAAATTAAAAAAAAACTACAAATTAATGACGCTAAATAGTTTTTCATGTTAAAATTAAACATTGCACCGTTGCAACACAAGTCATTCGCGATATTCTTCGAAATGATTTATAATTTTTAATCGGTCCGCAAACACGAGAGTCGTTCATATTATTATTATATTCATACAACAAAATGCCGGTTATTTATTTATATATTTGTTTTGCATTTCAAACTAAATAATTATATGCGATACGAGTGCGCGTTCGAAATTTGAAACGAAAACAAAGCGCGCGAAAGCCAAATGATTCAGCATTATTTCAGACCTATTAAAAAAAAATGAACAGATCGCAATAATATAAAAAAATATATGCATGAACTGTATTAATACAAGTTCGTTCAAATTTTGTTATATTTATATATAAAAATATATTTTTATTATATATTAAAAAAAATTAATTAAAAAAAATATAAATGAATATTTATTTTGTAATAACAAAAATATTTTAAATTCAAATATGAACAAAAAGTTTATTTCGTTTGTTTTTTTTTTTGATGAAAATCAAAGTTTTCCAACATTTTCTAATATAATTAAAATATATATATATATATATATATAATTAAAAAAATATATATATATATATATATATATATATATAATACCTTATAATTTTTGTTGTGTTCCCCGCCCTAGAGCACGTGCTTCGTGCTCACAATATAAATAATATATGATTGATAAATGAACGATCGCAACCAGAAACACGTGCAACACGATCGCACATCCGCACGTCACTGTCTATGACTGGCGCGCTCTTCCTGCCCCCTCTCCCTCCACCTTCCCTTCCTCTCCGCCATTTTCGTTCCCTTTTCCATCAACATCCCTTCTCGCGCAACCACATATGCGCGTACATGCATACTCATGTACACACTTGCACTCGGATATAAATAATGCTATAAAACGAAATAATTAATCTTTGTATTGCTGTTAAATTTTGGAAATCGATATTACATCGTATTAGATATTGTTAAATATTGCGTCTCACATTCTAATTATATAAGTAAAAATGTTAATGAATTTTTAAACAGTTTAAAGGTTAATAACGGAGTTGTAAGTAACGAGAAAAAAATAGAGACAAAAACGATTACTATATTAAAAAAATATGTTAATTAGCAATTTAGATATTTTTTATAAATTAAATAAAGTTACGGTTCTGAAACGCTATAAGACTGAACCTAAAATAGATAAAGTTATACATATGCTCTGAATGTTGTTTATTCTAATTAGATCAATTAAAAAGAGGATTTTTAGTGGATTCTGAAGATGGACGTGTGACAATATTTTCTGAATTCTAAAATTTCATACAATTTGCAATTTAGAAGATTAAAATCATAAAATTCAACGTTTTATGGAGTTATAAATTGAAATTAAATCAATTACATATTTCTTTCATTCTGAAAATTTCAATCTGCAGCTCGAAACTATTTTGATTTATATCCATTTTAACATTGATTTCTATATATTAGTTAATTTTCCTACTGAATAACTAATCTATAATGGTCATCTATATATAACTAAGATCTGATATAAAAATTTTCTAAATTTCAACGATAAAAAATATACTTACATATAACATTTTAAATAAAATATCGCCTAAAATAATACTTATAAATAAGATTTTTTTAATATTGTAAAAATATTGCATGCATCTTTTTTCTGTTTTTAAATATGAATCCTATTTTGAAATTATGGTGTTAGTCTTGTCGGAGTGCGTTGTTACCTTACATTGTGCGATTTTAAAACGATATTCCGTGAAAAATATCGAAACTTTATAAATAATGCACTCGTTTTATACGCGCGAAATGGTAATTATTATAAATTATACAATTTCGAAAAACTTCAATATTTTTTCATTCCAATAGTGATCCATCATTCGGATTCAATGACCTAAGAAAAATTCTATAATAAACAAATATATGATGTTTCAATTGTTTAATAAATTTTATATTATATGTAATATCAAAAGTTTTTTTAATGCACTAATTGTCGACAATTTCGTTATCATTTTTATATTAAAAATATTTTTACGTATTTCACGTTCAACATATGCGCGTTCGTACAAAAGCAAATTTGAATAATATATTACGTACAGTTTTTTTCAATATTTTTAACTATGGCATTATCTTTTTTTTTTACAATAAACTGAATAATAATAGATTTTTTTAAGGGACTACAATAAAAATTTCAATGATAATGGGGTCTATACACCGATGCACGGTTAATCTACGCACACAGCTGTCGCGAAATGAACGGTCCGCGTTCGAACTTCGAATACGAAACCGATAATATAATTATCTCTGTTTGTCGCGTGAAAATACATTAAGGTTAGAGCGAGACGGCGATAAGTTTTCGACAATCGAACGTGCATATATATATCACGACGGTTTCAGATCTGCGACGAGTTACGTGTATGGTCGAAAAAACGGCGTATTTAGACTGATTTCGACGCGCGTCAACATTGCTACCGGATCGCCCGCGAAAAATAAAAATTGTCAGAATGCTTCCGGTTTCTGAATTCTGATATATATATATATATATATATATATATATATATATATATATATATATATATAAATATATATATATATATATATATATATATATATATATATATATCATTATGCACAAAAAAATTAACGTCTTTTTAAAAATTCAATTACTTGCAAGTACTTAAAAATCTCATCGATGTCAGCAAAATTTATATCTTGAAAAATACGTAGGTTTGAAAGTACACACACAGTAATCTGATTGTTATAGAAATATATTTTTGAAATTTTGATATACAATAGAAGAATTGTTTCTGAAAAAAAAGATACACTTACTTGAATTAATGTCACATTAAAAATTTAGTTTCGCATTGCAAATGTTTATAATTTGAATTGTAATAAAAATTCGAATTACAACGAGCTTATCAATTACAAGATATGAAAAAACATCAACAGAATCACACAAACAACACGAAATGATAGTACATAAAAGTTTATCTAATATTTATTTAACTATAAACTATGTAAATATTGACACTATACATGACCTAAATGTAAAATTTATAACATTTACATAGGAAAAAATTATAGCCTTTAGATATTCAAAATTTGACTTTTAACCTAGAAAAGAAATCTAAACTACACAACTTTTTTTTTAATTATATATAATATAAAATAAGGTTTTTTTTAAATAAAAAAAAATATTTAAAATAGGGTCATCGGATACGACCTCAGTAACTTCATAATATCTATACGAGTGTTACCCTTTCACGTCTGTTTCCTTTATACAGCGACCAGTTCTACTTGATCCTCAGGAAACTAGTTATTTTCACCGTATTATATTTTAGTCGTGTGAATTTTTTATCTGGATTACAAAAAAAAGATATATTAAAAAATAATAAAACAACGGACTGCACTAAAAATGCATTCATGCCCTATCAATTTTAACGTTGATATACCACTTGAGCACGAACATTTTCAATGAACAACCCTTACGAACGTGCCTTAACGATTCATCATCTAACTACTCACTCATAGGGTTAAATCATATGAAAAACATGGTAAAAATCCTTGATTAATGATGTATAAATATTTATAATTATTTTTTTAATTATAATTAATGTGAATCATCCATTTATATATATATATATATATATATATATATATATATATATATATATATATATATATATATATTTCTCTATTGAAATATTTTTATATATAATGTCACGTCTGTGACATTTCCGGTTAGAAATGAATTTGTTTTTTATTCAAATATAAGTTAAATCAGTTGTTAAATCACGGTCGACTTTGAACTGGTAATAAATGAAAATTCCTAAATTAATATTATTTTACAAGAGCACGTGCTCGATATCAACTGAAAAATGTGCGCCAAAATGTAATACATATATATACATATATATATATATATATATATATATATATATATATATATATATATATATATATTAAAATAAAACAAATAAAAAAGATATACGTATAATAATAATATCGTTCAATGCAAGCATGTGTTTTAAAACGTCTTTTTTTCGTAAAAGTGTGGGCTTCGAACCCACGGATCGTAAGAAATTCCTTCTATATTTAACTAAGTCACTTGTCTCGTGCTGAAACCGACTTGTGCCATGTGTTGGTTAAACATGAGTACTTGTTTAGTCGACGCTTGAGATAAAATTTGATGTGATGAAAACATGAGAGAATAGTGCACTTGAGTTCTTTTGAATCTAAGCTTCTTTTTATATAAAAATCAAATTAACAATTTCAAAGCAGCTAAATGTATTATATAACTAGTATATAATTTCTGAAAAATATAACCAAATAGTTTATTGGAAATATAATAATAAAATATGCTATTATTTAAAACTACCATATAAAAATCAACATTGAAGGTATAATGTAAGATTAAATCAATTTAGGTTTACAAATGGTTACAGTGTTGTCATTTTATTATATTATAATATCATAATAAATATATACTTTATATAAATCTGAAAATTAAAATATTCTTATGCTCGCATAAAAATAAAATAGAAATATTTTATGTAACGTTTTAAAATTAATATGTACATCAGTCATTTGGTTACAACTTTGAAAATACTATTCAGTTACAGAAATAAACATTCAGACGACAGAATGCATTCCTATAATAACATCGGAAAGTTCTATATTATATATGCTATAGGCAAAATTAATAATACAAGAATGATTACAAATTTATTTTATTTTATATACGTTGATTATTTCATGTATTGACTTATCGGTTTCAAAATTTAGAAAATTTTAAACTATTGCAAATGAAGAATTTGTCATGCACACTTTCACCAGAATGACCTATTTGTTGGTTTAAATAAGGGTATTGAATGTTAAATGGATTTTCTTTTATTTGAAGTTTTCATTATGAATGTGTGTGAAGTTCTAGTCTCTAATTTATTCCAATGCGTGCTTCTTTTTTATCCTTCTATTCAATTGGGAATTATTAATCTACGTTTTACGAAGATTAATAATTCCCAATTCTACCAAAGATTGAAAATATTATATTTTCATTGATATAAAGTTGCACATGGAAGATGACAACAAAAATACATATTTATTAAAGTGTGGTTGTAATTAAAACTAACAATATCATATGGTAGCAATCAAACCATGTGAGGCAAGACGGTTATATATATAAATTTATTCAAAAAATGCTTTTATATTATCTAATATTTAAAATGTATATTAAAATCTAGATTATTTTAAAAGCTAGATTTAATTATTATAATCGTTCATGTGATACAATTAAAATAAAATGATATAAGTGTAGTAATAAAATTATGAAAACAGTGAAAAAAGATGTCGATTTCATATTAACCTTAAAAGAAACCTCAAAATTTGAAAAGATTTACATAGTAGAAAAATGTATTACATATATCTCTATTTTTTGCTTTATACTTATGTGTATCTTGTGTTTACTGGTGATTATTTTTTATGAAGAATTTTACTACAAACACGGTATTTAGTTACAGGTGACAATACTTTAAGTAACATAATATGCGTCTATTGTTTTGAACCCCCTGTTTGAATGTAACGCGTTTATATAATTATTAATTTAAAGTACGATGACCTAGAATTACTGTTTTGTATTATCATTATTTATATAAAGTATTATTTTAACTAAATATCAATTCGTTAATGCATAGTTGATAAATAAGAATAATCCTTATAGTTTTTAATTAATTCCTTTAATTTATTTTTAATTATTTTTTGTTGAATTTGTAATTAAAATAGATCGATAATTTTAAAATTTTTCTACGCTTTCGAAAGTATTTTTTGTTAATAATAAAATAATAACAATACGACCATGTTTTTCAAATTTATTATTATTTTATAATTTTATTAGATACAAAATGATTGATATATTTTGATGCTTTCCACGTTATGATTTTTTATTTTTTTCCACTATAATTTATTTTTTCATGTTGAAAAAATTTTCTTTTCATACGCATTTATACATGAATGAATTAGTAGTTATCGATTCAATGTATTCTTTGTTATTAATTCTCTCAGTACATATAATATATACCTATTTCTCAATGTAAAATGAATATATTTTTCAGATTATATTTAATTTTAATTCTATTTCTGGCATTAGAAAATATTTTTTAAAACATGATTTGTATTCTAATAATATTTTTTCATATTAAAAAACAAACTTTATAAATTTAATTCTAAAAACAATTTAAATGTTTTTTGTTTTTTTAAAAAATCATTTTCTGATGAATTTCTATTCAGGAAAGACACGATTAATTAATATTTCTTCTTAAATCTTTAATATATCAATATTCTTGATAATCTATTTCGAAATTGAAAACTTTTTATTTCTGAAACTTTAAGTAATGAGCAATCATATTTAGTTATAATATTATAATAATAACAAAAATAATGTAATACGGTTTATTTTTATTTAAAAGATTTTATTACGTATTACATGGCCACTACTATATTTTTTTAAAATATTTAATAAATTTAATTATAATATTTTATAATTTATTATATATTGCAATTAATTAGAACAACATATTTGTGTTTATACATTCATATAAAAAAAAATCTTGAAAACATAACAAATTGTACTCGTACAATAATTACATCAAAAATCATCGTCATTTATCAAAATTAAATCTACTCGTCTTAATATATAAATGAACATAAAATAAATTTAATAATCCTATCAGAATAGGACTAAACGTCGATCGTGTCTCCTCTTTCATCTTTGATTCTGCTAACATTATGTTTGTTATCAAAATTTGAATGCACACTATCATTTTTACCATTGTGTTTATCATTATCAAACACGGATATAATAAAAGGAATATTTTTTCTATCCAAACTTCTGCCGATTGTTTCCGATTCTTGGGTACGATTTTTTCCTCGACTCCTCAATAGCTCCAGAGTCCTGTTTCTTAGACGATTCACTGTAGTGTTATTGGACAAAATATCCTTAGTTCCATTCGTTAATTTTAACACTTGATTGATATTTTTCATTTTGATCTGATATGGGTTGTTTGTGCCGTTTCTATTTTTGTTCAATGTCGTCGCGTTTGAACTAGATCTGGATACGGATTCGTTATTATTGGCATTCCTGGAAGTTTCATTCACTCTTTCTGAAGCGGATTGGTTCAGTGAAATATCGTTCACAAGTTTTACTATCGGATCGGAATCGTTGTAACTGGCATTCAAAATAATTATATCGGTCGTTTCATCAATATCTACATTTCTCGCTTTGTAATTTTCGGAAATATTGTCGGATTTCATATTTCTATAATGTTCTGTCAAAGTCATCAAATCTAATTGATATTTTTCATGTTTTTTTGGTGTTGGAGTATCTTCGTCGTTATACTCCAATGGATTTTCTAAAATTTCATCTAATTCGTTTGTTTTCTCATTTGAAAGATGTTGACTATTTTTTACTGATACTGAAATCGCACTATCGTTTTTATTTTTATCGTTTGGATTTTCTTTATTTTCTTCATATTTTTCATCCGTTTCAGCATCTAAAACACGATTATTGTTATCCAACCTCAAATCTCTTGCAATATCCTCATTTTTATTGTTTTCAGTTAAATTAGAATTTTCTTCACCATCAACATTCACAAAATCTAAATTTTTGGTATGTGTTTCAATTTTACTCAAAGATACATTTTTATATCCTGATTCAATTTTATTGGTACTATTATTTGTTTCATTATTTTGCAAAGTAGACGATATTTCAGAAAATACTTTCAATTCTTCCTTTAAAATTGGTTTAACGGAAATACTTTTTAAATTCGTTTCTTCGTAATCCATATCTAAGTTGACGCCGTCATCCGTAATTACTCTAGATTGGACTGCTAAATTTTGTGGCCTTCTTCTATCATACTTTAAAATTTTTTTGAGGGGTGAAAATCTACCTGTTGTACTTCTAACAGTAGTAGTAGTAGCAGCAGCAACATCAATATCAGCATCAGTATCAGTGTTAACAGCGGCATCGACATCGCCATCAGCATTTACATCAGCAACTATATCCGCACCTGCATTAGTATCGACATCCGTATTAATATCAGTATCTGCTGCAATAGTCGGCGTTGTTATTGTTGTAGTAATAGAATCTTCAATTTCAATATTATCTTCAAAACTTTCTTCAGCGTCGGTCGTCACTTTAGGACTAGATCTCGTTCTAAAAGTCGTTGGAGATTTTGATGCAATATTTTGTTTGGGTGTCGTAATTTGTAGTCTTCTTGTTGTATCTTTATTGCGATTTGCTATTCTTTTAAAATAATCTATCGCGGATGTATTTGTAATTGTACGTCTAGGAACCGTAGGTTTTACTACATTAATTATTCTTCTTCTAAATGTGGTACTTTCGTAAGTAGTTGTTTCAACATCTTCATTTAGATCTTTAATTGTGGTCGTATTTCGTATTTTACTATCTCTTGTAGCTTTTGAAGTACCGCGATTAGATTCTGTTGTAGGTTTAATTTGTCTGGAATTTTTTTCTCTCGAGATTTTTCTGTTATTTTCGTTATTTGAAACAACTTTATAAACATTTTCTGAATATTGACCTTCATTATCATCTAAAAGAACTGAAGCTTCTCTTGCTGCTTCATAATTATTTTCTTCATTGAGAATATAAACACCACTTGGTTCATCATATTCCTGATAAGTTGATAAATAACCATCTTCGCTGAATTTTGGTTTATTCCATTCCTCAATTAAAGGGCATTTTTCGTGTGGTTTAAACAACAATGGAAATGTTCGAGATGCACGATGATGATAAAAGTCTAATTTATTATATAAATCTAAGAAATGTTTTTTAATATAATCTTTAAAATTTTTAATCGGTTTTTTATCATCGTCAGGTTTCATAAAAGCTTGAACTTTATGATGATTTTTATCATAATCGATATGATAATTGTCACAAATAACTTTCAAATTATCCATGATTTCCTTTTCAGATTCAGGATATTTTTTAAAATAATCAGCAAGTGATTGAGTTTTATGATTATAATTCCACATTTCGTAATCCTTTTGAATTTCTCCATAGATATTTTCTCTCATATCAAGTATTGGCAATATCGCGTCTAAATATTCTTGAGCGCTGATTTTTGTATTTACGACATCTCTGTTGTATGGGTTAAAAAGTGGCCGATATCTAGGAATATCAGCAATCTCTTCTGAAACTATTTAAAAAATGAATTAAACAATTTACATTGATCATGAATTATAGCTTAAAAATTACTGATATAAAAAATATAATCATTGACATAACATAAAAAATACGCATTATATATATTTAACCCAGTTTTGAAAGTGTAATTAGTAGTATTCTGTACGGAATAATATAAATATATATTTGTAACAATACTGATAGACTTTTAAAATCCAAAAAAACATATATTTATTTTAAAGTATTATTAAAGAAGTGATAAAACAATGAAAAAAATATGTATCGTATGTAAAGAATATTATTACCTGTTTTTTCATATAAATTATATCCATTGGTAACTGATATTAAAAAAAATAAAATCAGACAAATGTTTGTCATCTTATATTTTATAATATTTCGATATTTGTCTATGTTCATTTTTTTAACAATTTAATCTCCCATAAGCAAAATAAAAAGTGCAACTCTACACTTTCACTGAACAAATCTGAATGACAATAGATTAACAATTATTGAAATGTAATGTCACATAAATTGTCTAATGTTACAGGGATATAAAATCATTTGTTAATAAATTGTTTATATATATATATATATATATATATATATATATATATATATATATATATGTATATATATATATATATATATATATATATACCATATTTATATAATTTGAACAATAATATATAAGAAATCAATCGCTTGATGTCGCCCATTTCTGTTTAAATTGATATAAGAAATCAATAATCGTGTAATCAATCAATCAATCGTGTATTTTTATGGATAAAAAATAATATATGATATAATTAACATATATTTATTAACATTTATTAATTTGCAATCAAATTTGAAAGTATAATCAAATAATCTTAAGCAGTATTTCAAAAATTAAGATCAAAATATGTATTGATTTTTTTTAAATAAAAGTTTAATATTTGACATTTTTAATACTTATTTTCTAAATAAACAGTCTAAAGATTGACTTATCAAATTTATTACCAAAAATTAAATAAATTCTTAATCTATAAAAAATATATAATTAAAAATATATAATAAATGCTAATGATATTTTTATATGTATTTTATTTTTTCAATAGGCACAAAATCACTATCTTCCACTTTTTTGTTAAACTTTTCTTCAGATATATTCTCAACATATTCATTACTATTATCATAATATGGTCCACTTATCGGTTGAAATGAAGTTTGAATTTGATTTTGATTATTATGTAGTGAATTAATAGAATGCGACGAAAAACCATATATATCATTATTTGCATATTGTGGTATCGGATAAATCTGTGGACTTTCAGTGATGCTTAAATATTGATAAGCTGATGCGTTTTTATAATTATGATAATAAGCATTTGGATAGCCTATCGGTTCTGAAAAATTTGTGTTGTTGTAATAGGTCATATTTATTATAGTATTAGTTGGAAGAGTTGTATTATCATGAAGTTCATCTGAATTTTCTAATTTAACTGTTGTTAATTCTAACGTTATATTTTTCATATTGTCATTCGAAGTCGATATACTTAGTTCAGAATCAATAGGTTTAAAAGTTGTAACATCAATATTATTAGAGAGTGAATTATCTTCAGCATCGGCTTCAACAGGTTCTACACAAAATTTATCATTCTTACAATGTCTTTTAGTTTTACTTTCAGTCAGACTTTCAGAAACAATATTTTTTATTGGTTTAAAAATTTCCACTGGATTTTGAGTATTAAAATTGTTCTGGATTTCTTGAGAAGTCTGTCCATTGAATTCTTGATAATTTTCATTTGGAGTTTTATTTGGATAAATCAAATCATTTAAATTGATAATTTGTTGTTGATTTACGGGATTATTTCCAGGTGAGACGAATAAATTAGGATACCAAATTGGTAGTTGAAGGTGATTTGGATAAATACTCGACATATAAGAATAAGGATTATATGGATATGGGGATAAATCTTGAAAATTTGGATATTTAGAATAAGTAATATGAATGATGCCGTTAAATAATTTAGCAAATAAGTTTAAACGTGAACTTTCTTGTATTTCTGATTTTTGACCAAATTTAAAACCTGTCAAATATGTTAAAAGGCCATAGGTTGTTCTTGGAGATACTTTAATTGTATCTTCTTTATTTATCACTGGAACATCTTCAAAATTAATATTAAAAATTTACATTTTACTATTTTATTATATTAATTATAATAAATGCTATTAAAATATACCTTTTTCTTCCATTGAATAAATAACACGAAATATTAAAGAAAATAGTGTAATTTTTAAAATCAAAATCATTTTAATTCCTGACAAAAACTGCTAAAAATATATAGAAACGTTCACTTTACACAGTAATATCAAGTAAAATGATTTTAGAAGACAAATTTGCCCTCGTTTGTTTACTTTCATTGTACTTTTTAAAAATTAACAAGCAGGGTTGTAGTATAATATTGAAAATTCATAAATTTCTTTATATAAATATGAGGCAAAAATCCTTTTGTTCAATTTTTAAATTAAATTCAAAATGTAAATCGATTAAAAAAAATATCCATTGGGAATATAAGTCTTTAAATTATATTTATTTTTTCCACCTTATATTATATTTCCTAAAAATTATAAATGCAACACTGACCTTAGAAAGTAAAAATAAAGTGAAATTGGAATAACATATTTACATGCGGGTTGTAACAACGGAATAAAGAAATAAATAAATAAAAAAAGACTTTAAATACAAAATAGGTGATAAAATATGATTGTCATTTAATAAACATTACATGTTATTGTAATTATTTTAATTTAAAAGTGCGTCTGATTTACTTTGTTCTTTTAAAATAAACCCCTCCTTTGAAACAACTATTTATAACTTTTTCTCAAGATATTAAAATATACATTAAAATCTTTTTTCACAAATTTGTTAAATACATTATGACAAAAAAATGTTGAAAAAAAGGATTTTTAGTAATGTAACAATTATTTGTGCTCATTTATATAATTTACTATATTGAACGTATCTTTTTATAATTCAGATCTTTATATATTCTTGTTCTTTAATACTACTTAAATACAAATATTAATATATTTAATACTTGTAATACAAATTTAATTTCTAAAATTGACTACATGTTAGGCAACTTCAATATGTTTTCTCTTGTTTTTTTTTTTGGATTTACCATTTGATAGTTTTTAGTTTTGCCACGATTTATGAATTTATTGATAATTGTTACGTTATTTGGCGCTTTAAAAAAACTTAGAATATAGTTAAATAATAATGAAATTAAAAAGTATAGACATACAAATGGAACGTTCATTTACAATGTCGCCTCATTGTTAACAAACATTTATAATAATTAATAATAATAATCGTTAAATTATATTTTTATAATTCCTTTGTATTTTTTAAATTTATTTTATATATATTATTCAAGAAATTATTTTAATATATACTAAACGGAAGACATAAATTATTTTTTCAATGTTGGCACGACTTAAAAATCTTTTGACATTTTGAGGTTATAGTCAAATCTTTTTCCAAAATGTCTTTGAATATAAGAATTGATAACGAAGAACAGAATATTAGATCAGAACTACGGGAGAATTTCTTGAAAAAAATTCCTTTATTATATAGTAAAAATATTTTAACACTTTCTGTGATAATCATCAATCATTTCTTTTTTTACAAAAATTTACTATTTTTAGATAGAAAATGTGATTTGGTATTGCATGAAAATACTAATGTGCGAGGCATATTTAAAGGAATCGATATTGATATACAAGAAATTCTTATAGATGGTTTAGAAACGCCAACTTCTATACTTCCTCATTCCATCATACGCGGAAACGATACAGTTGCAATTAAATTTACTTGAATAAATTGAAAAAATAAAATTGATTTCGCCTGTCAAATGAATATATGCACGCTTTATTACAGCGATGAAGTATTATTTGGGAATAAGAAAGATAAAGTTTCACTATACATATTACCAATTATAAAAGTGCATATATTAATATTGAGAAAAATATCTTTGTTATTTTTTTTTCTGTAAAGTTGTATATTTTTTATTATTACTATGCCATATTGAGAAACATCTTGTATTTGATGTTTTAAAATGTAGATGTATTAATTCAACTTATTACCTAAAAGACCATTTTTTATAATAATGATATTACAAGTATGTATATATATTTATCTGTAAACGTTAGCTAATTTATGTTTAAAAAAATGTCATTAAATATATAATAATTAATAATTATTAATGGTTTTAATACTTAAGTTCATATAATTATACTTAGATTTATTATTATTATTATAAATAGTAACAAAACATTTCCTTATAATCTATGAAATCCATTTTGTGTATATATAATATTTTCACGTTATTCTAACTAGTAAATATAAAATTGTATTTATATATTCGATATATGATACAACACGCTTTTTCTTTCCATATCGTTTATAAATATTAAATTATAAAGTTAAATAAAAAAATACTGTTTCAACTATTATTCCTTAATTTCTTTATAGTTTTCTACTGGTTTATTTTTCATTTTGTCGTTTGTATTATTATTTTCACCATATAAATCAAGATCTTTACTTAAATAACATACATATCCATCTAGTAATACTGCAATAAAAGTGAAACCTAAAATTTATATATTAAATTATTTAATTTATAGAATAAATAAAAATATATTATTTTTTATGAAATCGATATTTATCGTACCAAATGCAACACTATTCATATATAATCTTAAAGTATCTTTATTATACATCATGCAATTTGTACGTTTTCCACATTTTTCGCCCCACTCAATACAAGTCAAGTCAATTATGGAACCATAAAGAATTGGTCCAGGGATTAATGCAAAAAGAGACATCATTAACAGTAATAAACCTTGAGCGAAAGCTTTATCTCTTACGTCGACACATCTTAAAATTTAAAATCAATTATTTCCTATATTTTTTTTTATACATGTATCAAATAGATGTACAAGTATGACATACCTATAATTTACGAGAATGTTACCTATTTTACCGGACGATCCTAAGACGTTTATTATCAGTGATATGGTAGAAAACATATAATAACCAAAAACACATCCCGTCGCACAAGCACCAGCATGTACTAGATTCCATTCATCCTCAGGTATGTTATAAGGTGGACCTTTTTGAGATTGACTATTATTATCATATGCAGTTTTGTTGAGAAAATTTATCGCCGGATAACTTGCTATACAGGAACAGTTTGTATATACCTGTTAGAATTTATTTATATTAAATTTAAATATCTTTATATAGTTGTCATTTAATTTAATTATTTACTTGAGACTTTGATATTTGGTTTTCACATCCAGCATGACACGCAGAAAAATAGATCTGTCCTGTTGGTTTATGACAAACAGGATCATATTTCACATTTTCACACATACAATTGTAATTACAAGGTACAATCAAATTTGATCTAAGATAATGTATGCTTTGAATTTATAATGTTTAATTATTTATATAAAGAAATCAAAAATCAAAAATTAATATACCTTCCACCTGTTGACATAAGTTGTTCAATAGAATTTTGTGGACAACTTATAAAAATATATGATATTTCTCCTAATAAAAATGCAAATCCAACAAATACATTCCAAAACAATAATTTTCTAGGTTTTGGTTGTTTTTTCGATATGTACCATCCTGAAAGTAAAAATCCTAAAACCACACCCAATAATGTTGCTGGACCAACAACCATTGTTGATGTTATTGGTGATCTATTAAATTGAATTTCAATATATTTAGGCACATAAGTAATATAAGCACTGGCCCCCAATACATAAAATACTCCAGATAAAATATTTGACATCAGTAATTTATTTGTTAGCAGACGCTTTAAAGCACTAGGTAATTCTGTTTAGAAAAATATTTTTACTTTAAAAATATTTTATAATAATTTAAATATATTTAATTTGTATTGTTACTCATATCAAAAATAATATTTTATTATCGTTATACATAAATTATACTTTAATATTTATATTTGTTAGATAAACTTGCATATGCATGATTTGAGTAACAACATTAATATTCTTATATTAATACCTCTCATTGTTGGAAATGAATTTTCTGTTTCTGTTTTATCTATTATAGATATTTGAGTTTTTTCAGAGATATCTATCGAATTTGATTTTTTAGATAATGGTATTTCGTCTTCAATTTTTGTATTTATCTGAATGATTTTTGGATACTGTGGTAAATCATTTTCTGACTCTAGTGTTGATAATTTTGGCAAATGTCTAGGGAAAAGCCCAATAAGAAATGTGAATATTAACATTATAAAACCAATTATTAGCCAGCCCAACCACCATGCTCCCATCCAACGACTATCATTTTTATCAATCAATGGCGTTAAAGTTGGATCTATATAAAGTGATAAACATAAAGGACCCAGTAAAAATCCAAAGGCTGGACCTAAAGTTCTCAATGTAGATGAATATGCTACAAGAAGTTGTTTTTTTTATAAATTTTACTGAATTTTAAGGTTGATTTTTGTTTGAGAAATTATGATATACCTAAAAGCATAGGAGTGTTCGTTTTTGTAGTATTATCATCCATATATGTATTGCCTAATGAATAATAAAGAGTGTTTCCTATTCCCAGTACAAATTGGGATATAAAAACAAGTATAACTGGTAATAATGAATATTCACTTAAGAATTCTATATTGCTACAATCTTCTTCAGTTCTGTTCGATGAACATAGTCCCAATTTTGATGAAGAATTTTGATTGTCGGTTAGATTAAAATATTCATCTGCATATTCTTTTGTAAGTGATAATGCATCCTGAAATAAATCATATTTATTGAGATTTTATATAAAACATATAAATCTATAAATTTATTTAGAATATGTTGATTTCAGAAATTAAATAAAAGGACTTATATTTACCTCTCCAGCGCCATTAATAAAATGTGGTAATGCTAAAATGAAGCATGATAACGAACTTAATAATACTCCCCAAGATATCCATTTTGGTCTATTTCTTTGACCTCCAAAATATGATAAAAATAACGAGAGTAATATTTGACTAATTTCATTACCACTTAGCATTATACCTGTATTAAAAAAAATGTTTTAGTATGATATATGATAATTTAAATATATATATGTTACCGTTGAAGCTCAAAACCATTTTATTAGCCGGAAAATCTAAATGAAATATAAACGGTCATGGGAAAACGGTTATTACGTACAATTCCTTTATTTTTTTCTCCTTCTATCTATAAATTCCATTGATTAATAAACTGTTTCGAGAACTGACAAGGAAAACGCAAATGTGGTTTTTGAATTATTTTATGAATATATTTTATTCATCGATGAAAATAATGTAAAGACATGTCTCATAATTTATATTATAAAGGTTAAAATGATTAAAGGTTTATTAAAATGAATCACTAACGTAACAAGCAATCTTCAAATTAACTAACTAGTTGGAGTGGGGAATATATTTTATTCTTATTTTACGGTGACAAAACGTGCATTCTATAAAAACTTAGGTCCCAAGTTGTCTGAACAATATCGGCTTTCAGACTTTATCGGTAACATATACATTAAATAAAAATAAAAACTTATGATAATTACTGATAACGATACGTTGAACATGTAATAAAAATAAATAATAATGTTTTTCCATTATGGATAATTATTACATTGATTTAAAACATATATTTACCAGTAGTTTGACTTGGTATCTTAAACCTTCTTTCCATTGTAGTAAGTGAAACTAGGAAATATATAAATGCCATAGCTTGAATCGTACCAAGAAATCCAAAAATTATCATAAAACTTTTTGATGTTGCAAACTTTTGCAAACATTTTGGTCTAATACTCCATATTCCACACAATACATCATTGGACTAAAACACAAGAAATAATAATAGTTATATATCAAGTAACAGTAATAGATAATTAATAATAAATGAAAATGTATAATACAAAAGAATTTTAATTATTAAATTAAATTAATTTATATCATAAGAAACTTCTTATCTAGTAAATTAACTGTTTTTATTTTCACTAAAAATTGACAAATATTTATTTGATTTTTATCAGTCATTATCTATTTGTACCTCATGTGTTATTTAATATTATAACATATTCAATTTCTTATTATTATTATATGGTATATGTGCATGTGTGTACAAAGTATTATTGACATTAAATTCAATGAGATTAATTTAATGAATCATAATTTGAATTTTATTATAAAAAATAATATTTTTGAACAAATTATATATTATAATTCATATCTAAAGCTAAATACAAAAAAAAACAAATATGAGTCGATATAAAGTAAATAAAATATTGTAAATTTCTTTCTTCTATTGCAATATTTCATAATTCACCTTAAAAAAATTTATTTGTTTGAAAACGTTTGTAAAATATATTCGAAGAATTATTATAAAAATATATTTTTAAATAATTCTATATATATATAAATGCTAATTGTATATATATATAAAAATATACATATTCTGACGACTAAAAAATACTCAATTATGTACGCACACATAAATTTGCAGACACGCGATGTACGTAATATTAACCTATTATCAAACATATACACATTAAATTTGCTAACAACTCTAACAATATAGTATTATTATATTTTATATATTATTGGGAAATCCGTTGCAATTTTCAATATGACAATACCATCTGCCTCCATTAAAAAATTATCATAAAAACCGAAATAAAAAACTTTAACGTATACATAAAAAGAAATCACTAAGGTAATCGAATTAATGTTTGGTATTGGATAGTGTATTAATTTTATGATATATTAATTGAACAAAACATAATTAATTGGTAATGTTTTTATTCTGTTTAATCGAAATTAATTATTTATGATAAACATTTAATTATCTTTTAAAACATATTCAATTTTACAATGAGATATATAGTATAAAAGGTTAGAAAAGTTCTGTGTAATGTGTAAACCGTGAAAAGAACCACTTTAAACTAATAATGATAATATAAAAAGTACACATATTATCAGTGTGCACTCTAAGTAAGTTTGAAAAATTATGATGATTTTTTCGTAGTTAGAATTTTGAGAAATTCTAACTATTATTTATAAAATTTGATAATGATAAAAAAAATGCTGTTGTTTAAATTCCAAATGAATGATATCAATATTGTGATAATTCATAGTCCCTGATATGTCGAAAATATTAACAGTTGATTAAGTTTACAATTTAATGTTAAAAGAAATTTGCAACATTCAACAATTATTCTGGGTCATCGTTTCTGGGTCACATTACGTATAATTCAATATGAATGGAAAAATCATGACAAAATTAATTACGATTCAATCTAAAACCTTGCAGTTATACAAAACGAATTGAGAATAAAATTAACCTTTATCTGGATTTTTTTTTGACGGAAAAAGTATTTATTTATTGAATATGTCAATTTTTTGTGTAAATGATGTTCTTCAATGAGGAAGCGACACTTTAATATTTAAGTATCACACTTAACGCGAGTTGTTTCTAAACAAGTTTGAAGCAAGTTTTTTTTTTAATTTTAAACATTTATTCAGTAAAATCTATAATGTTTAGTAATGGAATATTTAACAGTTGTATAAATAAAAAAAAATGAAATATTCTCAAAAAATAATAATTTTGAAAATAAATTTAGAAAAAAAATAATGTCAAAGTAAAATTATAATGTCGTTAACTTGCATTATTATCATCTTGTTGATTAACCTTACTGAACAATGGTATTTTCTTTGATCGTAACATATACATAACAAATACGCGCATAAATTGAGGTCTAATGAACCTTTATATGCAAATATTCATAGATAATATTTAAGTTTTCAAGTAATATTTTTAAGTTTTAAAAAATATTTCAAAATGGAAAAAATATACATTATGAATGATAAAATTATTTCATTGATATTCATGATATTATTGCATGAAATAAGGTTGTATTTTTTAATTGATAAACAACGATTTTTTATAAACGTATGCAAATTATATATATATATATATATATATATATATATATATATATATATATATATATATATATATAAATATATATATAATACTTTTATCGCGAGTTTGAAGTGTTTTTAAACTCAAAAATTTCATAAAATATTTTCGGCGCACATTTCAATGGTTACAATTAGTTTTTTGCAGGGATCGACAATCATTGTAATGATATAATACAATCCAACGGTTGATAATCAATGGAGTCGTTAAAAATTCTCACAGTTGTCACAAATTTTGATTGTCGTATTTTGACAATTTTTTTTTATTTCGTTTTTGTATAATTTGTATGTGTGTAAAATATTTGATTTTTAAATGTCACGCTTCTAAGCCGTATTATCATAAAAAAAAATATATATCACAAAATCGACATTGATTAACCCAGTATTATGCTATTATTAAATATGATTAACTAAATTATAATTTATAACTGTGAGTGTAATTAAAAACATTATAAATTTTATTTTCACAATAAATATATATATAAAAACGAGACAATAATATGTGTGTGTGTCGTTTACTGATAGACTTGTAAAATAAAATTTTGATAAAAAAGAAAATTAAATTCGTAAACATACTTTTTTCCAATTAATAGATAAATTTAGAGATATTACGAAGATACATATATAGATTATGTATATATATCATACATTAAAAAATCGTAGACAATAAAATATTTTAATTTGTTATTTAAAAAAAAATATTATATTTAAAAATGACGTTGAATATATATAAAATGTCATATATCAGATCTTTTATATTCCTTAAATTAGAAATATTAATATTCTTTTCTTTGTAATAATATTAAAAAATAATATTTTAACGGTGTTAATTTACTTAAAATTCTATAATATATGTATATACTAATATAAAAAAATCTATTAGACTAATAAAATAAAGTGAAAACTGACGAATTATACTTGTATCTATATTTTACAATTCCTAGGTGATGTTTAAAACTGTTCATACGAATAATGAAATTAAATAAATTAATTTCCTTTCAAATTCATCTAACTCGTAGACGATTCTTAGAAACAATTGTAGATATTTTTTAATTACGTAAAATAACTATCGTCGTCATATCAATTATTTGTTAATAACTAAATTACGTGAATGTGAATTGTGTGCTTTTTAAACGGATTTTTTTTAATCTTAACTATTGTTTTGACGTATATTAATTTCTCATTAATACGTATTATCTCAAATATTCTAATATATAAATGTATTTTAGAAATTGAATCAACGTTTTGTATGTAGACTTCAAAATATTTTTTTAAAACTTAAAATGAAATCTTGATTAATCGATGATAATTAAAATATAACAACAACGCAAACATTTTACAATGTATACACAATATTAAAATATATATGTATATATGTTTGTCAGAATCGCTTACCATTATTTGAATTGTTTTTAGTAAAACTGATGTTACATATGATTCTGACTGTTTTCTTGAATATCTGATTCTTGTATTGAACACAAGCTATGATCACACAAGTTGTAGAACCAGTGATGATCAATTCCTCTCACGTCGCGAACGTTCACATTTGATGAACACTTCGTGATGACTGACTCTTGAAGAATATTCACAGCAATAAAAGCGGTCGGATCGGTATTGTCGATGACCGTTATGATGGAGCCGGAGATCAGATATGTTGACGTTACGATTACCGCATATAGAATGATGAACATTAGAAATGATAGAGATAATCGTGCATTCATGATACGCACGATTCAAGGCTTATTCCTAGTGATCTTTAATTGAATTATGACACGAGTTTATATTCCGTGTTAGTTTATACATATATATATATATATATATATATATATATATATATATATATATATATATATATATATATATATATATATATATATATATGTGTGTGTTATGAAAAGAAAATTAGAACAATGGAAAAGTTTGAAGAAAATTGATAAAATAATCACACCAATATATATTGATCAAAAAATAAATGATATAAATATATAATACTATTAAATATAATCTTTAAAGAATTATTATATATAGTATAATGTAAGGTGACCTTCTTTTTTTTTACAATAAAATTGTGAAGAATAGACCTTTAAATAAAAAAAAAGATACTTTTATCAATTTGAAAAGTTTTAAAATCGATCAAATACGAATATTTACAATAAAGAGGACATTTCTCAAAAGAGGTTTGTTGGTCAAATTATATAATATCATTTTTAATACATTTATTTATATTGTAATTGATATATAAATTCAATTGGAATTTCAGAAATTATGAATGAAATAAAAAAAATCTTTAAAAATATATTATGAATAGTAATTTCTGTAAATCACATATTTTATAAATTTCATATATTTTTTTCCAAATAACTTTTAATTGCCATTTTTTTTTTTGTAATATAATAAAATTACAAAATCGTTGCATATCACATTTAATAATTTTCCAATAATGTTTAATCTAAATATTTTAAACATTACAATTTTATTTTTTATAAAAATTTCAAGATATTTAAATTTGAAAAAATTCTTAACATATATTTTCATATATAAAGAAATATGATAAAATTCAAAAATTCCCTTTTATTTATAAATTGTTTGATTTTATAAAAAAATGTATAATTATTTTAGAAAATAATGATTTCATAATCAAGTATTAACTTAAATTACGAAATTAATAAAAACGAAATCTAAACAGGTGATAATTTTAAAATAAAAATAATAATTAACGTAATAGTTTTCAAATTAATAATAAACTGTTTTCAATTTTCAAGCTTAAATTAGTCATGTTAAATTTTTATGATAAAAAAACAATCGTCGATACTTCCTAATATATCAAAAAAAAGGTAACAAAGAACATGCAATTTATTTATGAATATGTTATATATTAAATATAATTATAACATTTGTTATCAATTGTCATTACTATGTTTAACGATTTTCTTACTTAAAAGTAAAAACAAGATTGTTAGAGATGTCAATCATGTTCAAGTTTACACAAGAAAAAATACACCTTGTTCAATTAATCAAATGAAAGGGAAATTGTTATCACAAAACAATTTTCACAGAATATTAGTTATTTTTCTATTCTAAATTACTAAATAATTTTTCATATTGTAACTTATTGAACTATATATAATAAATAATATTTATAACTGCTAAAAATATTTGTCATGTATATATTACAATTATCTCTTGATAACATAATTTTGTAATATTGATTTTTGTTCTTATTCACGATAATTATATATCTATAATATATTATATATAAAATATTTTTTTTTAATTTTTTCACCTTTTTATCAATATATTATTTATAGTGATTTTATTAATAACTAAAGACCCATATAAAAATATTTTAAAAATACTTAAAAAACTACATGTTTATAATATATACAATATATGGTAAGTAATATAGAGATGATCAACCGTGTGCTTTTGGAAAGACAATCCAAATTTTTTAAATATGTTTTTTCTTTAATTTTTGTATTTGATAGGTGTTGAAAGTTTTTAAACATACAAAAACTTTTTTAATGTTATTTCTTTAAAATTTGTAATCCATATTAATATGTCCCCCTTTTCATCAATCAATCCTCAACTATGTCCTCTTTTTTATTGTAAAAAAGTTAATCATCTTAAAAATATCAATAAATCAAACCGTAACCTGTTATTCATATGTAAGTAAATAAACAACTATAATACATTATCATTGTATTATTATATCGTTCAAGCACGATTAAACAAATATTTTTGATTTTTTTTAATGCACATACATCTTTTGTTTAGAGAGCTAATAATAGCGCAATTTGACCGATAACGCCACAAATTTTATAGTTCTTTAAACATTTTGTGAATAAATTGATATACAATATACATTTATCATCTCTGATAAATTACTTTTTTTCGTTAAGGACTAAAAATATATAAATTAATTTAAAATATTACCATGTACGATATAATAATATTTACAGATTTTGAATTGAGATATATATATACTATAAATACTTCTTTTACTTTTTACAACTACTTAGTTTAAATCAAATTAACAAAAGAAAAAATATTTTGAAATTTGATAGACGATTCAAGATCAATTTAATATATATTTCAATCAAGAATTCCTGTTTCATAAAATATAATAATATCAACATAACGATTTGCATCTACAATTTCTAAAACAAAGTTTTCAGAGGCGAAATTAACTTATTTAATATATAACTTTGTTTTATTAAAAAAAAAAACAATTTTTAAGAAAATAATTAAAAAAACAATTACTCTCATTATTATATAAGCGACATCTTTTGACAATAAAAAATATTTTTATTATAACGATGTAAGCACACTTTCAAATATATACTATATAATAAAAATTGTATATATTGTCATTTCAACAACATATTAATTTATTATTTATTTATATTGCCATAGAAGAAACACTTGAAATTTTTAGAAAAAAAAACAACTTTTATGATATATAAAAGCATTATTTTCATAATAAAATTGTAATTAAACGTTCACTTAACGTCATTATAAGAAGTGTCCTATTATTTTTAAAATCATATTTGTGACTTAAATCTTATCACTACATAATCTTTATCTATGTTCATATCTTATTTTCGTAATTATCAACATTTTATGGTATACATTGTCACTGAAATCATTGCTAGTGAAATAAACGTTTACTTTTTACACACGTTTTCTGTGTTTTTTAAATTAATTTTATTGATTATGTATATTATGTATTACTTTGTGGAATTATAATATTCATACTTGCTTTGAATTATGATTCGTCCAACTTCCTTACTAAGGAATGATTCTAATAGAGAAGATGAACTTGTTGCACCAGCACAAAACATTGAAAAAGGTATGTATATATATTATATTTTTTATCTATATAATCCTTTACTAATATATTATTTTCAAAATAAATTCAATTAATAAGTATGTAATAAAAATGACTCATATCATCTTTCGATAACAAATGGGTTAAATTAATTTATAAAAAGATAACAAAAAATTATATGAATTTATATTATATATATATATATATATATATATATATATATATATATATATATATATATATATATATATATATATATATATATATATATATATATATATATATATATATATATATATATATATATTACTTATTGTATAATAAATAAAAATCTGTAATTTCATGGAGCATCAGAAAACTGGTTAAAAAAACATTCTTCTAATATAAAAATATTTATTGTAATGTCAGAATGTATTTTGAAAAAAAAAATATTGTTCATAGATAAGTGCCAAAATTTTGTATCCACTAAATTTAATTATTAACAAAATTATCCATTGTAATAATTATATTGTTAATTATATTTCCTTTAATCACTCATTATATAAAAACTTACAGATTCCTTAGATTGTGGTATTGCTGTTATACCATGCTGTTGTCTAAATTTTTGGCAAAAATTTGCTACTCCAAGAGTATTTATATTTGTTTTCATAATTTTGGGCATAATACAAGGTTCAGCCCAAGCATATTTTGCAGCTACAGCAAGACATATTGGAGAAATATTTAATTATTCTACAGAAAGCATTGGTACATTTTTATTTTTAAAAGTAATTCATAACCATCACTAAAAATTTTATAATTTTTAATTATAGTAATTAATTTATATTTTAGATTGGCTGTTAGTTTCAAATGAAATATTTCAAGGAATATTTGTATTATTTGTCGCTTATTGGGGTAACAGAATTCATAGAATAGCATGGCTTGGAGGATTAACTTGTTTCCAGGGATTTTCTTGTTTTTTAGTGTTTGTACCATACCTAGAACATTTAAATAATGAAAATAATACTAGAATGATATCAGAATTATGTAATTATACAAATAAATAGTAGTCTTATTATTTTGAAACATTTACATGTTAAAATTATATAATGTTCAATTACTTTTAGCTACAAATTTATGCACAAAACCAAATCCATTTGCAAATTTAGAAATATTTGTAGACGAAGAGGAGTTTTGTTGGATTACATTAATAATACTTTTTGTACTTCAGTTATTTATTGCCTTAGCAAATGCTTCATTTTTCACCCATGGATTTTCATTCATAGACGACAATGTGGATGTACTCAATAGTCCAATTTATATTGGTAATATAATGAAACATTAATATTATTTAAAATTAAAAAAAATATTATATAAATAAAAATTATACATCGTTTTTAGCTGCTGCACTTGCTGTAAAAATGTCAACATTACAATTTGGTTCATTTATGGCATGGTCTTTTTTAGCAAAAGACAGATCTTGGTGGATTGGGTATCCTATATTAGGCTCATTACTAATCGTGGCAGGATCAATTGTGGCAACTTTTCCAAAGAGCTTAATCAACACATTGATTAAACAAGCAGCAACTTCAATTTTAAATATTTCTGTAAGAAATTCTGCTGATAGACATTTAGACGCTATTCAACCTAAAACAGGTTCATATAAAACATATTTGTTTATTACTAATTATTATATAAAAAAGATTTTATAAATAATATAATATATTTCAGGATTTTTTTCAACATTTAGACGATTAATTACTAATAAAGTCATTATAATAAACACAATAGCAACGGTCTTTTTAGAAATGGGAATTAAAAATTTTACCTGGTATGAAGAAAAATTTATGGAGGCTCAATATTATCTACCATCTGTTAGCAAAGGTTTTGAAGATCCATGGACATCTAGATTATTAATAACAATTTTAAAACCTCCAATTATGACTTTGGCCATGTTAGTTACTGGATTGGTCATATCAAAAATGCAACCAAGAACACGATGTTTAGCTATTTGGTGTGTTTTAACAACAATGGTCGCTGTTGGAGCATGTATATCATATGGATTTATTGACTGTAAAAAAGATCGGATTACTGGAGAATATAAAGGAAAATATACTACACCATATTGTAGTCATCACTGTGACTGTACTTCTGCAAATATGAAATTTGATCCAGTTTGTATTCAAGATTTTGGAGGCACTTATTATAATCCATGCTACGCTGGTTGCCAAAACGTGACATATATTAATGATATGAAGTATGTTTTTTATCTAATTTGTAAATGTAATATATATTTTTGCTGTTAATTATATTATAATTTTGTAGATTTTATTCTGAATGTTCATGTGGTAGACCATTTTTCAAAAGTGCAGCTTTTAAAGCAACATTAGCATCAGAAGGTGCCTGTAATAATGGAGAATGTGCAATTCATTGGAAAATGTTTCAAGGTCTTACTATTATCAGCTCTGCATTTTTAGGTAATAATTTTAATTATTAAATTATTTGAAGAAAAATCATTGAGAATTTGTAAGGATTTTATTAATTTTTAAAAAATAAAAATCATTATATAAATATTAATATAAAATCATTAATAATAGTAAACGCTTAAATATAAAAAAAATATTAATAAAATTTTAGGTTCTGGATATGTAACAAATTTCATGATAAATTTGAGAGCTGTTGAAATTACAGATAAGGCAATGGCAATTGGTTTTGAATTGTTTCTAGCAGGCATTTTAGTACATGTTCCAGGAAAAATTTTATATAAATATATATCAGGTAAACCATTGAATTAATGTCGTAAATCGTATTAGACTATGTAATTCAATTAATTTTGTATTTTTTTCTAGATTCTACTTGTCAGTATTTAGGCAAAGATAGTTATACATGTAATCTACATAACGAACAATTTGGTGATATTGTGAGTTATTTAACGGCTGGTTTACTATTTATTTCGGCAGTTTTCGATTTTGTCGTTATATTCGTTTCGAGTAACATTGACATTTTTCCTGATAATAGAGATGATAATAGTTCATTGCCGATGGAAGCAATATCAAGATTAAATCCAAGACGAAACGGACATAGAACAATAGATTCTGGTATTATAAGTCCATCTAGAACATCAAGACTAAGTTCAAATGTTGGAAGTGGAGCTTCAACTGGTGCAGAAAGTATTATATTTAACTCTCCTGAAGAACAACCTTTAACTAGAGATGAATTGCAAAGAAGTCTTATAAGTGAATTAAGGAGTACTCAAGTTTAACTTTTTTTTGACAACAGTTTTTCCATTAATAAAAAGAAAATTAAAAAATACGACTGAATTAAATAATAATATTGTTAAAGAAATATATAAAATATGTATTATAAAAAAGAAGATTTATACAATTAATTTTATACGTTTTAATTTTGTTCGTAGATTGTGTAATATATGAAATAAAATTCTTATATAAAAGCTTAGTGATATTTTTTAGAAAAAAAGATATTTTTAATACAATCAAAATACGTAATTTAATCATTTTAATTCATGTACAAATATTTAGAAAGCATTTATTTACTTATTCAACGAAATTTGTATATTCAATCTCACTTAAAAATATTTATTAAGCTAATAGATAATGAAATTATGAAAATTTTTACATTAGACATATTTTTTTTACATAATTTCACGATTTCATTTAAAATTATTACTTTAGAAAATGTCGTATTTATACAACAAAAATTTCCTTTTAAGTTTTCATGACTTTAATGCGTTTCTTCCTTTTCTTCGATTTATCAGACAGTGCTTCATCAAACATACTTAAATTTTTAACATTTTTCAATACGAAAAAATCAAAAATAACACCGATGAAAATGAATATTGCAGAATAAAACATCATTTTGTTTCTTAGCATGGCAGTATTGAAAAACCAACAGTTACCTTTTCTCGAACACGTTTTACCCCATATTAAACACGCTGAATCTGTAAGAATTATCAAATGGTAGAACAGTATCAAATTAGATTTACTTAAAAAAAGGAAAGGCTTTCAAACAAAAGTGAAAAAAAAAGATATAATAAATTACCCATAATATATCCAAAAAATATTGGTGATGGAATCAAGGCGAAAAGTGCTATAACAGCAAGAGAAAGACCCACAGAAACACTTTTGTCGGTTTCCCTTACACATCTGAAATATTATTTTTCATATATTATAATATATAAATATTTATATTTTGTAATTCATTATTCATTACCTGATAACTACTAAAAAACTGGATACCCTACTCATGGCTCCGAACATTTTTATAAGACAGTTAACGACAATAAACATTGTAAACTGATAATGGCAGTCTATTGAACATATACCGGAAACAGCCGATCCGAAATTAAGATATTCAGAACTAAAACTTTGATTTTTGGAATTTGATATACATGAACAATTACTGAAGATCTAAAAAGTATCAAGAATAAATATTTTATTTAAAAAATGTTTCATTGTTTTGTTATTTACAATTGTTCCATTTTCGAATGGTGTTTGATTGGTGCATCCAGCATGGCATGCAGAAATAAATGTTTCTTGCGTTTCCATTGCGCATACCGGTGAAAATTTAACATAATCACAATTACAATTTGAATTGCATTTTAAATTTGAATTTGTTTCACTGAAAAAAAAAAATAAGCGTTTGCAACTAGATACAAATATTTAGACTTTAACTAATTTAATAAATTTACAACGTACTCTACATTCTTGAAAACTTCAGTCAAATTATCAACACCGCTACATCCCATAAATGAATATGAAATTACTCCAAGTACAAACACAATGTCAATTAAAGTGTTCCATAAAACAACAGAACGTCCTTTTGGTCTTAGTTTTTGAACACCGAGACCTCCCAAAAATATACCTATCCCAACAAATATTAAACTGGCAGTTCCTGTAACTAAACTGGCAGTCGATGCAGATTTGTTATATTGAATTTCAATATATTTTGGTAAATATATCCAAAATGGATTATATCCAAATATACAAAATATTGATGACAAATTTGAATATAAATAAATCTTATTTTTTAATAACCTTTTAACGGTTATCCACATATCTTAAATATAAAAAATATAGAATAAATTATGGTTAATATAAAAAATACGAATTAATTTATATATACCTTTAACTGTTGGTTTAACTTCTTCTTCTTCGATTATTTTTTTCTTTAATTTTAAAAATTCTTTACGAGCTGCAGCTCTTGGAAGAATTTTAGGAAACATTGCTACTGCATTGCCGCACATTATAATTACTCCCCCTAAAATTATCCATCCTAACCACCAAGCACCTAACCATCTTGGATCAGAATTTGTAATCGTGGGTGTTAGTTCTGGATTAATATAAAATTTTAAACATATAGACACTAAAGCATATCCTACAGCCGGTCCAAACATTCTCATAAAGTGTGAAAAACCTTAAAATATAAAAAACAGGCGTTAATAAATAATTTGTTTTAAGTAAAATTACGTTTATGATTGTTATTTACTCAACATAACTGGGGATTTTGTTTTTTTCACGTTATCATCCATATAAGAGTAAGTTAAACTATAATAAACACTTGTACCAAGACCACCAATTAGCTGAGCCACAAATAAAATTATTGGTGGAGCTAAACTGCCTTCTTCCGATACACATTCTTCATTATCTAAAATTAAAATTCCAAATTCAAATCATAATATCAACTTTATACCTTTATATATTTATATCGTTACTTTATACCCTTTAGAGACGAACAAAGATTTTTACTATGACGAGATGTATTTACGTTATATGTTGCATTGTTTACATTTGATCCATATTCAACGGTCAATTGTAAAGCATCAGAACCAGAACCATACAAAATATGAGGTAGAGCATTCATAAAGCAAAAAGCAGCAATAAGATACATTCCGAAAGCTATCCATCTAGGACGATGTCCACGAGAAGCATAATAATTTAAAACAACAGACGATAACAGCTTTGTTATATCATTACCCCCCAAAATAATCCCTAAAATTTTCCATATTTTTAATATTTTATTAAAATTATTTCAAAAATTAATTTTATATGTGAAATCGAATATTTTTGTATATACCTGTAACTTTACTTGGAATCTTAAATCGTTTTTCCATGGTTGTGATGGTTCCGTTGAAATACGAAAAAGTCGAACTGAAGAAACATCCAGTCAATCCGAATAAGATAACTAGAACTTTTTTATTTGCGAAAAATTGTAACTTTTTTCCTTTGAAAATCCAAGCTCCGCACGTCACATCGTCAGTCAACGATTTATTTTTATAAAACTCTTCGAATTCCGCTTTCAGATCCTCTTCACTTTCGCTCTCGTTGCACTGATCTTGCTCCTTTTCGGACATTCTGTTAACTTGAACGAATCAAGTAAATTGAACTTCAACTTATACTAGCTCATTCGGGGCCTGATAAGAATTTATTTGCATTCAACGAAAAATATTATATCACAGAACTTCATATTTCATATACGACGATCGCATACAAAACGTATCAATGACCGATTTTTTTCATTTTAATATATACGCACAATGCAAAAACTAACTATTCAAAACAAGCTACGTGTGTAATTCAAACGATACTGTGAGGCCGATCTTAATCCGACATTTAATATAATTTCCGGATCTCTGACGTATTCTAAGGAATCCAGTGTCGGTTTCAAATAAACGATTAACTAAACATTTCAAATGTTCGCAATGTTCTTATCAATATTTTTTCCGTAATTGATTTTTAAACGATACATCAATTTCAAGCTGCGATTTTTCATTGCTTAATGTGATGTCGTGATTATATCGTGTTCTGTGCTACAAAAATATAAAAAAAAATACAAATGATAATATTAAACCATTTATTTTATAATATACAATATAAATATATATTTTTAAAATATAAAAATACAATTATACTACGAAAATATTAATAATACTTGTACACCAATGTATTTCACGTCCCACGCGCTATAATTTTCCTATTATCTACTACTACGTTACTCCATGTAGCGAGATTTATTTATAATAATTATATATATACATATATATACATATATATATATATATATATATATATATATATATATATATATATATATATATATACATATATTATAGGTGATTTTGAAGAATAAAATATTTATATCGCTAAAGATGTATTCGAAAACAATTCATTATTTTGAGCACTTGTTTTAGAAAATTATCATTAAAATGTTATATAAACACACACACACACACACACATATATATATATATATATATATATATATATATATATATATAATAGGAAATTTCAAATAATAGATTTGATGGATAATCAGGTAAATTTTGTAAATAAAAATATTTTTTTTTATATTATTTCATTGGAAATAAATTTTAGTTAAATTATAACTATTCTAACTGTATCATTAAAATGTACCTTCATATATTAGTTTATTCTACAAAAAAAGTAATGTTTAAAAATAATGAATAGATCATTCTTTTATTTTTTAAGAAAAGTTTTTGATCTTAAAAAGGATGCAAAAATTGTTGAAATAAACTTTAGAATATAATGTAAAATATTTAATGATAAAGCATATACAAATCCAAAATAAAATACTTCTTAATATAATTATTATTTATAAAGTTGTACGATTAAATTAAGTTATTATTATTATTAATAAAATATTAACAATAATAAAGACAAGACGTATGAGACAAAAAGTTTTATCTCATTAATATATGATGCTTTATCACTTATATTTTCATCAAGTAAGATGTAAATACAAAAAACTTTATTGCAAAAAACATTAACCTATATAAATATAATATATATATATATATATATATATATATATATATATATATATATATATATATATATATATATATATATCCTAATATATTCATAAAACAGTATCATTTACTTTTCTATCATCATTTTTGGCATGATTAAAATTTTTAGAAGCATCATTATCATTGTTAGTCTTTAAACCATCATCGAACATATTCAAATCTTTAACATTTAACCAGATAGCCACATCGAAAAGGACGCCGACGAATAGAAACATCGAAGATGTATAAACTATCCTATTTCGAAGAAGACTCGAATTGTAAAACCAGCAATTTCCGGTACCCATGCAAGTTTTTCCCCAAACAAGACAAGTAGAATCTGAAGAAGGAAAATCAATTATTCATTTTAATAAATTAAAAAATGTAATCTAATTGAAATTAAGGAGGATTACCCATTATGTAACCGAAAAATATTGGTGAAGGAATCAATGCGAATAGACTGATCATTGAAAGACTTATGCCCAAAGAAACTGTTTTATCTCTTTCTTCGACGCATCTAAAAAATATGATATTTATCTGAACATTGTCTGTCAAATATATTTATTTCTTTATATGATTTAAATATTTTTTCCACGAAAAAATCTGTTTTTTCTTTTATTTTTTTTACATAATGAAATTTAATTTTATATACATTAAATTTTTATTTTTGATTTATAAAATTTACTTTTTTATATTTTATATAATTACAACTTTATGAAATAGAAGAAGAAAACAGTTTTTCAAAATTAAAATATCTTGAAAAAAATGTTTTGATATCTAGATTACAAAATTTTCAGATATCTAATATTTTAATTATAACTAAAAATAATTTACTGCTAGAAATTTAATAATTTTTGAATTTAAATTTTGATATTATTGATAAAGTGCTTTCATGAAAATTGTGAACTGAAACATCACTTATTTTAAACATTACTCTATATATATATATATATATATATATATATATATATATATATATATATATATATATATATATATATATATATATCATAATATATATAAAATTACCTTATTGAAACTAAAAAGTTTGTTACTCTGCTCATAGAACCAAAAAGTTTCAATATACAAACTATTATAACAAAGGAATAAAAATAGAATTGGCAGTCGACAGGACATGGTCCTGATATAGCTTTACCATTTTCATTAGACAGATTACTCCCAGAAATATTTGGAGATATACAGTAGCAATTGCTGTAAATCTGAAAATATTTAACATTATCATATAAGAAATTATCTTTAAAATAATAAACATTAAGATAAACTGACTACGGTTCCATTGTTCAAATTTGTTTGCTCCGTACAACCAGCGTGACATGCTGAAATGAATGTTTGTCTATAATCAGCAGCACAAACTGGAGAAAATTTTACATAGTCACATTTACAATCAGCATTACACTCTGTATCTGTTTGTAATCTAAAAATATTTAATAAATAATTATGAGAATTCTATGTTATTGCTTTTAAGTGAATGAACTTAATTGTTTATCTTACTTTCCATCTGTAAAAATCGGCATTTGTTCATCGACATTCTTGCATCCAAGAAATGAATATGATATGATTCCTAATAGAGATATTATATCAATTATCATATTCCAGAATGCCATGTAACGCGCTTTAGGTTTGAATTTTTGTACTATCATTCCAGATGATAAAATGCCAATGGCAGCAAAAACAAGGCCAACAAAACCAGTAACGAAACTTGCTACTGATGCCGATTTTCTATATTGTATTTCAATATATTTTGGTAAGAATATCCAAAACGGAATATAACCGAAAATATAAAAAATTGAAGCTAACTGATTATAATTATAAATAGAATTATGTAATAATCTTTTAATTGTTTCCATCATATCTGAAACATCATGCCAACAAAATGATTACAATTTTATATTTTTGTACTTATTTTATATCTATTAAATATTACCTTTAATTGAAGTTTCGTTACTATCTAACGTAGAAGGATTTTGACTATTATGTTTAATTATTTGTTTCCTTGCAGCAGCTCTGGGCAAAGATTTTGGAAACATTGCTATTATAGTTGCAAATATCACTAACAAAGTTCCTAAAATAAACCATCCAATCCACCAAGCTCCCAACCATCTGGGATCAGTATTATCAATTATTGGAGTTAATTCTGGTGCTATATATAATTTAAGACAAACTGAAACTATTGCATAACCCAACGCTGGACCTAAAGTTCTCATAAAATATGTTAAACCTGTAACACAATTATAATTTTTTATCAAGTTGAGTTATTGAAATAAAATTCATTAAATTTCTAATAAAAATATTTATACTTGCTTATGAATGCAGGAGATTTAGATTTTTTAATATTATCATCCATATAAGAGTAACCTAAACTATAATAAAGAATGCCTCCCATTCCAGATATTAACTGAGCTATGAACCAAAGAATCGGCGGAATAATACTGCCATCTTCTAAATTACAAGTTTCATCTTCTAAAAATTACATATATAGTTTATTTATTTTTTTAAATTATTATAATTAAAATGTTAATCAGAACAAAGATATATTGATAAATTTGCCTTTTGGTGAACAAAGATGTTTATTATTTTGTATTTGAGTAAAATTACTATTTTTATCAAATTGTGTCGTATATTCGAATGTTAATTGAAGAGCATCAGTTCCAGGTCCATACATTAAATGCGGTAAAGCATTTAAAAAACAAAAAACGGCAACACAATATAAACCAAGAGCTATCCAACGTGGTCTGTGACCTCGTGAAGCATAATAATTGAGCACCACGGAAGCTAGTAACTGTGTAATATCATTTCCGACTGATATTATACCTTAAAAATATATCATTACTAGTTTAATATATAATTTAAAACAAAACTATTAAATATGTAAATAGTCTAACCAGTAGTTTTACTAGATATCCTAAATCTCTTTTCCATGGTTGTTATTGTGCCATTAAAATATGAAAACGTAGATGAGAAACAACAACCAGCCAAACCAAACAGTAAAATCAAAATCTTTTTATTGGCTAACCTTTGTATTTTTTTACCTTTAAACATCCATATACCGCATGTTGTATCATCAGTGAGAGGCATATCTTTTATAATCTCATCAATTTCAGCCTCTGTATACTCAATCAAATTATAATTTTTCCTCAAATCAGCATCGTTTTCCATAGTGCACTTTTATTTTAAATTAGTTGATAATTAATTTTATTTCTGATATGTCTTTTATAAAAAAAATATTATATAAATCCATTATCTTAAAATATTTCTTTTATCGATTATTTTCAAAATTTGACATTTTATATTTTTTTTTTGGACATCTGTAATGTGATGTGTAGACTAAAATTATGGAAAATCAGAGATGTCGTCATAAACAATATATATAAAGCATGCATATTAAAAATGTATTTTAATTTTCAAAATAAATTATATTTACTTACAAAATTACATTATAATATATACAACGATTGAGATTACTATAATATATTAACAGTCTATATAGTAATAATTTTTTTTATTGTGAATTAATATTACCGATTTATTTGACCTAGAGAAGTATGAAAACATACTGAATCAATGTGATCACCTTACAAGCTAACTCAATAAATGATCCAGTGATGTGAATGATGAAAGTATCTGTTATTTCAACTGTCATAAAAGGGTTGAATCAAACATATATTGAATTTTTTTTTTTTATCGAAAATGTTATTTTAAAATCATTTTTAATTATATTTTTTTATTGGATTATATTTAAGTTATACCAATAGAAAGATTGAAATCTTCTAGATAATATACATTAATTAAAATTAAATTGTATTGAACATGACTTTTTTGTAATTTTATATAAAAACATATAATTGATATCAATTATTTACATTTAAATTTTAAAAAAATAATCAAAAAATAATCTAAAAACCTGAAAATAGAATAACAGTTAAATAACCTAGTTAGTATAGAATAATAGTTTTAATGATATATAAATTTCATATAGGAAACTCTATACATGTATATTTTTTTTATTTATATGAATGCGTTTAAATTAGTGATGTGATTATTATTTTTAGAATTAAGTTAATTTTTCAAATTTGTGAATGCTAATTTAACTTTTTATTTATGTAATTAAACTAAAATGCTACTTAACTATCAGATAATTGCGCTTCTCTAGAAATAGCAAATTTGAAAATGATTTATATTTTAGACTAATAACTAACATTCTCTGGCAGTTTATGAATTAATGTACATACTTTAAAATTATATTTTACATTGTGTCTTTCATCAATACTATCGATACAGGTCATAAGTAACAAATAAACCTGTGACTAAAATGTAAATTTTATTATATGTAATGCGGTCCTGAACTCAGCTTACAATATAATGACTAGAATAAATTGAATGATTACCTCTTTGACGAGCAACAATAATAAACGGATGCTGTAGTAAACGTTTTTGCGTAGATAGCTGTTTCTCAAATAATTTTATAATAAATATAGCAATGATTCTGTAACAAAAAAATTATATATATATATATATATATATATATATATATATATATATATATATATATATATATATATAAATATAGAAATTTTTATTTAATTTCGAAAAAACGAAATTAATAATATTAATTGAATTAAATTATATTCATAGAATTGTTAATATTTTTAAAGTAAAATATAAAAGTATATATATATATATATATATATATATATATATATATATATATATATGGTATATATATATATATATATATATATATATATATGGTAAATATATATATATATATATATATATATATATATATATATGGTATATATATATATATATATATATATATATATATATATGGTATATATATATATATATATATATATATATATATATATATATCACTCATAGAATTTTTATATTAATTAACTATTAAAATTTATTTTATTTAATTAATATTGAAAATAATAATAACAACGTTTGAGTATGTGTAAATATTATGAGATATCCAACCGCAAGTATTAATTTAATTCAGTTTTATTTTTCAAAAATAAAAATTACAATTTTTATGTTTTTTTTTTTAGTTTAAACTACATTTTTTTAATTGTAGTATTATAGTTTGCCAATATTTGTCGATTTTTGATCGGTTATCGATTTCCGAGAAAATGCATAGTAATTCGTGATATAATCCTTCGAATACAAAAATGGAATATAATATATATTATATATTAATATATGGTAATAGAATCAGCGATATAAAAAAGATTCGTATTACAATATATATATATATATATATATATATATATATATATATATATATATATATATATATATATATATATTATTCTTAATACAAAAATTCATCAGTGTTCACAGACAAAAATAAAATCGAACATATTATGAACATCGAATACTCTGAATGTTATATATATTAGTTATACAGGGTGCACTAGACGGTCTCCACTCGCACAGTGATTTAATTAAAATATTTTGTGTCGGTCTCATTAAAGCGAGTGGATTCGCAGGTTTGATATTATATAAGAGGTTTATTGAAGTTGTTTGTGCATTTGCACAGCCCATAAAACGCCACTAACTCTCTAGCAATGTACATATTTAATAAACGTATATATACGTTATATATATATATATATATATATATATATATATATATATATATATATATAGAAAATAGAAATATATAGATATACCTATCTGTATATTTCTATTTTCTATATAGCCGTTAGTACAAAGCGCAATTTCTATCGGTGTGCTAATAGTGCTATGAATGTATGTATGTATGCACGTAATATGCCGTGTATTTATAAAGCTTTCGGCTATCCAAAGGCTTAATTTCATTAATATACTCGTTATTCTAGTCGTCGGGTATTTGGCGACAGTGCGGTTCAGGATATTCCAATATGCGGCTTTACTATTATAATTATATATATATATATATATATATATATATATATATATATATATATATATATATATATATATATATATACACGATAGCATATACAGAATTGACATATATTGCACTTTATTAATCGTGACTGTTTTTTTTGACGCAAATTTATCAGCAGTACAAGGTTCGTGGTAGTGTATGATTTTTTTTGTTAAATGCAAATTATTTTCACAATTTAATCTTAAATAATCTTTACAACCCAAAATACAGATTTTTGGAATTCCAAAATTCAACTTATTACTATATGATTTCATGTAAAATATTTCTCCATTTACGATTCAATTTTGCTTCGATTTCTTTCCACTTTGTCGGCTATTGACGCGATATACCATACTTTTAGCCTGTACTACTTTAACGCAAGAAAACGTTACTTTTCGTAATCAAAATTGTTTTATATATATTTTTTATACAATTTTAAATTAAAATTAATTTTTAAATCATACTATGTGTACCATATATTTAAATTTTGAATTAGCGATGCAAGTATTGATTAAAGTTACATGTATATTTACTAATATTTTCAAAAAGGGGTAAAATAAGGGAATCGCGATCGGAAAGTGAGTTGATTTGAAAGTTTTTTGAACGGTCAGCGCTTTTTAAACTTTAAAACATGTAAATGAATTTTTCCAAATATTATGTGATAGTTATTGTGATATAATTTTGAATTCATTATTTCAAAATTACGCAATTACGAAACGGTAGCAATAGTTTTCTTGTATATTTGGTTAAATTTGGGTATTTGATTTCTGTTTTTTCATAAAGCCATGCTATCGCTTCTTTTATAAGTTTTAATTGACTCATCATTTTGCAATTCTGCGAGTTCTTCTTGATAAATGGTCTTCATTTTGTTGTTAAAAAATAGCTTGAAAAGACACTCATATTTGGCACTAGCTTTAATAGCATTAACACATTTTATTACTGAATGTAGTACTTCATTTAGAACAGGCGAGATGTTTTTGGCTACCAAGTTTTCCCTATGAATAATACAATGCACAAGAATAATTTTTGGATTCGCAACTTTCATCAATTTTAATCTATTTTTCTTGCTCATCATTATAGGGGCACTACATCATATGATGTGAAACACTAGAAGTTGCGATGGGCCAATTAGGTGCGAACAACTGCGTTTTTTAGTAAGTTTTCAAAACGTCCGAGATTCCCCGCGGCAGGCGACAAGCTCCGCGATGAATCCCAGACGAAGTTTTCTTGACGACTCCAATCACCCGATTGATGTTTTGACCTAATAATTATTTACAGCAATTATTTAAGAATTTGCTTTTTTTGTTAAATTTGGCACCTATATCTAGCATTGCATTTAAATGGTCCGGAGAGAAAGGGTTAAAGTCGTGTCGAGTCCATTTTTGAATTGCCCCTCTTAAACTATTAAAGTGCCCCCCTGTGGGGCGTGGGCCCCACATTGGAAAACACTGATCTATAACATTTGAAAAGCGTCTATTTGTCAAAAGGTTCAATTATCTCCGAGTACCCCCCTTACCCCCTTACTCAGGGATAAGGGTGGCATCATGCTTCGGGAAATACTCATAAAAGGTTCCTTGGTTCTTTCATCACGATAATGCACCATGTCATACTGCATTGGTTCTTCGCGACTTTTTTACAAAAAATTTGATTCATATTGTTCCTCAATCACCATATTTGCCTGATTTGGCTCCGTACGACTTCTGGCGATTCAACAAACTCAAAAGGTCAATACGGGGACGCCTTTTTTTAGACCATCTTTTCTGGAACTATGTAAAATCTCTGAGCTATACCTATAAACTGTAAAAAATTGACATCTTGGAAGACAATAATTAGTTTTTATGCAAAAAATTATATTCAAATCAAATAGCAAAGAATTAGCTTTTGAATAAAATCAAATTCATGATAAATAACATTATTTATTTATGTTTTACATACTTATAAAAAAACTCTGTATAAACATATAGATCAGTGGTTCTCAACTTTTTTTCGTTCATGTACCACTTTAGCTTATTGTCTCCTCAATATGTACCCTTGACAAAAAGTCAAATATTAGAAATAAACAAAAAATAATTATTTAAAAAAGTAATTTTTTGTTATAATCAAGGAGCAAAAACAACACGAAAAACGCTATCTAAATACAAACGTTTCTCCTTTTTCTGCTCCTCTTCTAAGAAATTATACTATTACATATTATATATATATATATATATATATATATATATATATATATATATATATATATATATATATATATATATATATATGTACCACAGGTTAGGAATCGCTGATTTACAACAATCATTTAAAAATTAACTTTTTTTGTTAAATTGACATTTTTGAATTGCCCCCCCCCCTCTTAAGTAACAAATTGTACCCCTGTGGGGCGTAGGCCCCACGTTGGGAAACACTGATATAGATGTTCTATAGTATTTCAAACCCTCAGTTGTAAGTTGAGTCTGTGTGTGGGACCTTTTTGAGTAGTCGGCGTACGTCGCCGGGTTTAATCCCCGCGTAATAGCGGAATTATTCGGGACGACACGGCGTAACCTAGTTAGCGACGCGGCCCATTCTTATATACTAACTAGATTACACGCCGTAAAAAGCACCCTTCTCCCTGTCTTTTTCCAACCCTGTCACATCGTTCTAGCTCATTATCGGTATAGTAGTACGACACCGTTATATAATATCATGAATGCAGGTTCCATTTTACATTTTTAAATTTTTCGAAAACCATCGTAATATCTTATCTATAATTGCCTTCTTTTATTTTCTATATAGGTTCTTATTTCAATTTAAAAATTTGAAATCTTTATATAAAAAAATAATATGTTACATGTAATGTATACTCAAACCTCGTTTTATGCGGTAGATACGATCTAAGAGAAATCGTATTAAGAAATACATTCTATCTTATAAAATCACATGACTGATTTTTTTAAATAAAATAATACTCAAAAATCGCATAGATAAAATATTATTATTATTATTATTATTCAATTCTAAGTATCAGTAATATCTTCTTTTCAATTCGTCAATATTATCAACATCCAATGTAATATAGCTTTTTCCGACATTTCGGTGAGCTAAAGAAATGGAAAAAATGCGCAAATTACTCTGAAATCCGTGTAAAATTAAAAAATAAATAAATTTAAAACTTGAACTGTATAATTCTGAAATTGCATAAAAACCTGTATAAAATGAAGTATTTTTTCCGTTACTAATTTATCAATATATAGAGAGCTGTTATTATTGATAACAGCTTATAGTATTTATTTAATAAATTTAAATACAAAAGATAATATGTTATAATATAGTTATAAAAACTGCAATATAAATATAAAAAAGTAATATAAATATATAAAAGTAAGTGTAGTCAAAAATATTAAGAACGCCTGGATTAATAAATGAGAAAATATTATTAATTATTATATATAAAAATTGAAAACGCGTTTATTCATCATTTATCTTTCTGTCTGACTGAATCAAATTTTTCAACAATAAAATGGTGAAATTGTAAAAAAAAAATCTATAAATATCCATCACTTGAATTTAACGACATTTTCGTAAATAAATGTCGCGCTTTCATATCGAAAATACAATTATAAATTTCATCTTCGTCCATCCGTCCATCCATCAGCACCAATGATGCTGAATAATAAACCCTTTCGTTCTCGTCGACGTCGACTACAACAACCACCTTTAGGCGTGCCCACCCCGTTTTCTAACCCAACAACATCACCTTTCCCGTCGAAATATCCACTCTATCCATAACGTTGCGACTGCGAAGAGCGTGAATGAGATAACGCTATACGAGAAAAAAAGAAAAAAAAAGAGGAGAAAAGCGGAAAGAAAACGGAAAAAACGACATTAATATTTTCATTCCGCACTTTTATCCCGGCCATTGTTGGTTTTGCTTATTTAGCAATTCTAATGTACCGAACGCGGCTTAACGTCTCTTTCATTTTACTCTTGAGGCGAACTTACTTATTCTATAAAGTATTATTATTATTTTTTTCTCATTCAAAATTTCTTTTAATTTCATCTCATTTTGAGTCATCATCAATCATTTCGTTTCAATGAATCATTACTTTTATATATTTTATTTATTTGCGCGATATCAATGCAAAAGCGTTCGTCAAAAGTTTACAAAGACGTGTCTTTATCGTTCCATTTTATTTGGTGGCACTCCTGAGATAATTAAGTACGTAATGTGACTTTTATATAAAAAATACTTTATGATAAATAATATTTTTATTGCGTAAATTAAAAAAAAATAATAGAATATGTAAATACCCAATAATTTTTTACAGTAAAACTTAGAAAAAATCCGTAATAAATGATTTTTTAAGCCTTAAAATTAAATTTGAAGTGGGTAACACAATTAATAACATGAGATCACAATAAAAATTACTTAATTCTAAATTATATAATTTTGAATAACATTATTTATCATTAAATTATTTATTTTTCTCTGTTAAACATCAGCTCATCAAATTTCACATTTTTAAGTTCTTTTTTTATTTTTCTAAATAATTTTAAGTACTTCTCTATATTTTTTTATCAACCTCCTTCTGTGATAATTTATATTCTTTTTACATATTTGTAAACTATTAATCTAAAACAACTATGCTTAATATTGCATCGCATAAGTAATAAAAATATTATAAAACTTTATAGTCAAATTTATATTTCTCATTTGCTGATCATTAAGTTAATTAGCTTTAAATAAGCTAACATTTGTTTAAATTAAAAATAAATATTTTGATATTAACATTTATAAAAAAAAGTGTTAGTTATATATTAATTACATATTTGTTATTTTTATTTTGGTTTTAAATTTAAAAATAATAATAATAATAAACAATCAGTAAAATATACAAATACAGATTGATGAACGAATAATAATTTCGCATTACATTTTACGTCGAAAGAATTAAAAAAAGGTATTTGTTATTCCTTTCATTGTATATATATATATATATATATATATATATATATATATATATATATATATATATATATATATATATATATATATATATATATATATATATATATATCGTTATGTTTATACAAGGTATTCATTTTTTCCATGCTAAAAAAATAGAAAAATGAAAACTCTCCATAAAGAGTCGAATGAGAAAATTGGCGACTTCGGGGGGGGTATACCGAGGACACGGGTTTTCTTCAATGTCGCAAAAGAATACCAAGTAAAAAAAATACACACAGAACAAAATAGGCAAGAGGAAGAAATGGAGAAGAAGAAAAAAAAAGAAGAAACTCGTCATCCGCTCATTTTAACAATGCAAACGAACCACCGCCGACGCCTTTTTTAATTTAAAAAGCTTTAATTTATAAGAGCCTTCGATTAACTAAGAAAAACTAGGCGTCGGTCGGGGATTAAGAGGCGCAGCCCCTCCCTGTATAAATATTCGTTAAAGTGGAGGGGTTTCGTCTTTTTCACTCTTTTATATATATATATATATATATATATATATATATATATATATATATATATATATATATATATATATATAAAGGGGGCACTGTTCGCGAATACTTGGAAAAAGATTTCTCCCCCCATTGTGGCCTTCGCGAAGAGAATGTTACGTTTTTAATTTGAGGGAATCTTATTATTATTGGCCGTGTTGATTTAAGTATTTCGGGCGTACCGAAGCAGCAGGAACGTGACCTGCAGTGGAAAAATGCGATTCCTGCTTAAAGCCAACGTTTAAATGAACGAGATTGGAGCTTAAAAAGTATAATGGAGAATTGATGGGATGAGGACATCTTCTGAAACCGCCCGCAGACTCTTAACCACCCATTCGAACACCACTAGACTCCATCGTTCTCCGATATCTTTTATAACCTCCTCCATTTTAACTCCCGTCTCATGTTACCCCCTTTTTACCACCACTGTAAAAATCGTTCAAATATATCTCACCACCGATCCACGTGAATGTATACTATATAACAAAATATTCGCAATATATTGTTAAATGTTAGAGATTATATTTTTTATTGCATGTTAAAATAAAAAATAATGTTTTTTATTGTTTATTATCTAGTAGATTTACAATATTTTTTTTAATTCATATTTTTAGACTATATTCTATAAATGCTATAACATGGATCGAAAAAAAATTAATACGAACTGTTGTTATATTTTTTATATTACGAAAAAATATAACAAATTATATTAATATTTACCGAATTAGTATTCAATAAATTAAAAAATAAATGTAAAAAGCTAGCGCCGCCGGTATAACGTTCGAATAATACGTTATTTTTTTTATAATTTAATATTAACTGATATTTACAACACACAATATACATCCATATCATGTCCGCGTTCAATTTATTACTATATATTTTCATGTAAAATATTTCAGCATTTATGATCTAAATTCGCTTCGATTTTTACAGCTAGCCTCTTAAGGTATGGCTGGCTATTAACGCGTTTTTTTATATTTTGTGGTATATAATAAAAAAACGTACGTACTTCTAGTGATCTAACACACAAGTTAATTAATATTTAAAAGTAGAATCTATGTAAATTTCTAAAAAGTAATTATTTAATTTTATTAGTTTTTGATAGAAATTAATAAATGATTTTCACATGTTTAGTTATTATTTTATGAAGAGCGTTTCGGGCACGCCACTGGTTTTTTGGATATAAAATTTGATCGGTCCCGCGTAAATGTCAAATCGAGTCATGCGTCCACGCCCGAGCAAAGACGGTGGACATCTTGTCTGGGGTAAAGTTGCGGGCAATGCTGGTGTGGGCGGGTAGTTTACGGATGGGCGTCGGTGGGCGGGGTGTGTCCAAAGCACCAGAAGGCGGGTTACTACGACCCAAAGATGGCCGACCACGCGATAAACGACAGATGAGAGAGTGTATCTACCTCGTCTATCGCCTTTATCGATTTTCTCAATGTAAATTCAAATTTTTCCAACGTTTACCCGCCCTTACTCGCCGAAGACGGCCGACTAGGGATGGGCGACAGGGTCAGATTTGTCACGCGGTGCCGACATTTCAAATTTAGATTTATTGCCGCCCTTGCTCGCCGCTTCTTTACGCTTTCCACTTCTTAATATTTTCGCCTTTCCGCCGCCTTTCTTCTTTCCGGTCTTGAATAAAATCGGAAGGTGGGCACAGTCACGAAGAATACCCTCTCTAGATTTATGGAAGCTGATTTGTTCAAATTACAACGTCTCCGATGCCCACGAATAATTTCGCAATAACGCCGAATCCCGTTGAGATTTCCAGTTTTAACTTGGAATCCGAAATAAATTAAAAATAACGCATTTTTAGAAAAAAACCAATGCTATTTTACGATTATACCTTTCAATTCAATTATTAATTTTCTTCTTTCATATATAATTATTTTCCGTATTTTTCAAAATATAATCATCTAATGATATTTTTTCATTAGATTTTTTAAATAAAACAATGTCTAACATTAAAAATTTAACTTTGTTACTTCTAATAATGATTTCGCGGAAGTGCAATTAAACCTATATTGCAAATATTTCCATAGTTAAAAGTTCTCAATTTACGGTTCAATATAGCTTTTTTCACGAAACCTTTTAACGGTTACATTTGCCATTATAAATATTAAATTATGTTACATTAAAATTTCAAGTAACAAACCGTCTTCATCGATCTATATATTAGTATTATATTTATTACGCAAAAAAACAATATAAAATTAATACTTATATTTAAATATTTCGTTTAAAATAAATATTACAATTTTTACGAATGTAAGATTTTCTTTGAATTTTTTTGAGCTAATTATTTTATAAAAAAAATCGATCACATTTTCCATTTATATAATGTATTGTTTTTATTAAAAAACATATTTAAAATGAAATTATGAATAAAAAAATTTAAACAAACGTTGTAATTTTCGTTATATATATATATATATATATATATATATATATATATATATATATATATATATATATATATAATAAATTGATCATTCTTTTCTATCTCCAGACAATTTTCGCGAATACCAATTTCCTAAGGTATCTCCCCCAAGAGGATTTAATTTTGCTTTAAGGCAAATTAAAATTTCTCCGAATCGTAATCTAGCGTTGCAGAATTATCTTTAAAATAATGAGTTTTTTATAACCAAAAGTCCGGATATTCCATTAAAATTAACCTGAAAAATAAATTTTATATGAGTGCCCTTTATGCGATTTCTTTCATTTTCTTCTATGTTTCATATATTTTTATCTGCTTTTCGTATTCACATTTATTATTAAAATAATGTGTATTAAAAATATTGTATTTTTAAATTATAAACGTGAATTTATGAACAAAGTAAAGTTAATGTTAAATATTGCATTATTTTTTTTTGTATTAAGTATAAAAATATATTTTTGAATTGAGAATAAAGAGTATCTTAACTTCTTATATACAGAGTATATCCAAAAAATATATTATTAATAAATTGATATATTTATTATTATTTAATTACAATGCTCAATTAATTGAATATCTTACAAAATAACAAAATTTATATATATTTAGATATTAATTTAATATTTCTATAATTAGGTTTAAAAAAATCAATATAATTAATTTTAAAAATCATTAAATTTAATTAGTCAAATTATATATAGCTATTAGATAAATGATAATATTTAATTAATAATAATCTATATTCTATGAGAATGATTAAATTATAATTTAACTGACTTAAATAAATATATTATTCAAATTGGACATTGAAATTAATTTCCTTCGACTTTTTGTTTATAATATTGCAGACGTTATTTATTCCAATTAACATAGTAAACAAATTCAGATATATTTTAAATAATATTATTATATTTTTATAAAACGAACATATATTTTTGAAACATCGTGTTCACATTTTGTATGTGTATATATATATATATATATATATATATATATATATATATATATATATATATATATATATATATATATAAGAACGATTTTTTTTCTTTCATGTAAAGTAGAGAGGCAGAAAAATAATGATTTAATCCCACTTTTTCGTTGTCGGGCATATAAAATATCTTCAAACTGTGGCGTCGCTTCTGTATTACACCACCACCGTACACCACCGTTCGCCACCATCGCCATCGCCATAACCGAGGACACCACCGTTCAAAAAAGGAAGAAACCGAAAGGAGAGAGAGAACAACCCCTCTTCAAGGGTGGCGAAAGAAACGTTTTTAATCTTTGCTTTGTAAAGGTGATTATGAGGGATTAAAGGTTTGGAAGTATGGTAAGTATTTTAGTACGGGCGCCCTTTATTAGGGGCAAAAGAATGGCACAGCCCTCCTAACCCCCCCTCACCCTTCTTGTACCCCTGTCAAAGTATAGAAACGGGACGAAAGAATGAATAGGTGAAGATGAACTTTTTTAATAATTAACTCAGACACGGGGACTTAATTTCTTTTGATTTATATTTGTGCCGCTCGTTTTGCTCTGAATATTAAATAAGTACTGAGACTCCGACTTGCCAAGATTTCTCGTGTCGGTTCTGATTCTTAACAACTTTTGGTGTACATTTAAATACGTTTTTTTTTTCATATACATTGTTGTTTTTTTTTTTTTTTTTTTGATAAATACATTACTTTGTAAATTAGCGTAAATTGATCGGAAAGACGCGTATAATAATTTACAATGATGAAGTCCATTTTTTTATGTTTCAAAAGACGGATTTTCTCAATTAAACACAATTTCGATGGGTCTTAAAAATATAATTATACCATTTTTTATCGAATTCGTGAAATTATTTTTTTTTACAATTAAACAACTTGACTAGCAAATTATATTTTATAACAAATTTATTGATATAAAATATTCCTGTATTTTAATCATCAAATTGAAAAATTGAAAAAAAAAGATAATTTTATATATTCATAAATTATATAATTAAAGAATTTATATTACTCATAAACACTTTAAGAACTGAGAGATATATATAAAGAATTTGAATTCCAGCGATTTATTTGATCGTTATTTTACCCTGCGTATATAAAAATTTAGATCGGGAATTGAGGAAAGATTGCATCTTACAAAATATTTAGGGGAGAATACAAAATGATATAATCTTTCACAGGAATTAGATACCAAAATATACAGAGCTTAAATTGACGAAGATCAAAAGAAAATCAAACCTATTTATTTCTTAATAAATTTGAACATAATTGCATATTATGTATAAATTAATATTTTATTCAAATATCAGTATATTTTTATAAAGAAAATATTAATCCTTACAGGCAAAAATGAATATTTTGTAAATTGTTTTTTTTTTGTTATAAATTTTCCTATGTACATTTCTTACTAATATAATCATAAGCTAAACTAGATTAAATAAATAGAACTAACGCAATTCGTAATCAAGATAATGATCACCGACCAGTAATTCTAATATTTTTCATAATAATTTTTACACTTTTCAAATAAAAAATATTTTTGGAGTCTTCTATACTTCATTCAACTATTAAATATTTTATATTATCGAAAATTAGTTTCTTTTTAAAAAATATATTTTTTTATTCAGAATTTATACGGTCGACTTTTTATACAAAACTAAAAATTAAAGTAGACGCAAATAAACAAATATATTTACGTTAAAATTTTGACGGTTGTGATTTATTCATACGAAACATCGTATGAATGTTGTATAGTATTTGTCCATCTGTCTTGTCCGAAGCACGTATCCAAATGAAAGACCCACTTTAGAGGAAAGGTAGTTTTCGCTTATCGTCGTAAGACGGTGTCAACAGGGAGATGCTTTTGTGATCCTATTGCGGTTTCTTAGACGCCCTTGTTACCGCCGAACCGGGTGTACTTATCGCGATTTTAACCCTCCCACGCACGTGAAACCCGCAACCCTTACAGGGCGCACAAACTCCCACATTTACGCTATATAGGTTTGTTGCAGAATAATTTCTCGACCGATATATACAATTATAATTATCTATACAATTTATATTATTATTTTTTATTAATTAAATTTTATTACATTTTCCATTATAGATATATGAAAAAATATTTAAAGAAATAACTATAATAAATAATATTTTTTGCTGATAAAAATAAAAAATGAACAATAAGTTTTCAAGTTATTTGTGTTTAATATTAAAAAAAATTATCAAATTTTATATCTAATATAATTTTGCACGGTTCTGACGATTGATTTTGCGCTTCTGTAATACATATTTAACCAATTAAAATAATAACAATTAACGGTTAAAATTCAGAAACAAAAACCATTACGTTTATTTATATAATATATAGAATGTTTATTATTGTATGAAATTCAACTTACTCGACTTACGTCCAAAATTTCGGAACCGAACCCGAGGCACGAGTCGAAAACTGACTCGTGAAATTGTCAGTTCTCGACGGAAGTCGGAACTGACTACTTAAATTCAATAAATACTATTGATTTAAAAATAATCAATCTATTAATATTTGTAAAATATAAAAAATTCATAAAATATTAAAATCATACATTTTAAATGAATACTGGATATGGAAAAATGTACTAGAATTTTCACTAAAAATATCTTCATATTATGTGTATATGAATTTCGACTTGTTCTAATATGCAATTCAGTACCTTATCTAATATGACTGCCTAGTAAAAATATATAAATGGTTATTTTTTTCCCATAACTCAAATTAGATAAATTCATATTTAAAAATTGAAAAATATAATTAACGATATAGTAAAACATCCTGTATTGTGAAGGAACGTTTTGCGGCTTCGGCAAACACGTAAATCTTGTATGTCCTCCTTCGGAATTGCTCGCTCAACACACCGAACATTGGTGAGAGATTTACGGACCTGAAACTTAGACACGAATCTTAGTTTAGTGTTTGAGATTAAACACAACCGAAAGCAAAGGTTTCAAACCGGGGGCGGTTTCCTAATCTTAAGTAACAATGCTAATTGAATTTCCGTAATGCTGAGGGTACAAGTGCGAATTTCATAATCGCTCACTAGGACACCTTCGCTCACCTGCCTGCTAGCATATATATATATATATATATATATATATATATATATATATATATATATATATATATATATATATACTATAATCAAAAAGTAAGGTGAATTTATTTATAAAATGTAAATTATTTATTTATTCTTCCAAAGCAATTTCATCTCCTTCAAAATTATTCCCTTCCGATAAAACGCACTTTTGCCAACGCTTTTTCCGGTCCTAGAAACAGTCAGAATTATCTTTTTCCAGTATAACCTTTAAGACCTTGAAGTTTTGAGTTTTCTAAATAGCCAGAAGTTGTATAGAGCCAAATTAGGCGAATATGGTGGTTGCGGAACGATATTAGTAGAATTTTTGGCAAAAAAGTTGCGAAGAACCAAAGCAGTATGACATGGTGCATTATCATGATGAAGAAACCAAGAGTTGTAAAACCACGAGATAATTAAACATTTTGACAAACAGACGCTTGACAAATATTATAGACAGTCTTACCAATCTATTTACCTGCCTTCCTAATAATGCCCGGGAGATTTAAATGACAATTTTACCTTACTTTTTGATCGCAGGAATATATATATATATATATATATATATATATATATATATATGGTATATGTATGTGTGTGTGTGTGTGTGTGTGTGTGTGTGTGTGTGTTAAAAATGTTCAATTACTCCATATATAAATTGTTATTTTTTTACATTTATTGTTTTTCAAGATCAACAAACATTATTGCTATTAACTTTTATCTTAATAATTACGATTTGTGAGCATTAGGATTAAATTAAAAAATATAATAGTTTCACGTTTTCTTTTACATGAATTGTTTGTCATATTCGCAGTTAATTTTTTATCGTAATATTCTACTGTTAAAGAACTGTATGAAAATGGCAATATGTTATAAGCATCAACATCGATTATTAATCGAGAATTAAACGTAGATAAAAACGAAGAGAAGCGAAACAAAACGAACTGTGAAAGCCTTACCATTGGTTTCGAAAGTCGTAGAGGGTGATGCGATAAAAGCTCCGGGTGGCACAAACCGGGTATGGGTGGTGGCCAGACAAAGAGCTTTTGGGTATTGCGTAGGATTCTATTGAATATTCATTCATCCATTCAGGGGAATGTCTGTCTGTCTGTTGAGGAGATGCCTTCAGTGTGGCATTATTGTCTGGGCGGCGGATGGAGCCAAAACACTGAGACGAGGGTTTACTCTCTATCTTTGATTCTAAGACACTGTCTTTGGGCACGCAGACCAAACAAACGCCAAATGCTACCGCTTGTTTTGATATTCGGTAAATTCGTTTCACTTCGCTTAACACTCGTGATTCTGTATGGTAACGTCTTCAAATTATTGGGTACACTCTCTCTCTCTCTCTCTCTCTCTCTTTCTATTTAGTCCATTTTGAATTTATAACCATATTAAAAATTTCTCTACAAATCAAACCGACTCTACAATTGTCTTTTATAATAATTCTATACATAATATATTTCATCATATCGGCCTTTTTTTAAAAAAAAGGAACAGTATAATATTACATTGTTAATAAATACGACCAAAATTTAAATAATTGGTTGTTTTGTTTGAATAAAGAGATATTTCAATTTTAATCATTTAAGGCACAGAATTTTAAATAATAAAAAATCCTAGATGCACAAAAATATATTCTTATAAATATTTTCTAATGATAAAAGAGATCAGCTAGGCAATAAAACGTTTATATAAAATATGTTACTGAGCTTTTTAAATAAGTATTAAAAGGTGTGAGTTATTTAGTCCCCATGAGAAGAGATTGGAAATAAAAAGTTAATAAATATATTTTTTCATGGTATAATTTCTTTAAAAGAGCTCTTCGAATTTTCAAAATCCTTCTAAAAGTGTAATTGATGAATAATCATATTTTTTATTTGTAATAAATATCAATCGCTTTAAAATGTATATAATATTAATGATTAATTTATTTTAATATATGTATTTTTTTTTTTGAGAAAAATCTTGAAAAATAATATTAGTAATTTACAATTACTTGTCATTGGTAAAATATATATAATAATATGAAACCAAAAATATAATAACCTTAAAAACGATTAATATTAAGTAGAAATATATAAGTATACATAAGAAACATAAATTTTAAGTGGATTTATTTATTATTTGAGCATGATATAAAACAATTACACACATACTTACTTTTACAACAGATGATTAAATGATAGAGCTGTATAGGCATTATTATTAGATTTGTTATGGAACTGACTGAAGCCCCCAGTATATTTCGCTCGACGCACTTTTTAGCGGAGCGGTCGTTTTAATTCAATAATGTTGGTAGCTTTCTATCGAATTAATGGGGATGCGAAAAATAGCCTACGTCAAAACAAAACAAAGAACACTTACCTGTAGAGAAAAATATATTTAGGGAAAAGGTCAGTTCTATCTATAATAAATCTAATAATAAATCCTATGCGATTCTAATATTTAATAATCTGTCGTGAACGTAAGCCTACTTGTATGTGTTTTTTTTTTTTTGAAGTATATTTTATAATATCAAACGTTTTTGGAAGTATTAAAATTATAATATTATTTTAAGATACATCATTTATCAATGATATATTTTTTTGTGGTATGTTATTATAGAGATTTATAAGTCAGCAAAATCATGTTTTTGTCACTTTTAACACAGATAAAGAACCATGATAAGACGATATAATGGAATATTTTTTCTTTAATATAATATTAAATAAAATTATAAAATATATTAAAATGAGGCTAAATGCATCTATCGTTGACACTCAGACGAGTAAATCCAGGAAAATAAATAATATAGAATATAGAAATAAACAAAATATTTGAAGATTCTCAGATTATCAGAGTTTCTTATTGGATAAAACTGATACGAACATGTTTTGTTGGTAAGAACATAGTTAAAGTTTTGCTTTTAAAAAAGTAATGTAATCAGCAGGTAAAAGAAAGTATGATAATTAAATATTCAATGAATAAATAAAGTATTTTATTATTTCATATGCCTGAAATGCGCTATTGTAGTTCGCCAAAAAACCATCTTGTATAATAAAAAGAAAATAATATAAAATTTTATGAATATCAAATTAAAATCATTATATACAATATTTGTAAATTGTATAAATGTAATGTTTTTATTTAATATCGACAGTATAGTGATAAAAAAAAATATTTTCATTAAAATCTAGCATTGATAATTGTGAATATATGGTCTATGCGTATTCGTATATAATGATTTTAGTTTTGTCTCAAAATTGTATGTAAATCAAATTTTCCTCTTTCGTGATTTGAACTATTTTTAATTATCAAAACGCTTTTAACCTTTTACTGTCCAAAGATTTTTATAAAAAGTGTTGTAGCAGGTACTACCCATTTTTAGTGAATTTATTGAAAAATCGTGTTTATGGTAAAAAACGTTTTATAAATAAATATTTTATTTATTTTTTTATTTTCAATTTAACCAAAACATAATTTATAAAGATAAATTGAAAACGCGATAGTACAATTAATACGTGAATCGTAAAATTTTTATTATTATGTAAAAAAAAATATTCTTCACAGACCAAAGTAATGGAAATGTTAAGAATTCGCGACGTTTCGCTCACAAAACAAACAATTGTGATAAAAAGCAATATTTTGAGCATAATACCGGCGGGCATTTCTACCCCGAGGACAATTCCTTTGGTTAATTTAGCAAACGGCACGAATTATAATGGAAGAACGGGGAAAAAGGGAATGAAAATCCTCGTGCGCCACCGCTAATGGAACGGGGTTCACTCTTTAAGACTTTCGCTAAGGAAAAGCCTCGTGAAATTAAAACATCAAAATGGCAACATTATATGTATATATAACAGTGAGCGGTCGACTCGGCTGAATGTTTCACTTTTCGCCGGTCGACCCATAAAAACGGAAACACTGTACAATTGCACAATATTTTCCCAATGTGTGAGTGAAATGTTTCAAATGTGTACTGCGACTTTGCAGCGCACCCTCGATTTTAATATAATCGTCAACCTAAAGAGATAAATCCTGTACACTTTTTAGTAGAAAGAATTAAAGTTTTATTAACTTGTGTCGTTAAATTGAATTTTATTGTGTTCGGATTATAAGTTATTGTTCAAAATTAAGATCATTACTGTGTTACGTGTTCAAAATTAAATTTAAAACATTTAAATTATGATCTTTATTTTGGTATAATCTATTTTGAAATTACAAAAAATTTTAATATAATTTACAATAACGTTTCCGATAAAGAATTTTAATTATTATCTAAAAATTTTATTAATGCATAATATTATAAAATTTTATTATTACTTTAAATACAATTTAAATTATGATATTTTATAATAGAAAATATTAAGAATGATTCTTTATGTATGTGTACATATAATACATTTTTCCGAAAGATAAAATGAAAATTCGGTGAGCACGGAAAAGTTGAAAAGCGCGCACCACAGTTGAAAATTTATCGCGGCTCTCGGCCATGTATTTCATTAAAACCGTATAATTGCCAGCGAGTCTGGGGAATTAAGATGATACAGTCCTCGGAATTATGGCGAACGCGAAACGCCCCGTATCAAAAAGCCCTAAGTCGTTGGGAAACCGGCCAAAAACTAAACGACATTTAAATCTCGGACCCGCGGTTGGGTTGAGGGGGAAGGGGGGTGGTGGAAAATGTAGTCGAAACCGCCGGAAAAACGACATGGTGGGTGCTTTTGGAATGGGAGGAGTTTTCTTCTCGGTGGATTCATAAAGAGCTCTGACTCTGAGAAAAGAGAATCAGAAGAATCGAAAGCGCAAGAGGGCACGACGAGAAATAAAGTGAACCAAAGCTTTGTCGACCCAAACCGGCGCCATCTTAACTTACCGCGTTGTTGTTACCGGTACGTTAACTTAGATGGACTTTTAATATACTCGAATTTTATAATATTTTATATTAGTATAATAAATAAAAAAAATATTATAAAATTAATAGTCTATGTTGTTTAGTTAACTGTCTTTATTATTTAATCCATCCACTAATTTATTAATGAACTTTATAAGCAATATATTGTATTATATGAATAAAAATTGGTGATTTGACACTACAAATAATAAATTTTTAATATACAACTTGTATAAAATTTAGATGTAAAATGGACTATAACGATGTGGTATCTATGTTAATGAACTTTAGTAGCATTTGAAAATACATGATCATATTTTGAATAAATTTCAGTTGCAACACTGAAATCACAAGTATATAAATACTATATACAGTTTAAGACAAATAATATATTTGTTAAAATAAAATGTATATATAAAAAAACAATATTTCATTATATAACATACATCCTTTCAAATATATACATTTATTATAACTAAAAGGAAATGTTTGTTATGAAAACGTTATTGTAATTTATATTTGCTATTTTTTAATTAATAAATCTTATATATATATATATATATATATATATATATATATATATATATTATGAAAAAGAAAAATCAACTATTAAATATAACTTCGTTTCGACAGCGATTCAGAGCTAATAAATATAAACTCACTTATCGCACACATCACTTATTTTCAAATACATAAAAATATACAATCGTTCCAAAACACGAATAAAATAAAACTTATATATTACTTTCGCATTTTTATCGAACAAAAAAAAAATATTATTCCGATCGTATTACGTAAATATTTCGGTCGGCGATCACAATAAATCAATCGTTTTGTGTATATACTATTTATTTAATGATACAATATATATATATATATATATATATATATATATATATATATATATATATATATATATATATATATACGTATTATATAATTCGACATCGTATTATATTATTTTATGTAAATAAAAAGAGGAAACGCGCATAAATCAAAAGATAGAAAAATATTTGTGATACACGATGTGAGATCGTCAAATTGGTATTTGCAATGCCATACACGATTTGTCAATTTATCATAGAAAAAGTCCTTTGATCTCTAATAAAATCTCCCCCTATTTTATTAGCTGAGTGCTTTAGCCTTTCAGATTACTTGTTGCCTTTTCAATACGGATGAACACGTCAATATTATACTAAATAGATTATCTTTAATTAATTATATAATTCGTTTATTAATATTATAAATTAAAATAAAAAAATACATAATAAACACAAGTAGATATAGCTATTTATCTTATCATACATACAATACATATACATACAATATATATATATATATATATATATATATATATATATATATATATATATAGATTTTGTAATATTGACATATATATAATATTTTATGAGTACTCAGTTCTAAGAACAAGTATTCAAATATAACATATATGCGACAACGTTGGTTCAAATACTCACATTATAAACAATTCATTATAAATTAATAAATAAATTTAAAACTTCTCAATTTTTCTCAACACTCGTCTTTATTATATGTATCTCTATATTAATTTAATTATATTTACATTTATTTTATTTTTAATGTATTGATTCAAATTTTTAATATTAATATTTTCGATACATTTTTTCTTTATTTCATATATTAATAAATAATAATAATGAAGTATTAATTTATTTTAATTAGTAAATAAGATTAAAAATTCCAATTAAAAAATATTATAATTAAGTATACATCATATGAAAACTTGGAAGCCAATTAACGATGCGTTAAATTTGATAAAATTTTGTATAAATCCTTAAATCTTCTAAAATATTTTTATTCTTGGAATAAAAGTTTAAAATATTTAAATTAAATTGATAACAATCATTTAAAATTTTTGTATAATTTTCATGCGCGTTTAATTCTTATGTTACTCAATGCCGAAATAGTTTTTTTTAATAAGTAAATTTATAAAAACTATATCGATGACAAAGTCGTGTATTATTTCCATTTTATATATAATGAAATATTTTCAAGATTTTCTGCAACGCGAAAAACCTTTGCGATCGGAAGAAAAAATCATTTTCTTTTTTTTTAATGGCGGTTTCAATTACGTCAAAGGAAAATTCTACTTATCTGTAGTCGGCGGAGTCCTTTCGTATCTAGAAAACGGCATTTATATGATTGAGGGTGGTATTAAAAATGTAAATATATCGTTAGCGAATCATTAGTAGCAACGGGGTAGTGACTCGATCGAAGCAAAAGTATGGGTGGGCAAAAGGCAATAAGTATCGTAAAATACATCGCAGAGAAAATAAATACAGAAAAAGTCTTTTGCAAAAATAGAGGAAGATGACGAAGAATAAAAACCGTGTTGATTATATTGAACAAAGAAATATAGTAACTTTCACAACGTTTATATATATATATATATATATATATATATATATATATAAATATATATATTTAAATATTTATATATATTCCTAACAAGGGATTAAATTTAAATAAAGCTGTAAAAAATATTTGTGTAATTAAAAGTAAAAAGGATTATCTCTTTTAAATTTAAACTTTTTTAGAGATAAATGTGAGCTTATTATTAATAAAACGCCCGAATTTTATAGGTAATATTTTTTATTATATATGCTTCATCACTAATTAACAAACGTTTGACATTAAAATTTATCCGATCGTATTTTTCGCTGAAATTGATGATTATTTATGCAAAACACGATACATATGTTAAAATATCGTGCATTCGTATTTCTCAATTAAAATAAAAATTCTAATTTCGTTTTTCTTTTGAAGAATTTATTTATTCACGCATATTATCAAAGAACACGCTGAAAAAAATACTGACACCTCAAAGTACAACATTTTTCTCTTTGAAATTTTAAAAAAATATTAATATAAAAATACGATATATAAAAACATGAAAAGAATAATTTTTTTTTCTACCATTGCATTATTTTCACGTGTACGAATTCGCATTTCGATCTGCGAACAAAACACGTGCGAAAAATTGACTCATTATTTGATATATCGCATAAAACGAACGATTGAATTTATATATATATATATATATATATATATATATATATATATGTGTGTGTGTGTGTGTATAATATTTGATACGTATTTCAAAATATAAAGGCGTCTGTCTGAAATCAAGCATTAAGCTTTGCTTTTAAAGAAGAGACTTTAGTATCGCCTATGGAAAAATACGTCGTTCGTCATCAAAGAAATGTCGATCAATCGCGTAATATAACGTTGTATCGTGTTTTTGAATAGCGACGCGCTTTTCCAAAACGGGAGATTTAACATTGAAATTCCGTAGAATTCATTAAATGAGAATAAAAAGCGTTTTATGGACGCGAAAAAAGTATCTTCTGCCACAACCCCAAACTCTATTTTTCAATTTATCAACCCCTCCCATATTCGCAAACCGATTTTAAAATATAAAATATATTCGATTGTATTTATATACATATATTTTTTATATTAGATATTTTTGTACGTTACATAATTGTTCATATCAATTTAATCTATAATATTTTGTTTTAAAAAACAATATATAATCTAAAACATGCGATATATAATAATCTAAATACGAATATGGAAATATTCCATTTATCCCATGAGGGTAGTTATATTTGGAATACGAGAAAATTTTCAACAAAAATATAGTCTTTACCCTGCATTGTTTTGAGAAACTTTATTGTTTATTATAGCTATTATTCAGATTGTACTTCGGAAATATAATAATAAGGATAAATTATCATTTATATTCCGTACATGTTTACATTTATATAAATTCTAAAATATTCTGAATGATTAATAAAATGCATTATCACTTTTTAATATTGTTTTATTAACGAATAAAATAGTTTAAAACCACTATTGCAAAACGGGAAAAGCTAAACATTTACGAATCGTTCTTTTTATTTATTTTTCTTTACAGTATCAATTTTCTATCGCGCCTTTTGAGCAAATTGAAATACATACTGAAGAAATTTATTTCAGAATTGTCGGTCGTTCAAATGCGAGCGACACACAGGGTTTTTCGATTAAGAAGGACGACTCGAAAAGACTGCTCCTTCTATAGTATTGCTTCCAGCCGAGAATCCCGTACTCGGGGGAACATTATTATAAATTACATACCGCGTATTTATTATTATGCATATATGTATATTTGTGGTATTCGTGTCTCCATCCGCCCATACCGCCCACAGAAAGAATATCACATTAAATGGTGTAGTCGTTCATACCGATAATATGGTTGCCGAGCGCAGATGGTAAATCTGTATGGAATATATTGGAAACGGCATATTGCGTTACGTATTGCGATTTCGTGCGCTGAAAACGACACATTCAATCTACATTACGGAAAATATACATTTCTTTTTTTTTTGCAATTCACTCAGTTAGATATAATAAAAAGATTGCTTTTATCGAAGGATAATTTTCGCTTTTTGTACAATTAAAAATCGTAAAAGCGACAATGGTACAATCTTATTCTTGAAAGCAAAACAAAAAAAAAAGTAGACAAATAGCACGATCTCATCCGATGAAATTTAATTTTAATTGTGAATGCTTTCTCGCTGCCGTTTTCAGCTGAACATTTATGGGCTTTTAATTTCATGGAGTACTGTCAAAGGAACGGTCTATTCAATCCGGATATGCCGCGCAGAAAGATAGACGATAGAGTTATCTAGGGTATGTTGAGAATTTCTCGGAAAAGCGTTATACACTAACCATATTATGTTCTTGCAATTCAATTAAGTTGATTATGACTTTGGAGGGAGACCGTCAAAGGTTTCGACATCCATTTATCTATTGGCTATTTGGCAATTTGTCGCAAGCGAAATTCGATCACTCTTCATTACCTCCCGAAGATGTCGTCGACTAAAACGATCTTAAGATATTATATTATATTAAATATCGATGCCAACATATTAAATCTAAGTGATATAAATTATTCAATAATAATAATAATTGATAAAATATATACATATTATATTATAAATATTTCGGATTCATGTTTTTATAGTCTATTCAATTAATAGTTTTAATTCACGAAATAACTATTTTGCTTTAATCTAAAATTAAAAATTACAATTTACAAACTATGATTTTAGTATTAATGAATATTAAATAAAGAAAACTTAATTTGTAAGAATATAAAGAGATATTATAATGGCAACTGTACATTTGTGAAAAATACAAAGATTTGAAGGCTGTATAAACAGTGAAATAAAACATTCCTATGACAAAAGATAAAGCACAAACAATTCTTTAATAAATTGAATATAAATTATAAAAAAATTCAATTATCTATTTAATATATGTTACGGTTAATATTATAAAAATATAATATTATTTAGAATTTTCTTATGATAAATAAAAAAATGTTTCCATTATTGATCTAAACCAGCATTGGATAATAAATTTTGAGTCATATTATATAAATTTGCATTTGTAACAACGAATAATAATATCGTAAATAGATGAGGGACTTGCAGTTTAGAAAGTTGTTTTATTAAGGGATGTATGATTTCATCCCCCTAAACGATACCTAAAATATGAGGATGATTGACTTTATCAGTGAAGTGTCCGTTGGTTAACTCTAAAACTCTACAATAGTTGACGAAATATCCTTTTTATCAGTATCAAATATCAATACTCTGTATAATAATAATAATTGTGTTTTATACTTTTTCTATTTGAATCTTAATAATAAAAATAAACATATTATATATTAATTATTTTTATAGCTGAATATTTAGAGATTGCGCCGAAATTATATAGCTTATGTACGTATAAGTTATAATATTACATAAAAACGGGTGCAAAAATATTGATTGAAACAATTTTAAGAAAATTATTAAAATAAATCAACGATTAAATTGATTTTTAATTTGAAAAAAAAAATTGTAATGATTATGTGTTCAATAATATTTGATAAAATATATTTTATTTTTGCTAACTTTTTAGCAATATTAATAATATAAATGTTATTATTATTATTCATGGATTCTATTATGTCGGCTTTTTAAATCATTATAAAAGCAGGTAGTCACCAGGTTTTTAGTTTATTCCGGGAATTCTATTCCCTATCCACCGATGATCGCCAACAAATCTCTCGAAGGTAAAAGCCAGATTTGAACTCTAAAGGAAATCAACAAAAAAAAACACTTTATCCTTTTTAGTGAATATTGGTATTTTAAAATCAAGGAGGGCCGTATTGAAAGTGTTTAATAGGATATTTATATCTTTAATGTGCATCATTTTATTGTGAATCATTGCTGATGTGTTTCATTATATATATATCTAATTATACAATATATATATATATATATATATATATATATATATATATTGTACTAATTAAATATATTTCAATAATAAAAAGTAATGATATTTATTAAAATTTTAAAATATTTAAAATTCTTATCGCTTTTGAAGATATGTGGCTATTATCCGGAGTATAAAAGTGTATGAAAAAAATATATTAATATTAAAAATTGTACATATTCTATTATACTAGATAATATTTACTATTATAAATTATTCTAAATTCGTTTAATATATATATATATATATATATATATATATATATATATATATATATATATATATATATATATATATATATATATATATATATATAAACTTTATTTATTAAATTTTATAAAGAAATAGTAGAATTTTATGTGTTATAAAATTCGGTCCTGAAATAGAATGATATTTGAATAGGTCTACTCATCCACTTTCAAATCTCATCCATCTTTGCTAATTCCATCTATTTTGTCTGTCATACTCTGTTACGAAGTTGGGACTAGTTTTTATGTTATTTTTATATGCTATTACATATTTCATAATATCTTGGCATTTATTTTTTTTATGGACATATATTTTAACAAATATCGTTAAATAACCTTTCTTATTTTAAGTTAAATATTAATTATTAATCACAATATTGATAAAAGCAAATTAACTCATTGTTAGTAAAACAGTGTTTACAGTAAGTAAACAAAAATTAAAAGCAAGATTTTTATATGGGGTATACAGGCACCGGGTATACTGTTAAGTCGATATACACTGTGTGTAACATATATAAAGGTTAAATCATTTTATCTAATTAATTGTCATTATTATATATAATCGCAAAATAATTTACTATATAACATATATCCACATTGAATAATATAAATAAAAAAATACGTATTACTAATATAAAATAATAAAGAAAAAAAACGTATTTTCATCATAAAGCTCCACAAAGGGATAACAAAAGTTTTGCTCAAAAGGGCGGAGTCACAACTTTTAACCGAGTCACTTCAATTTATTTACGACTTTTGTATTTTTTTTTTGTGTTTGTGCCGACAACGTTTAACAATTTTTACATTTTTAATCTGCTCGTGGGTTTTCGTCATACCTGGAATATTCATATGTGCATATATTGGTAAAAAAAAATGGATTTCGAAAACCTTCATTAATTTTGTATGTGAATTGCAAGACAATTACAAAAAAAAAAAATAAACTAAATTTCTTATATTTGTACGATCAATTGTGAATTTTAGGTATTCCAAACAAAAGTGAAGGTGAAAAATAATCTCACAATGTAATTATCTATGTTGAATATCGACGATTATCTTTTCGGACATATTTGGGTATTCTTCGTAACGTTAATGCGATTTAAGTCGACTAATGTCGGAGTTAACTGGCCGTCCATTGTTGAAACTGCAAATCCAATAACTCCAATGAAAAATATGTCAAGATGGACCATTTGTTAAGATAAACCTTCCAGGCTAAAATTTTGTCCTTTTTTTCCACTGACATTTTTTGTAACAAAGGTTGATCCCTTTGTGTTCTGTGAATTTTTCATACGCAGGTACTTCGTATTAGTGAAGGTGTATATTTTTTTGTGCTTTCAAGATTATAAAATTCATAAAAGTATATGTATGAAATAAAGCATTTCACTTTTCTTTATTGTTTTTTTTTAATATTTAAACCACTATTGAACTATTTGATAGTTTACATTTTTCTTATTTACTTAAAATTCATCAGTTGAATTTTTTTCCCTCTAGATTCTAGACAGTATTGAAAATGAATATTATCTACAGGAAAGAGTAAAGTACTTTTGATATTTTTTGTATTTTTTGCCGTAAATATAAACTTAACATTCTCAATGTTAATCTAAACTTTCATTCAGCATTATAACATATTTTTATAATGAAATTCTTTGTTATTCAAGTGATAACAATAATAAAAGTTATATTTTATCATTTATTTCATCAAAAGACCTATGACTAAAAATGTAAATACTTACATTAGTAAATTTGAGAATATGTTCCATAACTTTAAAAAAATGTATAAGATGAAAAAACTATTGTTTATTACGGACTGGACCTGCGTTTCTTAAACTGTGTTCCGCGGAACCCTAGGTTTCCGCGAACAGTGGCATAGCGAGATATTATGTCACTCAAAAAGGGGGGGGGGAGAAATAAAACATTGTTGAATTAAAAGCATAGATGAGCTGACAAATTTTAAATAGACTATTGTGTTAGTATCAAAAATCAAGATGTTTGAATTTCGCAGTTCTCATTTTTTTTTTGGTCCATATCTTAATTTTTGGTATCAAAAAAATCACCTTTGTTATATATTTGATATTGTATAAAAATGCAGATAATATACTCCACAGAATTTCCACAATAAAAATGACAAAAATCAAGGGTTTCACAATAAAAGTAACCGCCAAAAAGGGATTCCACTTATCAAAAAGTTTAAGAAACGCTTGACTAGATCGAAAATAATATCATTAGTATTATAGAAATGTTTAGCACAACTGTCGGGTTAGATTCAAATGAAGAATAACATATTTCACTAGCGGCCTCTGTTAATCAATTATTATATTTTGTTACTCCAAAGATAAGTTTCAGTAAGGACAATAACAAAATTATAATTAAACGAAAAACATTAATGACTCGTGTTAGTACAAAAAGTTCGTGTGTAAAAGTATAATTATTCTTATTGGTGAACCGCGTTAATTTCAAAATCATATATATAAAAAAAGTACACTCACATTTTCTAGTTAATGTATAAAATAAAAAGATAATATATATATATATATATATATATATATATATATATATATATATATATATATATATATATACATTATATATATATTTATATATATATATATATATATATATATATATACATTATATATATATTTATATATATATATATATATATATATATATATATATATATATATATATATATATATATATATATTATATAGGTGGGTGGATAAGCGCGCGTTTGTATATGCGTTATAGCGGTGGGCGTGTCAGTTTTAGCGGGGGGCGGTGCTCCCCCTCGAGCGTGGATTAGACGCATTGGCATTGGCCAGCGAGGCCGGTCCGCGGCTCATCCCGGCTCCGGATTTGCCGCTTTTCGCCGGATTTATCCGGTGCTCGCCAAATCCGCACAAAACGGACAAATCCGGACACACCCACGTGCGGATTAACCAACGCCTTCGCAGACGTTCTACTCCTGGGATCAACGCGCGCAACTTGGGATTATCTCGACGAATCGGCATCTTTAACCGCACTGCGCAGTAGCGTTAACCACTTTTGACGTTGACACCCTTCTTACTCTTCTTTTTTTTTCAATATATATATATATATATATATATATATATATATATATATATATATATATATATATATATATATATATATTGTAATTAAAGATAAAATTAATGCAACGACTATATTATATTTTTTTTAATTTTTACGATTTATTAAAGTCTAAAACAAAAGAAAATATTTATTAGAGTAATGAAAAAATAAAGCGTAAGAATTATAAACAAAAATATTATACACGACCGAATATAATTGCGCTTAAAAAATCTCTTCTATTTTTCTTTTGATTGCAGAAACATATACAAAGCACTTCTATGACATGCTATTAATTTTATGCCAGAACGATTAATATTTTTTATTGTTGTCTTACGATTATATTTAGAAATAGTTGAAGTAAAAAGGTTTGTTGTGAATTTTTAAACAGAGAGAATTATCAACTTTGGAATTATTTTTTTTTGCATTTAAAATAAAAAAAGTAGGGAAAAAATGAATATTCGTTTCATAATATGCAGAAAAAAAATACATACGATATATGGTAAATTTTGAGATATATTCCATAAAAAATTAAAATTTTTCCAAAAAAATCGTTCAAAAATGTAATTATGAAACTCATATTACATAAATATTTATAAAAAAAAAACAAATAATTATAAAAAATTTAAATTAGTATATAGTTAAAATTCAATTCAAATTGAAATTAAAATTAAAAACGAATTTTGCAACTATTCATCGCTACTTCCCAATAAGCACGGGACAAAAATGCTATCATCAGTAGATATGTAAAATAATGGCAGTCAAAAACTATGAATTGGGCAAATCGGGTATTCCCCAAAAAGTATAGTAATCATAAAATAGGCTAAGTCACTAAAGCATCTATGGATATAAAGCGATCGACTTTTTTTTAATTTTGAATGCCCTAATTGAAATTTGTATCAAAAAATAATTTTCGGAATTCGTGTGAAAAAGTATATTTATTCTTAATGTAAATGGCATTATTTCAAAATCGTGTTTAAAAAGATCGTGTAAAAAGAGAGTTGAATATATATTAAAAAAACTATGCATTTTAATTATTACATATATTTTTTTGAACAACTTAAAAATGGTAAAATATTAATACATTCATTATTTCAAACGTAAAATTTATACCCTAAAGTTTTTATTTTGATTTACAAGCAAAGATTGACTTAATATTTGATTGATTAATTTTTTAGAATAAAATACAAAAACTATTTTATTGAAAAATTGTCAATTTGACAATTCTATTGTTATTTTATTACCAAAAAAAAAAACAGATTTTTTTGAATTTTTTTATCGTTTGTTTTCAAAATTGTAATATTTTATTTAAAACAAAAAATTTATTGTATTAAATTAAATATATAACACTTACAACAAATGTATTATAGTCTAATACTTCTTAAATCACAATGAAAAAAAAAATATAAAATAAAGATTTTTCTAATAATCTCATTTTATAATTTTCATAATAATTCAAAAGGTAAATTAATTCCAAAAATTATATTTATTACGAAATGTTTATTTAGTAAATGAAATACTTAATAAACATAGAAAATGTTTTTTTTTTCTATATAATTTCGTACTTTTTTTTCACGATTTCACTATAATTGGAAAAAAATAGAGCCATAAAATTAGTTCAATAATGAAAACTTTTTCTATATAATAGATGAGCATGCAAGTTAATTAATAAAAACTTATATATATATATATATGTATAATCTATTTCATAAGTATACCATTTCATTTAACTGCCCTATCATATTTCACATTTCTCTATTTATCTATTCGAAAACGTTATTAATTTAGAACTAATTGTTAAAAATATTTTTGATGCAGTTTAAATAAAAATAATTTTATCATTTAATATTAATTAAATATTTATTTTGATTAAACATTTATATATATTAATTAAATATTTATGTTCAATTATTTTAAATATTTTGTTCCAATTTAAATATTTACAGCCAACAAATTTCAGATTTGTACTATTTTTAGTTATTTGTTTTACATTTAACTAAAATGTATATTTAATATTTTGCACGGAATTCTATGTTTTAAATATCAGTATTAAAATTTAACGATTTCAATATTACATTCATTTTAATTCAATGCAATATAATTCATTGTACATGAATTTATATATATATATATATATATATATATATATATATATATATATATATATATATATATATATATATATATATATATATTGATGCATGCGGTTTTCAATTCTATTATTTAAAAGTATTAATAGTATATATGTAACTATAAAAGTATGCAAATATTAAATTTGATTTAGAAAAAATATTTAAACATTATATTATATATATTCAATTTAGTTGAAATCTGTCCGCTGAATTAAAAAAAAGATTGATAATCGTTTAATTGTTTTACTTTATTTTTCAATTTATGTTAATTATTACAATTCGATTTATTTGCGTTGTAATTTAAATCGAATCTTTCTAACCATCTGATGGCTGATTTATTTTATTTTTCTGACATTCGGCAAAATCACCGTTTTTAATACGAGCGCGGGATCTCGTTTCTGGTAGATTAAATCCTGTTTGCTGATCGGATGAAGGATGATGGGTTTACGTGCAACGGTTATCCTGCATCCGACCTGAATAGGACACGCATATACCTTTTTAACACTGCCCACAGCAGGATTATACCTTGACAGACGTTATAAACGCTTCTTAACCGCAGGCACGTTGAATGGGTCGTAATATTCTAATTATCATATAACATCTTATTATTATTTTTTTTTATAGAAAACATAATCTTTTTACTGTTTTCCATTATTAAAACTATTTTTAATATTTAATGGAAAAAATAATTGAATTATGATGATGAATTCATATGAATATTTCAACTTAAGTGGAAACCTATAAGGATAATAAGTTTCAAAATTGTAATCGTCAAATATCGACAGATTATATTTTGAAAATAATTGAATATTTATTTTGTTCAATTTCAAATAAATAAATGCTTAAATTTAAACGTTAATTAAATAATACGCGATGATAATGAAGGTTTAAATACCGAAATTCTGTTTAAATTATAATAGGAATATCATTTAATACCATTTGATATCGATGACATTAATTTTAATTTTGATATTTTGGTAATATGAATGTAAATTTCTATTTTATTTACAATAAATTGATTTGATTTAACTATAATTATTTAATAATCAGACAAGTTGTCAACTAATACTTGATATAAAGAAATATTTAATAATAATAATTATCACTTTTATATTTTTTAATAATATTACACAATCCTTATTTTTTATTTTTAATATATAAATTTTAATTTTTAATTTATATTTTATTTACTTGAACATATTCGAAATATTATATTAAATTTTTGTAATTAAATTCTTAACAAATTATATAATAATAATAATAATAATAATAACAATGTAATTTAGAAAGTCAATTTCGTTATTAGATTACCGTTAATATCAGGATATATAGAAATAAACTAACGTCATTTTTGCGAATTCCGTTTTATATCGCAATTTTAATTACAATACACCGTTATCATTATATTATTTTATTTTGTTTGTGCTTCTAAGTTAACATACTTTTATTGTTTATTGTTGCTACTTCACAGTCGGTTAGCGTTCAACCCTGTCCAGGTATAATATTAACCGCTTTTGGTATGTGAATACAATTTCGGGGCACTCTTTTAATCTTCACACGTTTTATTTTTTTTACATATATATATATATATATATATATATATATATATATATTCATTTTATTTTTATTGCTCGGTTTTACAACACGATAATCCAATGCGGTTCATCTCGAAAGAATTTTACGTATTAAAATATTTATAACGCAATGTATTAAAATGAAAGGTAAATCTGATAAATTTGATTTTAAAAATTCAATTTTGCTAATTAAAAATTATAACGAGTGACGTAATAATGGATTTTATTATCTATTGCGTAAAATGCTTACCCAATATCAGATGTATATTAACTTGATGTAGCGAATTAATACAATCGAATGCATCGATAGTGAAATTGTAAACTTGTGACGATTTTTATAAAAAAAAAACACGTTTGTAAATATTTTTTATGTTGTATATCATAATCCATAATATTCCCACATTTTATGCTGATTAATCTTTGCTGATAGCTGCAAATATTTGATATTTATTTTTCATTAATATAAGTATTATATTTCATATTATTATTTATACATATCGATTTTTCGAAATACTGTTTTAAGCAATATTTAAATATATATATATATATATATATATATATATATATATATATATATATATATATATATATATATATGTGTGTGTGTGTGTGTGTGTGTGTGTGTGTAGTTTAAACACAGCTAACGATAAATATAATTTTATGACACATATTTTAGATATTCAATTTTTTTTGATGAAATTTTAAAAAGAAGAATAAAATTCAAAATCATATAAAAAAAATAAAACAAACTTGATTTATCAAATTAAAATATAAAAATTCAACTAGTTATATACCATAAATAATTTGTAAATAATTATTATTATTATATATGCGATACAAAATATACATTTATATCATTGTATTGTTTTCAATTTTAATCTCTTATTATCGTTTCAATTAGTTTAATCCAAATATCAAAAAAATCATTGATAATGTTAACATATCTTTGGAAAGTTCTTTCCATTGACGTTTAATTACAGATTACTGTAATATTTAATATATAATAAATAATGTTTTTTTTATAGATATAAGTATATAATCAATTTTATTTATTTGATTTAGACAATAATATCAAAATATTACTGGAAAAAAATTAGTACTTATTACATTTAGTTAATATAATAATCTGATTTTTTATTTTAATCTATTTCAATCACAATGTTATGATTCATATCATCATGTTCAAATATAAGTGCTAATATTCTTTTAAAAGAAATCATATCAATATAAAATACTAATAATCTTGAAATATTTATATATAATATTTATATCTATATTATTATTTATTAATACAATAGTTATAATTAAGAGCATTGAGAGATTGAGAGATTTGTATGTGATTATATGTTAATTAGCATTAAATACAAAATGAAAATTTCAAATATTAATAAAATTAGAAAGTGTTTTCATCTAAAATTGAATATAGTAATAATTATTCTAATGAGAGTTTTGAAGATTAAAATAAAAATACTTAAATTTTTTATGGTTTTAAAAGTGATATTCCATATTTTTTTTACAATCGATATGATATTTTATAAATATCGGAGATAAGAAAATTATTTATTTTCTTTGAAAATTATTTATTGGTTTCCAAATTGAAAAGAAACGTCATATTGACCGAATGGCCAATTATACTTATATTGAGCGTTTAGTTCAAATTTGCATAATCAAATATTATCACACCAAAATATATTCAAATTAAATGAACACGATGAAAATTAAATGAACACGATGGGCTTTGTTTTTAAATGAGCCGTTACGTCGCCAATTTATTTTAAGCGCGATGTAAGTTTTTAATTTCGCCACTTATCTTCAATCTTATATAGCGTTCGATTTTATTCTTTGGTTTTTTGAATGTCAAAAAACCAAATATATATATATATATATATATATATATATATATTTATATATATGCATCGATTAGCAAAAATATCGTCAAAGATCGACGGGGTTGTCCGTTCGAAGTACCGTTCGCCGCCGTAGCGCGAACAAGTTTATTTTCCGCGCGCGCGCCGAAACGTCCGCTTTTCCGCCAACGGACCGCGTCTCTGTCTCGCTCGCACTTATGACTGCGGCGCGCGATTAGAGCGAGACGCGACACGGGAGGGTGGGAGCCGTCGCGTATCGTCTCCGGGGTGAGCGCCAGTCGACCGGCGACAGTCGGACGCGACGGTCGTTTTAGTCGTCGTCGGGCGTCCATTCGTTTTTCTAATATTATTACTTGAACGCGTCGCGCACACACAAACATACGGTTGTACGCGAAACGTCACATGAACACTTAACAATTTGGCGGAGAGTTGATGAGCGTCCATCAACATGGACTTCCAAAGTGCCATGGAGACGTTCGCGGAAGCATGGGTTGCTGCCAATACTAAGACTGACGGAACTTCGGACACCACTCAGGTCAGTCTCAATGTTTGTCATAGTGTAACGCAGTATTATTCTTATTTTTTTTTATACAATAATAAAATTTTTCAACACTACGAATATTATTAATTGACTTTCAATTTTTAAATAAAAAAACAAAAAAAAAACAACAGAAAAGAATTTGTATAATTATATAAATTTAATAATATTAACTTGTTAATATAATAATTGTGTAATTTACAAAATGTGTAAACTACTTTGAACTTTCCCTCTTGCACATGCGTCGTGCACTTTTTTCTTTATTTTCTATAGAAAACTTTTTACGTTCACCACTTTTTAATTTCTTTTACATCAATCCGTATATAACTAATTTTATTTATATAAATTTGATAGACTCCTTTTTTGCAGATATAAAAATAAAAAAAAATATAACGAATAGATCTTTATGAATAATGACGATCAAAGTTTATGTTTTATATTCAATATATGTTTTTTTTTTGAAAAGAATATTTTATACATGTTTTCGTTTTGTTATTTTTAGTCATTTTTTGATAGAGTTTTTTTGAATACGCATATTTTATTAATATTATTAGATAATGATCTAAATTTCTGTTTCACGATATTGATAGAAAAATCCGACAATTGACATTATATTCTGATATTATAAAGTTATTAAATACAATATATTATTTTAATTTGTTATTTATTTTCATATTTTACATATTAAATGTAAGAATTTTTTCATTGAAGTGTGTTCTAAATTCCAAATTTCAAATTAAAATATTTTCTATTAAAATTTGTTACATTATTAAAATTAAAATTTTTTATACTTTTAAATTAATGTATTATATTTTTATTGTCAGTGTTAAAACTGATGAAATGAAATGAAATAAGATGCTTTTAAGCGAAGTTATTCTAAATTTTATCCGTAGATAATACTCGGTTCATACTTATGGAAATTACACTATTTTTTTTATTTCGTAACTAATACCAAAATTATGCGCAATACGACAGAATTAAATTCGATTACATCGCATAAGAAATATAAATGATCCATTGTATTACATTACAATAAAAAAGACGTCATAAATAAAAAGTATTATCCTATAAATTCAGCAATTTTATAAAACACATAATACAACTTATTACATATTAAAATTCTAGAGCGAGTGGGGAATAGAGAATAAAGCATACGAGCATTTTCGTAATACAGTTAATATTAAAAAACAAATAAATAATCGATGTTAAATCTGAACATTTTTTAAAAGTCGTAAAAATCTTCGAAACATTAGTTTTCGTCGGAGAAAATGTTTTTCGTCTTAAAATCGCGCGGTCGAAAAGCAGTCATAATAAATACATAAATCAAACGTTAATCATTACAAAATTCAGCGGAATAAGCGTAATATACGACGAATTTTATTATGGTGGCCCCGGTAAGATTATGCTTAAATATTAATCCCGCTATATATAAACAGATTTTAAATTTGTGTCTAGAGGATTTGCATAATATACACTATTATCACTACTACAACGATCACTTATCACCACTACTAGTGACGGCTTTTGCATTTTTAGACCACCGCTTAATTCCTAATCTCGAAACTTGTCTCTTTTAATTTTGTAATCTTCGCTTTAGAAATATAAAACGTGTCGGATTTTTATTTAATCTGCATATATATATATATATATATATATATATATATATATATATATATATATATATATATATATATATATATATATATATATATATATATATATATATATATATATATATATATATATATATATATATATATATATATATATATATATATATATATATATATATATATATATATATATATATATATATATATATATATATATATATATATATATATATATATATATATAATGAAATTTTTATAAAATCACATTTTAACAAACATTTTATTATAATATGGAATCGTTTTCGTTCTTCTATCTGTATGGTATTTTTATCGCATTTTGTTTAAATTGTTTACTTACAAAACTGCGAATCATTATAATTCAATTGTCATCCTATCAATTAAATAATTTTAATATTGAACATTAACTATTTATATATGTGTAATGTAGATAAATATTAATTTTCATTATCAATTATAATAAGAACGCTTATTTAAGATATTGCAGATCTGTCCCCATCTATTTTGGCACGCTGCTTTTTAATAACTTGTGTTATTTATTTATCTATATTTTTACACATTTTTAGTTATTTTAAAAATTGAATAATTATTTATATTTATGATAATCTTCCATTACAAAAATATCTTCAATTTATCATGTAAAATAAGTTAATAAAATTCTAATATTAACATAATATTTCTTTGCTATAAATTTTGTTTTAATCTTTGCGTATAATTACTTTTCAAGTTTTACATTTTACGTTTTTTAAAACTTAATGTATCGAGACGAATGACTTATCGCGCTCGTCTATTCGGATTTAATTTTATTTTTAATTCAGATTTAGATTGATACTTTATTATGTACAGTGAAGGAAAAAAAAGATCGTACAGTTAGTCAGTGGCTTACAAAATTGAACCCACCAGTAGTCCATTATTACCTTTACGAGTGTAATGTCATCACTAAATAATTCTAGTGTAACAATGCGCGGAGATGTTTTTTTACTCTTTATGAATTCATATAAAAATCTAGCATAATTATCTAATTAAAAATATTAGATTATTATATATTATATATCTGAGTGTTTTGATATTGAAAACTGAATTATAATTCATCAGTCTATAAAAATATAATTTATTTCATAACTTTGATTTCACTGATTTTTGTAATACATTTTCCTCTTTTTCTTTTATGTCTAAAAATCAGTATCCCTTAAATTTACTAGGGTATATATATAGGAAGTTACCACTGTCGCGAATTTAACAGCAAAGCATGCGCATTGTTTATTAAAATTTCAAACTCACAACAATAAATAGAATTATATGTAATGAAATTGAAGAGATTAGAAAAAAAGAAGCGAAAAGCCATAGACGGACTCGATCAAAGAAAGAAGTCCATTGTCGCTTTTCCGCGTAGTGCGAAACAGTTTGTGTTCGATTCGGCGAGAGATTTCAATCATTCAATTACATTACCTCTTTTTCCGTACGATAATTCCGTAACGGTATGCGGTCTACCTAGAATCTGGGTTATACATATTTTTCAGATTCGACATTTTTTTATGTGTATACACTATATATATATATATATATATATATATATATATATATATATATATATATATATATATGTATATATATATATATATATGTGTGTGTGTGTGTGTGTATGTGTATATACAAACGTGTGTCGACGTTTTTGTCGCCGTTTTTGGTGGCTTTTTTTCAAGCGTGTCGATATTACGATCAATTCCCGCTACGGATCGACAATGTCGCCGTTGTTCGAAGCGCGTCATTGTTGTTTGTTGTCGTCGATGTTGGTGCTGTTGTGAATTTTTATTTTTTGATTTTTGATAGTCTTATTGTTCGATTTTCTGCAGCTTCGGCGGCATCCGAAGACGATGACCGAAACAACTGTGTTCCGATGATATCGCTTATGCGATTTATTATGATGTATGAAATAGGTGCATCTGATAGATTTTTAAAGGTATTCGATTTTTTAAATATATAAAACGCATTAAGAAAAAAATAATTTAAGTCATTATTAAACATTTTAGTGAAATTTTAAATAAACATCCATATTTAACTAATGCAATTTTTTTAAGTATGCTTTGAGTTTCTTATAATTTTGAAAGTCACATAAATGTTACTAATAAGAATGGATAGTTAAAAAATCTTAATATTCAAAACCTGTCGAAATTTCTCGTATAAAATTGTTTAAAGTTTATCATTTTAATGATTTATATGGAATTTCGATAGATAAAATATTTTTTTAAAATTTAAAATAAGCGTACACAATGTGATTAGACACTTTACTTGTGTTTATTTATCCGGTTGTTTGTTCTTACATGTCGCTTTTTTGCTTAGCGATCGACGATTAAATTATGGTAATATCATTAGTCGAAGATGCGACGTCTCGGAGATTATCGAAACTGTGAAATTGTCGGTTTAAATCCCACGCATCCAAGCAATTTTTATCCGATTAAACTTAATCTCGAGACTATTGCGCGATTTGACAGGTTTCTGTCATATCGGACGCCGTTTTTCTTAAGACGACTTTAACGCACGGTCACATTTCGCTCTTCGTCATACATTATTTTATATAATATGTGTTTATCTCTGGCTAATTTGAAAATCATTACATGTTCAATGTAAGATAAAAATAAATTAAATTTGCCTATGATTAAAAAAATCTGCATTACATATATTATATATATAAGCTATGAATTTCAATATATAAAAAATAATGTTTCATTTACAGGAATCATCTATTATATTATATTGTATTATAAAAAAAATATTATCATAATGATTACTATAAAAATAATATTTGCCATAAAATTTTAGTAGCTAAAATTTTGAACGTTTCGAATTCAACATTAGATCTTGTAGATATTTACAAATAGTCCTTCAAATTTGATACGTAATCAATACAATTTATTAAAAATTGTTGATTAGTAAAAAAAATCGATTTCTATTTCTATTATAATACATTCGATTGCAATCGAATGTATTATAATAGTCAGTTGTGTTTGAATTTTATTACGAATTACTTTTAACACGCACACATACACAAAATCTTGCTCACCTAATTAATAATCAAAAATTAATCAAAGTATTTTTATTTTAATAATGATATTTTTGTTATTATGTTATATTTGCTTCTTTTTCGCTGATAAGATTACAAAAAGTAGAAAAATATTATAGATATATTATCTAACAGATGCACTACTTCAGAAATTACACATAATTTTATATTATAATATTTCTTAATGCCCAGATAATTAATACTACTAGCTTAGATATAATCTTTAATATATTTTATACAATGAATGAATTTTTACCTTACGTATTATTTTCTAAAGCATTAAAATATAAAATTAATTCTTCACATAGACCACTTTATTTTCTCTAAATAATACAATAATCATATCGGTCAATAAAATTTTTATTCCATATGAAAAAAAAATATAGTTAACTTATTTCCCTAATGCATATAATATGTTTGGAATAAGTCAGTGAACTGATAAGGAATTAAATCAATTTCAACTATATGCTACATTATACATATACTATAATACTATTTTATTAATCGACTTTAAACGACAAAGAATTCTACGATAACAGTTAAAATTTGATCATTTTAATTTACCATATTACTAGTTATAATAGATAATTTTTTTTATATTTTATGAGTTTTATATATACGACCAATAAATATCGATATAATGTCGAACACGCATAAAAATAAATTTTCATTTTGGCCATTTATATATATATATATATATATATATATATATATATATATATATATATATATATATATATATATATAATCCGTTACTTTTCAATATCGAAGAATGGATGACGAAGCGATTTTATTTTACAAAATAGTTTTCGGGAGATAAAAAAAAGGCCATATTAAATGTGTGTCGCCACGTTCGGTACATTTTAGCACATGAGCGGTATATATCGGTGGCCAATGGGTACATTTGCGGTCTGACGAAATATTCACGAATTCACTTTGTTTTTTGACACTATCGGTAAACCCCCCCCTCTCTGTCTTCCGCTCCCCTCGTTCATTTTATTTTATATATTATTATATGTATTGAGAGATTGTCTCGCAAGCGCGAATCTGATCCGATTTGTGGGCTGTGGGCGAAAAATCTACGTGAAAAATTCAACTGCAATTATTTTATTATGTACAATTGTAGAACGGCGCATTCGCAACGTTTGTATCTATTTTGTACGAAACCGCAATATCGTAATTTGCCTCCGAATTGTACGTGAATACTTGCTAGATGATCTTTTTTTATTTCTTCTATTTCCATTTTTTATTTCAATGTATTCTTATAGACATTGACAGGGCTTTAATCGCGTGAAATGTTAAAAAAATAATCTGTATAATTAAATTTATTAATACCAAATGATAAATCTCTTAATATTTTTAATAATTTGAAAGGGCAGATCTTCGGTCCTTACGAACTAGAATTCCAGAGACTAATGATCTTATAAAGTTTAATAAAATGTAATTATGAATAATAACATTTAAAATACTATTAACTGAAATACTAAATTAAAAAAAAACAGAAGTGGACTACAGATTATGACTTGGAAGAAGTAGAAACTATTACTAGGGTTATATAGAAACTTTTAAAAGTTTATACTTCCATTGGAAGAAGAAAAAGAAAACTACCTAATAATACTTGCATTTTATTATAAATAAAAAAATAGACGCAAATTTTGGTGATTTTATTCCGTTTTGATTAGATCAGAAATAGGGAATTTGCAGTCTTTAGACTACATGTGACCTTTTGAGCTAACAAATGCGGTTTTTTATGTCATTGCGTGGTATAATTTTTCTGTGTTAATAGTATTTTACATATGAAATGCATATTTTTTTAGAAATTAATATTTCCACGGTTATCTAAGTTTAAATGTCTAAATATTTTCGATTTCTATTTACCTGATTTCTTACATTTTTATTTTTGTTTAATGCTACCTCCATGATGCTCGTAAAGTGACCTTTACGAGCAAAATGATTCCATACCCCTGGATTAGACCAACACTTTCTAACTCGAATAATTTAGGAGAGGTATGTTAAAATTTTAATCGATATGTATACAATTTCAACTAATTAGATTTTTATAATTATTAACAGTTTATCGCAGCCCTGATATTAGTTTTTAAAAAGACAAATTCGATTTGTCGATCGCACAATCACGTTCGGCAAGGTTGATCGGTTCGCTGATCATACAGAAGAGCCGGGCAAAATGGCCGGCATTCTTTCTCTCTACGGATTAATCGCACGTTTGGCTAATTTACAGAAAGTCACCTTTCTATTCTATTTAAAATATCATATAGTTTTTGTTGTTTTATGCAATATATATATATATATATATATATATATATATATATATACTTTTTATTAAATATTAGATTTTTCACGTCTCTATCGTTCAATAAATAATCATATTGAAACATTTAAAGATTAGTTTATAATATGTATATTTAAATAAACTACATCTCAAATGAAGATCTATTTTTCAATCTTATACATATTTTATGTATGCATACAAATTTAACGCCTTCAAATTCGTATGACGATGTATGGCATCGTCTCAGGATCAATTGATCCAATTGAAATCGGTGCCAATTCTTCGATCCCAATTGTTTGACCCCGTTGGATGGATGTATGTATATGCGCATTATAAATTATGACTTATTATTTATTACTGGATAGATTCCTTGATTAAATTCTATCATATACGGTTTTGACGTGAGGCGTTTTAACACGTTATCGAATATTACCTTTGTTTCGAAGTAGCGAATTTCACTTGTCTTGGTTGTATGTACACTTGTTAACATTGAAATTGTATAATTCGTTTGAATAAATACGTTATGTGAATTATATCAATATTTTTAATATTCTTCAAATGCTCGACGTTATTTTGTTTTATCGCGTAACATGTACGTATAAGGAATAATTTCTTTTTATTTACACTTGCAACAAATTATTATTTTTTAATTATTACTCGTACATTATTATTATTTGATATTATGGAAAACATCTTTATATTTCTTCTACATTTACCATATAAGAAAAATGTTGTAATTAAATTTAATTTAATCATTATTTTTTATTAATATAATATCGATATTGATATTTAAACATATTAATTGGTTTAATAGAACGGTTTCTTATAATATAATGTTAATTTTACAATTTCTGACTGTAATATTTGAAAATGGAATATTTTTAGATTTTCGTTGAATTGTTTCATACTTGAAAACGAATCGTCGTTTTCGATTCGACAACGAGATGCGGACATGAAGATGTCGATGATGACACGTCGGCTTTTTTTTAACGTCGTTGCCAACAACGAAATCGAGTGACTGACGAACGTCGAATTCGGGATTCGAACCCGCTACCGAATTCGCCAAAACTCGACGCGATTTCGACTGCCCGCCCTGCGGGGAAATATAATGCGTTCGACAGTATCTTGCCACTTAAACGAATGTATTTAGATTTCTATAAAATATTAAATTTTTTATTTAAAAAAATAATAATAATCGAATGATTGATAGTTGAAAATTTTAATGATTTCATAAAATAAATCTTTTTTCTATTATTTGAATAGAATATATAATTATAAGATAGGCAGTCGAACTTGGTATCTATTTAGCGATAATAATAAAAATGTAAAATTATAATAACAAAATTTGGCAATATAAGAAGAATGTAATTTATTTTACACGAGAATACAAATTGTCGCAGTTATTAATAATTTAAAGTCTCGATTTCGAGAATGTACTACATCAGTCAATCGGGCATCCAGTTATGTATATGGGCGTCGAGCCCTACAGCAGCATCAAAAATCAAAGGCAGCAACGGCGGCAGCAACAACAACAACAATACAACAGCAACATCAACTGTAACAGAAGCACCAGTTTCGTACAAAAAGAAGACCGCAAACTGAACGACGACCGTCGCAAAAACAGAAGGAGTTCAGACATTTTCGACCAAAGAAGATGACTGAGTGAAGAAGCGTTAAACGCGGGTCACTAACCTGCACATCGACAAATACATATATAAATTTACCTAAACATGCACTATATACTTCTATATTCGTATACACGCACACAAAATTCGACAAATGACTTTTATCGAAGGCGGCGACCCTCACCAGAACTACCCCTGGCTTAATTTTGTTCGAAATATACCCATATATAATATATAATAGAAATAAATCTGTACGAGAACTAATTGTTATATCTTATTGGTTATAATTAAATTATTAGTTTATTCAACATATATTATTATCACGTTTAAAGTTGCGAAAGCCAACTGCACTAATATCATTTAAGTGAATCAACTTTTAGTTTATCGCATTCATTCAAAATTGGATTTAAAAAAATGTACGCGCACTCGTATATAAAAGTATTAAGGCTTTTGCGGTTTCGAAGAGCACACACTTCGGAATGCACTTGTAAAAATTTCATTGTAATTTTTGTTTTGTTTTTATTATCGACGAAGCCGATTATTCGTGCGGTTGTTGCGAGTCTTAACAGCCTTTTTAGGATCTCTGCTTTTTGACATACGAACGCATCTCGTTATAATAAAAATATTGGTGACAGACCACGGTCCGTCGTTCGGAGGCCGAAAGTCGCGAAATGCAGTCCGGCGGCATTGCGTTGCATCCTATGCGATCTGGTCTGGTCTGGTCTGGTCTGGACGACGGTCAAAAACTAACCATAAATTACCGAACATTCGATTATATATACCAGAGCATGTGTTGTATCATACCCGTTATGGTCTGTCCGAGGAGTCCAAACGCAATTTTTTGACAATTTCACGTATATCGGACACCGATGCAAACTATATAATACAACTATACTTAGAAAATACCTATACTAATGTTTATGATAACAAAAGTAATTAACTATTGGAAGATATTTTATATTATGAAACATTTCATATTAGCAAAAAATTACAAAAATAATGTTATGATATTTTAGATTTTTATCGGAAATATCTGAGAAAATCTATCAATTTTATGATTGTAATATGTATAATATTTTTATTACTTTACTTTATTATAAAATCATTATAATTCTAATGGCACTCAATTCTCTTAAATTTCTAAATTATTCTTTTTTATTTGTTATTTATTTTACAAAAACAAAATTACTCGCATAATTTAATTTATGTATTATACATAAATAATATATGTGTGGTTCATAAGCGCAAAAAAGTTTGAGATGACTGATCTTAATATTTACTTCTTGCTTTGTTCAATCTTATCGAATTCGATTAAAAATAATTTTACATATATGTAGCTAATTATATCATATTTTTAATTTTTTCCGCTTTTTATTTTTTAGCTACACATCTGCTCAATTGTATAAAAAGAAGTAGAATTTTAAAAAATAAAAATAAACTTTTTACGTAATTCGTTGACGTTTCCATTCTGCAAAATAAACATTTTCGATAACCCTCGAAAATCGTTAAATTAAATTTTTATATTTTTTATGAAATATAAAAATTTACAGGCATACACGATACACATTGCTACCGTGGATACATTTTAGCAATAATACTCGTTTACCTATAAAATATTGGGGCTTCAGTTCTGAGATTACGATACCGCAAATCTGACGCGTTTCTAGATATGGATAAATTAATCACCGACTTATATATATGTCTCTTATACTCGGGTAAAATGTATTGTTATCATAAATAATAATAATTGCTTCTATAAATATGCAGCGTAAATAATCTGTTCATAATAAAATAAAATATGATCTCGCATCAAAATAAAATAAGCCCCACGAAAAAACAAAAACTAAGATTTAATATATATATATATATATATATATATATATATATATATATATATATATATATATATATATATATATATATATATATATATATTAAATCTTACATCTTAAAACAATAATATATTTCGAAAATTAATATTGCTTAAATTAACAAAATATCAATTGTTAGTAAAAAGTCAGTTTTTTTATGGAACTATATGTTAAAAATCAAAAGGAGGTTTTTTTAATTAAAATAATTTTTTATCTCTACCGTGTGCAAGTAATAGTAGCTAATGTTTTCATTTATTTATTTGTATTGTGTAAGTTATTTATTATTTTATACATTGTTGTTAATTTACAAAACTTGTTTGTGTTTTACATCAGAATATTATCTAAACATAAAGCAATATTTCTAATTCTTTAGTAAAAAAAAACAAAATTTAAATATTTGGCGTAAAGTTTACGAATTAGATCATATTGAAATTTAAATTTTGAAATATACAGAAAGATACACGCATATTTGATTATTATATTAGTTTTATATTTACAATATGTAATATTTCATCGATATATAACATACAAGCTATGCTTATTTTTAGTTTTACAGTTTTATCTAACATAATTGTAACTAATCATATCTTATAATCAAAACTCCTATCGATCGATCGAAAAGTAATCTATTACGGAACGCGTCTTAATTAACCGTTCACGCACATTATTCATAAAGAATGCGAGCATTTCACTTATCTATAAAATGATTTTTTCGGACACCCGTTTACCTTTCAAACGATTGTAGCGATTTAACAAAATGAATAAATAAATATTATATTGAACATAAAAATAAAAAATCTTTCAACGACAAACCTTATTTTACATCGCGAATTGTTTTCTTGCGTTTTACGTTTATATTGCGACGTTAGCGTTCGATTAAAAGTATCGAAATAAAATTAATGAAATGCCAACGATGAAAATAAAGAATAAAAAAACATCAAAAATGAAAAGAAAGAAAGGTTCCACTTTTGTCAAATGGCATTTTTGGCGCGTTGAATTTATGCTGTTCTCGAGATCGCAACACAACGTAACACAATGAATTATTTCCGCGATTCGTCACAGAAAAATCACTATACTTTTGCCGGCTTCGGATTATGGCGGTTTTTTTATTTCTTCCGAAAATTCTAAAAAGAAAAATATATATAAAAACTTTTTTCGAAAGAATTGTCTCCGGTGAAAAGAACTCTTGGTTGTTTTTTTTTTGCCTTTCTTCTCGTCGCTTACACATTTTTATGATTAACATTTGATTTTTACCACTTTTAAATGTGCATGTAGTTTTTTAAGCTATTTAAATGCTGTTTATATTTTTTTCTGTGAATTTCTATTTTCTTTCTCAATTACCTTTCTAGATATTCTATCACTGCAAATAAATTCGATCATTTAATTCGTGAATACATAACATAACACAATAATCTTAAAATACAAATAAATTTGCTTTTCCTCATTATATAAAGTTTCATTGATAGTAAATTATATATATATATATATATATATATATATATATATATATATATATATATATATTTAAATATATATAAATATATAAGCGGATGTATGTATCTATGTAAATATGTAAAAAAATATCTAAAGGTGTTAATACGTAGTTGGCGAATTAACAATGAAAAAATAAATTAACATCGTAAATTTTAAAGACTCACATTTTTTTTTAATTTTATTACTGATATATGTGAATTTTATATTTTGTGTTAATGATTAATTATTAATAACATATATTTAAACGATTTCTGAATGCTGTTAATAAATTACGACTTTATATAATATATATATATATATATATATATATATATATATATATATATATATATATCTTGAATAAAAGAAAAAGCCTATTTCGAAGGAAAGTTGAAATCTTTTCATCTTTATTTTCCCGTTCTCATAATGTTTTTTTTCCTCTACCAATTTGGCAATGTGGCTTCATGAAAGTCTTTGGAATTGAGATCGCCTGTTGAGTTTCGTCAAGAATTTCGGTAGCCTTCGGGTAAAGACCAAATCGTCCACATCCACAGGATCGCATCTTCAACTTGCTTATATTGTTTAATTTTGAACTATACATCTTTTAAAATTTATCTATATTGATATATACACTACCATTGTTGCTTTTTATGATAACAATTTTCGTGTTGATTTGACTTTTTTTGTCTTTCGCGACGATAAATTTTGAATTTTTTCTAATTATAATTATGAGACGCATATATTAACAATCTTTGGACCTGTGAACACAATAAAAAAAATATTTATCTAAATGATAACCCCTAATTGGAACACCTTAATATATCTTACATTTTTCGTATTTATTCCAATCGAGTTGACTGTAGAGAAGTTATTATTAAATAATCAAAAAATTTAATTTTCAGTTAATTATCATTTTTTATAAACATATAAAAAGTTGCAATTAGATAGTAAACATTATATATATATATATATATATATATATATATATATATATATATATATATATATACTAATTCGACCCTGTTGCAATGCTAAATGAGTGAGAAACCACTGGACCGAGTAAGATTTAAGCGAGTACCAGCTTAGCGGCAACCTTAATGCCCCACACAGATTTTGGAACCGCGATGAAGAGGAACAAGCATTAAAGCTCAATCAGAGCTTTCAAAAGCTATCACGAAACAACAATAAATTATGGATCAGTTTTGAATGTTATAAACTTTAATATATATATATATATATATATATATATATATATATATATATATATATATATATATTGTGTCTATTAAAATTAAGTTGATATATGATATCGTTCATCGAATTTATATGTTTTAAAAAGGTATTTTTATCGATTTAATTAAATTTTACTATTGTCAGATATTAATTGATTTTTTTCATAGGGCGAATTTGAAGTTTGACAGGCGCTGATGTGGACCTCTTGTCGAAAACGATGGCCCGCAGTGGTGCAGCTACCGTGAGCCTTCGGCCAGCATGCTCTTGAATTACTTTCACGAGTTACCTGCCGATTTCGCGGGGGCCTTTCGCAATACTTAATCGATGCCGGTAGCAAATTGCAACCAGTTTACTTACATATAAGTGCACATACACACACTTGTATGCGCGACCACAAAATTTTTGTACACGGCAAATATTCACGCACGTGTACATGTACATACCATTGTAATCGAACTTTACATTCTGGTCTAAGGTATTCGCGTTCATTATAAATGCGCATACGTACGAATTAAAGCGTTGCTCGGAGACCCGGCTCGGTTGGGTTGACGCACGCACGCAAAAACCCATTTTTCGGACTTTTCGAACCCGGTTCTGGAACCCGTTCGTTTTTCGGGAACCGTCGACGACATATAACATGTCTTCGAACTCTTCACTTTTGCGTCGTCGACACGATCAGCGGAAAGGCGGACTTTTTAACCCTGTCCACTGTGAAAATTGACTTTTATGATGATTTGATGACAGTTGCCACTTTGACTATATTAAATTGATTCACAGAGAAAATCGAGATATGACTCGATCTTATTAAACGGAAAAATCGAGACCAAATATTTAAAAACAGAAATAAAATAATTCATTTATAATTCGTCGACTTCACTATAAAACTATAAATCTATTTCATGAATATTTTTACGAGGTCTGTGAAGAAAATATTATTTTCCATAACTAATATTTCTCTACAATTTAAAAAATAAGTAAATATATATGTACTTATCTTAATTTCATCCACAAATTCATTATAATTATAATTTTTGAAGTGATTTTTTATAAAAACATTGCTTAAATATTACACTGTAATTCAACTCTTATATTATATTTATATATCAAAAAAAAATTCTAAATATATGAAGTGCCTTTATTGTATATGTTTTCTTTGAATTTCTCTTTATTATCCAAATCGTATAAATACAAAACAACGACAATTTCGAAACACTCGATGTAACCCTCAGATTTTTCTAAAGTACCAAATGAATTGAAAATTGGTGAACGGGGGTTGCGAACTCAGATTAATAATTTTTAAACATTAATCGTTCGCACGACCATTTATTTGACGATGGTTCGAGTCAGTTTTTAACATGTCTATAAATTTTACGTATGCGAGCTTACGTATTGTTATATATATATATATATATATATATATATATATATATATATATATATATATATATATATATATATATATATATATATATATATATATATATATATATATTGTTCAAACGACGGAAGTGGATAAAATAAGGCGTAGGGGAATAAACAGAGTCGAACTAAATATTTTTTTTAATTATTTATGCACCTGAACATGTTGCTTTACAACTTGGACTTATTTAATTTGGTTTTTAATATTATAACTGTTGACATTTTTTACATACCATATATTTACATATTTTTTTATAATATTTCTTCTTTTTTCTTACTTTTTCAAATATCATTTTAATTTTCGTGTTTCACACTTTTGTTATTGCATATTGAATCTTAATAGGCTATGGAATTGTTCAAAATATCGCAGTAATAGAGAATTTTGATGGATAATATCAAATCTCTAGATTTTTCAATATCATTTATTGATATTAATATTTATAAAATATTTTTTCAGACATTGTAAACAATAAAAACCCGCTAAAAATGTATGAAATTATATTTAAACAAATATATAAAATATTTATGATCTGCTTAAATAGATTGTTTATAATGAAAAAAAAAACCAGTAATTGTAAACAAATTAGAGAAAACTAAACAATTACATCTATTTCTTTGTAACTCATACAATTTTACATATTGTCGCCTTTGCTTTTAAACCACTTAAGGAAAACTGAACTTCCGATACTTAAAAAAAAATACCAAATTAAAAAATAAAAGAAATATTTAGTTTTATGATAAATATTTGTTTTAAATGATATATAAATTATTATTTTTTTAAACTCAAATCAATGTCCTAAATATGTGAATACGGTCCTTTGCACCGGTAGCGATGTGGACCCCTTCCGGCGTCACACCTGAGGGATCTCAACCGACTGGTACCCCGGTCCTACGATACGCTCGATGGGGTATTTTGAACCCACGCTGACCCATATATACTAACTATATTATACCATACTAATCCAAATACACCGGCTGATCTAACCGACCAAAACTTAACCTGGAACAATGGACACTCCATCGAGCACGAAATCGGACTCGCCCGACTAATAAACTAGTACTATTTCATATAATCGGACATTAATTTATATATATATATATATATATATATATATATATATATATATATATATATATATATATGTGTGTGTGTGTGTGTTATTATTAGTTGCATGATATTTTAATCTATGTTGATTCGTTGTAATCCAAGTGATAAGCAATCATTGCGGATAAAATTATTTTTTTTTATATCATTACTTAACGCAAAAACGTCAAAAAGTTACTACGATTTTTAAGTCATTGATGAATATAATGTATTTTAAATAATTGCATTAATTTATAGATTAAATTTTTATAATTATTTATTTAAAATAGATTAAACTGAGAATCTGCCGAGAACCGCATGAATAACATTTGAAATAATTTAATGATTTTTTTCCAAATGTTAAAATATATTCTAAATAAAAGTGAGGAAGCTGTTATCGAGTTTAAATTTTAAAATTGCACTTTTGGTCATTAAATGACCAAATTACGGTATCCTTTGTATTTGTAGCAAGTGTGATTACAAAGGACCTCTTACGTCCCGCGGCGCGCGTGTTTGACAAACCTGATTTACTTTATGTTAATTCTGATTAGTGTGTAACTATATCCTATATTCAAAAAAAACAAAAACTTTATGTTTTAATTTACATTGATAACCACATTATTATGTGAATTATTGATTAATTTATTTATATGACTGAGAAATATATGAAATAAAATATAACTATAATCGTCATTTAGAATTATGCAGTTTATCTGGATAGTAAAAGTTGGACTATTTAATACGAATTTTTTAAAGATTAAAAAATATCCAATACACATACAATATTGCTATATTTTATTTATATTTATTATCACGGTAGCTTTTTTACATTTTATTAGTAAAAAATATTTTTATTGAACGATTTGAATGTTACAATTAATCAATTGTAAGCAACCATTCTTACTTTCTCTAACGCGATTTGTGCATGTAAAAACTTATTTTTAAGTATATGTAGCGTTATATAAGTCATACGCTTTTTATTTTTTAAATAAAATGAAATATATATTCTCATTTTTTTAATCAGCAAAAATAATTGATGGCTGATTCTCAAAATATATCTAATTCAAAACTTGTTGACGCGTCTCAATTAAATAATATATTCCTTATCGCGTTGCGTTTTTTAATTAATTAAGTAATAAAATTATTCAGAAGCAAAACCTGCATAAAATGAATATTTCTATTCTGAAATTATAACATCGTATTTGCGATCCATATCTACCCTTGTGAAAATATATATTTTTAATATTTAACTAACATAATTTTGATATAAACATATGCGAACAACGTTTCATTTCATAGTTTTGTGGAGAGGCTTTCTTTCATCATTTTCATTTTAAATACATATATAATTAATTAGTTACTACGCACAGACAGAATATATATAAATCACTTCAGAGAAAGGATCCATATAAATTTTATTAATTTCCTGTTCGTCATCTAAATAAAATTTCAATATTTGTTCATTATAAATATATTAATGATAACGATATTTAGATATTCTTAATAAAATTTTAATATTTTTCCATTATTAATACATATGTAATAGATTACGTGAATTTTTCACTTCAGTTAGTTTCATCAGGAAACGTTTGCGTAATTACACCACAGTCACCGAGCGTCCCCCTTAATTATTATTTCAATATTATTATTAAAAATAATATGAAAAAAGTACGCATAAAACTTACACTGCATGTGTTGTGTCCCCCTTTTTTCCTATATACTTATAATACATATAAATATATTATATTCGAAATCGACAAAAGTTTCCCGAGTGAAAAATAAAAAGAAGTATTTATATATATATATATATATATATATATATATATATATATATATATGTGTGTGTGTGTGTGTGTGTGTGTGTGTGTGTTTTTTTTTTGCATATCATATTTTTACATTGGTAGCGTGCACATTTTTCGAACATTGAAAAGGAAAACGCACACACGCACATCAGAATGCACCGAGTATGATAATTGAAGTAGTAATTACGTTTATATGCGACAGTTGCCGACGACAGGTTATCCTCGGACAGGACACATATTATGAATATCATTACAAACCTAATAAAATTATATTTTTAATACTCTTTACATATTAGACATCACTTAATATAACATAATCTAAATAAATCAAGAACGTGTTTATTATAATATTTATCTAAATTACACGTATTTTAACGAGTCATTAAATTCGCTCGCATTCGTTGAGCTGTTCTGAACGCGAGAGTTCAAACCCGCTTCTTCAACGTCTATTATTTCATTAAATGTTATAATTATATTATTTATAACAAAATCTCGATAACGTGTCTGAAGATTGGGAGTTGAACTGATAAGTTATAAAAAAGAAATTCCAAAAATATGATTCAGACTATTTTTTACACTTTTATGTAAGCTTCACTTGTCTGTTTTTCTGTGTGTAATTTTATGATCGATATTTTGAGTACTTCCGATTTCCGATAGAGCTGAAACTTTGCATACTTGCTCATTCTCGATGACAATGCAAAAATCAATTAACAGATTTACGAAACAATTGACCGATAAATAGCGCTAATAATACGATAATATGATATGATGATAATACAATATTGTTGTATTGTTAATAATACAATAATACTTTGTAATATCATATAATACAATATGAAGATGCATATTCTCGAATACCCTCAAACCAGAGCAACGATGTATAATTATCCGCGTATAAAAGTGTGTGTTAAAAAAAAATCTTCTATATTTCATTATAAAATTATTATCTATGTTACAATATTACGAAATAAAAATTCATTTACTCACTCGAAATATAAATTTCACAATAAAATGTTTTCACTAAAATATTATTGTTTTTTGTTACTACGAATTTGATTAATTAACTATTGATAAAATTTTCAATTGTGACATTTCCAGTAACTTTTGATGTATATGGTATATATATATATATATATATATATATATATATATATATATATATATATATATATATATATATATATATATATTTCTATGTAAATGAACTTTCATAACATTTCATAATTATTAACATATAATCAAAAACGAGTAAGTGAAGATTATGTTTGTACAAAAAAAATATTAATCGAATGACCCATGCCCCTCAAATATCACACTACATCTCTAATTCAGTACATTTTAATATGCGCATGTCTAATTTTCATTTTAACTAGTTATCTATTTTTTTCTATATTTCGCGAATTTCACTCTTATCTTCAGTACTTGTTTTATTATGATTTTTTTATTTAATTCCAGTTTTAATGATTATATTTTTAACAAATTATTACTTGTTATGTATGTATGAATTTATTTTTTTATTCAATTTATTTAGTATTTATGGTTTTTTAAATCGTTATATTAGTTTGAGAAGCGAAATCCCATTGTATCATTTTTTTTTATTTTATATAAAATATTCATTTTTTCTCTCATTATTAAACAATTGTTCAGGTGTTAATTTTTGCGTTGAATTTTAATTTTCATCGATGTAAAACATGGTGTGGACCGAACAACAGGATACGAAGAATTAATTTATTATGAATATACATCAAGCTATACAAAAATCCTTGTTTTTCACACACACATACATATGTATATATATATATATATATGTATGTATGTATATATATATATATATATATATATATATATATATATATATATATATCGTTATTCAATAGCTTTTCATTGCATTTAATCTGAATAACAATTGTTATTTCTCGGTAGTGACTGTTACGTGTATGCACAAAAATTACCCCCATTTAATATGTGTGTGTGCATTTTGCAACGGTTTTTTCACATATGGGGGGATACCATATATCCCCCCAAGTTATTATAAATCCACCTGCTTTTCCATCCGTTCATATAAACACAATATACCAAAAAAAAAAAAACGTAATTCCAAGCGAAATAACAAGAACAACTGTTGTGTCATTAGTCGATTATAGTAAAATTAATTTTATTTTTATAAAATTAGAATAAAATATTGATATCAATATTATATTTATTTTTTGCTAATTGTTAAGGATTGAAAGTTTTATTGATATTAAATTATATATTTATTCATATTTTTTTGTATATATATATATATATATATATATATATATATATATATATATATATATAAAGAATTAAGTCGCAATTGTAGATAAATTTTAATAAAATGACGAAATCCAAATCGCACGCAATTAGATCCGGCAAGCGTGACCTGTATCAGAAAACGTCCATATATAATATAATAGTATTTTTTTTCAGAATTAATATTACAATAAATAAAACGCCAATGCTGTATAATATAACAATAATTATTTCCATAGCACTCTCTATAGATGTGCTTAAAATTTCCCGTTGTTCTTAACGCCGCATAATTATCGTAACTCATTGCGTATATATATTAAAATGTGAGCACGTTTAAATGTCTTATTGTGCGGTTAGCTGGCATATGTTGACGCGAACGCATTTCAATATTGTGTTTAACACCGTACATATTATATTATATATAGGTAATATCAATGAGAGGGTTATATCAATTATAATAATAGGAAACCATATGCAATTATCACGATGTAAAAAATTATACAGTCAAATTAATTCCGTTGCACTTTTTAATAAGCCTCGTAATAGCTAAGTAGAGTTTCTCTATTAAATATTAAATTACTATAATAGAGCGTACCACTGACATATCTGCGTTTCTACAATATTTTATGCTATTTTTTTTTTGTTTGTTTCAATTAAAATGTGATGATTTCAGTTTTTTAAATCTGTCAAAGTAATATATATATATATATATATATATATATATATATATATATATATATATATATATATATATATATTAAATCTAATTATTATTGATGTTGATTATTTGTTTAATTTCAACTTTATGATGAATAATTAAACAGTAAAATTAGATTATTAGACTATTATAGTATTAATTCGTGATACCGAATAAAATTGGTTTCGAATCACAATAATGTAATTAAAATGAAGCTGTTGAGAAACTTGCATTTAGACTATTGAACTGAGCTATCAATTAAATATTCTTTTTTTTTTATTATAATTGCTATTTGAAATTTGTTTTATCAAATTATTATTAAATATAGATTGAAAAAAATGTGACGAATAAATAAACAAATAAATCTTTGGATGATAAACTCTAACGTGAACTATCACTTTTTTTCATCCAATATCCAAAAGAGTGTCGCATGAAGAAAGCAAAATTATGAAAATTTATTTGTAATTAAAATTGTCAATTTTCATTTTCTAAAACATAACACATGAAATACATACATACATACATATATATATATATATATATATATATATATATATATATATATATATATATATAATGTCTGTACTTGAAAAATTTTTTCCATAATAATTTAAATAATAACGATTTAAATGAAGCTTTTATCGATATGTATTCATTATTATAAAGTCAACACGTGTTGCGCATCGTCGCGTCAAAAGTCGCAATCTTTACAGATGAAGCAAAAAAAAAAATACACACGACAGAAAAGAATTACATTTAATAATTGTCGGATTTTTTTCAAAAAAAATATTATTATTATTTTGTTGGAGAGCTGGTCGTTTTATCTATATCCGCCTCGTCGGGGCGACGTTATCATCGTTCGGTCACAGTCGTCGCGGTGACCAAAACTATTTTAACCCGTTCGCAACCGTGACTTTTGCGAAATTTTATTAGCTATGTATTGATATTTAATGTTAAATTAATGATTTTTTTTTAAATTTAATTTCCAATAATTTGTTTTCAATTATATACATGTTATTATTAATATTAATTTGATTACGTATTTATACCTATATTTTTTAATATTTCTATAGTAGTTTTTGATTAAATTTAAAAACTAAATGTTTAAATATTTTTTTTGTTAGAATATACTAAATGTTTTTACATGATATTAACATTGATTAAAGTGTTAAAAGTCTTAATTTTTTTTCGTAAGAAATAGTTTGACTATTTTACAATTATTTTATTAAAAATATGATATATAATCGATTATTAGTCGAAATTTTGATAAACGAATAATTTATTAGCAGAAATCTTTTAAACACTTTCCCTCATCTATTCAATTTTACAAAATTTTAAAATATTAATATTAATATTGTGATAGGAATGTAAATATTACACTTTGCAAAATAATAGATAAATATTTCGAGTCGTTTTTTACGAGTCTATATACTTATATAAAATTAATATTAAACTATATTATCAGTGGAAATGTATTTATATAATATACGGTGTCAAAAATTGTATCGTTATAAATTTCGCTAATATTTATTTATAATTATAAATACGTTTCATATATAATTAGTAAGATAATAGTTATTTTATAACTACCCATTTACATAGTATGCATAGTTCGATGAACTTCAATGTAAAAGTTTGTTTTTATATTCAAAATTTAAATGATTCATAGACAATATATTATTAACTGGACCGATTACATAACTTTATTATAATTTTCGATAACCTTTTACGAGTCTCGATCTAGTTAATATATTATACAAATTTTTAATTGTTTGAATTTTTTCTCTCGGAAATATTATATTTTTGTTTTAACATAAGAATAGTTTTGTTCACATATTATTTTACCAAATTATTAACCCCCGAAATAAATAAATAAATAAAACTCTATATATTTGTTGGTAATTAGCATAGTTTTTTTTAAGCGCAGACAATTCAAATTTTCATGAAAGTAAAAAAATCTCTTAGCAAGTAAAAAAAAATTATAGTAAGCATATTATTCAAAATGATGTCATATCCACATGCACGAGTCAGTTTCATATATTTCACGATATTAGTCCAGTTGTTACACTTCTCGGTATGTGGAGCGGGCAGGTCGGAGTTCAAATGCTGGATTAGCCAACAAGATGATCAATCAAAGTCCGCGTCAACAATCTCCGTCGAAAATGCCAATTTGGACCAATAACCGATACCACGACTTAGGTGGATATTTCTTCTTTTTTTTTCGTTGTAACATTTTTATTTAATAACAAAATAAATTTTGTTTTATAGTTATTTCTTAATCAGTGTAGAGGTGTAAATATAATACGAATGTGTACTTATAATCTTAATACAATTTTTTATGATGAATAAATAAGAAAATATTTCAAACGAAAGGAAGCGTATTGAAATAAATATATATATATATAATATGCGCTCAACGAATCGAAAAATTTCAAAAGGTTCCGAATTTGTATTATTTACATTTATGACGTATCAAAAAGGGGTCGGTCGCCTTTTATATATATACGGGATATATCTCGGGTTTTGAACGAGGATTAACATTGTCACAGACAGAAATAAACCAATTAAACCTGCGCGGTTAGCAGCTGCCTGGGATCGCAAGAAAACGCAACATCCGCCGCCAAAGAGCACAATAAAAAGATATATAACTCTTCTGAGGGACAGATCAGGGATTGTCAACTGCGGTTCGCATATTTCATCTAATCCGTCTAATCCATTTCATTTCACGCTTTATTTATTACTAAACGATCTTATAACATTTTTTAAATTAAATGTATTATCGGTATAAGATAATTTAATAGTTTTTTGTTTTTTTTTTAATTTTATTTTTTTCTATAAATAATAATAATATCTTGCTAAATATATTTGAATCAATTCTTTTAAAGTAATTTACACATTTTAATAGATTAAATGTAACATTTGTTAAAAACGTTCGCTAAAATAAATTGTGAATATAAAATTAATAATAACTCTGAACTTCAAAAATATATTTTTTTTTATTAGCAATAATTATACAAATGTATTTTAGATAAAACTGTGAAGACAGTTTTTGAAAAAAGTTTTTTGATTCCTGATATACTTTTATAGGCAGTCATAATATTTAATAAAAGGAATCAAAATTTTCTTAAAATATATTCTACAGTAGAATTGAATATAAATAAATATATATATATATATATATATATATATATATATATATATATATATATATATTGCGAAAATTATATATTGAAATATTCGCAATACAAGTATAATAGAAATCGAATGCCACCATAAAATCCGTATTTGTCAAGTGAAATTAGTAACATAGATATCATTAGCCGAATATGTCATAGATAGCCTTTAGTAATCTTTTTAATATTTACTCGAATTTCGTATATTTATAATTGCATTATCGATTAAAACGAGTAAGGTTCTCACGATTAGTAGCGCGACAAATCGCATATAGCATTGTAATTGTTAATGCTAATTCGATCCGAAAGCAATGTCTTGAGCAATATAAAATCGATAAATTATTACTTGAGGTATTGATATTATCGCAAATGAGCTCATCTAAAATGTATTTGTGTTAAAATATTGATGATTTTTTTATTATTCCATTTCTATAACTGCGTCGGTTTTACGTTAATTGCCATATGAGAAAAACACTATCAAAAACGAATTAAATGTTATTAATGAGTACAATATTAAACATTTTTTTTTTATACTAAATATTATCTGAAAAGAAAGTTGCTAATTGCTTTTCATATATAAATCGTATCATTTTACGCATTTCCGTTAGTTTTTATATTGAAATAATATGCTGTTTTTCATCTTGAAACAGCAGTTGGTATAGATATTTAATTTATTCCGTTTAAGTCGCTTTCTTGGAATTATTCGGGAATGATATCCTTTCTTCGTTTGATGAGAAATTTGCAAACGTTCGAAATTCTTCGTGTTTCTTATGCAATTATATGCATTTTCGGCTTGCACACATTCTGTAATAAATAACTACACGTTCAAGGTACGCGCTCCAATTTGAATATCTCCCTCGGCGAAATGAAAACAAATAAAATCGATTAAAAAAACATATATGTATATGTGTGTGTGTGTGTACAAGACACCAGAAAGACCCAGAAACAAAACGAGAAAATAAGAAAGAAAAAAATCACTGTCGACAAACGAGATGTACAAAAATGCATCTGAAAACGCTCTCTTTGATGTGCAAAAGACCGAGAAGCCGAGCTCAACTACTGCACAAGGGACGAGATCGGTTTTTGGCAATTTTCGAACTCGCCAATACTCTTAAGAGATCGGCAATTAAATGTCCGTTTTTTCATTTTTTTTTATTTATTTATTCGTTTCGATGACCGGATTTCGTATTTTTTGTTTGGAAAACTTCGCGCGCGCGTAACGCGAGGCGAGAAAACGTACGCGAGCTTCGCATTTCTCGACAAATTTTCATTGTAATTTTATTCACACAAATACATAAAACATCTATATATTACATAATATCAAATTAAAATGATAAATAACATAAAAAATTTACATTTCAAGCTTTTATTTATTATGTTAAAATTAATTTTTATATATAAATAAAGTTATATATTATTTTTAGACCTTTTCATATTTTTCATACACATAAAATCTTATAGAGCTTTTTTCATATAATTTATTTAATAACATCAATATATTTTTTAGAGATGTTATTTTTATTGTCGATTTATGAAAAATTAAATAAAAATATTTTTTTTCCGTGGTAATTTATCCAGATCAAATTTGGACAAATAGCAGTTTGCGAACTATTTCTCACGTTTAAATGTTAATCTAAATATCGATCTTTGAATTGCATTTTTATTATAAACATATTCATATTGTTTTTTTATTATTCAAAATATTGTTATATTTATTTATTTATTTTTTGTAATAATTCCGTAATGTGTCCGATATCAGAGATTTGTTTATTTTTGTTTTAAATAAAATTTTATACAAAGTATTTTACTGTAAAATACTTTTTTTCTGTGATAAATACATGTTAAGTTTTATAGAATAGTTTTCATAATTATTTTAGTAATTCCAATGAACATTGTTTCTACTTTTCATCATTATTAATTTTTAATAGAAATAAAAATGATTTTAATAATTTATTAAAAAAAGCATATTAATTCTTATAGGATAAAACGACGAATGCATATATAATATACGTGTATAAATTACACACAATTTGTGCATGAACGTGTATATGTTGCGTATAAAACTGAATATGTGTACGTATATTTTGAAAGTTGACTTTTCAGTTTAGCGTCTTGGTAATGGATCGTCTTCATCTAATTAGCACCGACGTTCCTATAATGCATACTTAGAGGATATAATGGGTGCAACATATTCGAATAATCAGATATGCCAACACGCCTACGTTTTCCTATTATTTCTCTCTTTTTACACACGTTCATTTTCGTTTTTAAAGCCCAAATACACTAGAAACAATAAAGTATCTTCCAGATTTCTGAATGGGGAAAAAATACCTTTTTTATTGAATGTTTCAACATTCGACTGTTTGCATTCTGCTTCGTTTAACACTGACATGGCTCAATCCTTTTTTATATTATATGATCCATTAGAAATTCTCTTATAATTTAAATTTTAGAAACGCAACGAAAAATTGACAATACTAAGTATAATAATATCAGTAAATTTAATATTGTTCAAATTTATTTTTTTTTATAATTTATACTACAATAATTTTAATTTGTTGCAATCTTTAATGTTTAAAAAAATCGATTTACATAATGATTTCAATGTGTTAATACGAAAAATTACAACATTTTAATTAGAAAAAGAAATTTAATATGTATCATTTTTTTATTTATTTATTTGAGGTTCATATTTTGACTAATCAAAATATGAACCTCACTATACAATAGACAAGTTCATACAATAATACAAAAAAAAACAAATTAAACTTTTTTGTCGTAGTTGATCTCGTTTGATACACCAATACTTAATTCGGTCCATTTTAAATGATAATTATGTATTTTAATAAATTGTTCTGCGCGAATAAATTCTATAGGTATATATAAATATAAAATGAAATATGTGCATTTAAAATATAAACATCTCGTAGAAGTCTCCTAATTTAACAATATATATACTATAAAAGAACTTTATTGTATTATAGTTTCTTGTATCTAAACAAAATTGATTTTTAGTATATATATATATATATATATATATATATATATATATATGAATGTATTATTTTTAGGAAGCATCATTCTAAACAAATAATTTGAAACCGGTAACAAGTATACGCCTAATATGTAAAAGACACCCGCGAAGTGTTAATGTATAACTCACGTGTATTAGAATTAACACCTTTATTTCGGTTGCTTAATCTAAACGATGGTTACTTTTGAAAAAAAATCGATTATGATTGAATATAAAACAGAATTGTGATATTGAAAAATATCTGCATCAGAATATTTTAATAATGAAAACATTATTTGATGTTAAATATTCATTTACTGTATAAACGAATGGAGATCTGTGGAAATGGATTCTCATCCGCGTGTACGTATTATACCATATGTTGGAATTAAATTGTTATAATACTCATGGATTTTGCACTTTGTGAAGTGGTATTTTACGAACTGTATGCACGTTATAATTAGTAATTATACTCGTGAAATTAAATGAACTTTGATGTAAATAGCGGAATCCGTACACACAATAAATCAAGTCTGCATTGATAAGCTAATATTATAAATATTTATCCATTATCAAAGTCTTATAATATTGACATGTAGACCTTGGATTATATCAATTCGATATCTAAATTTATATCGGTCATATGAGTAGTACGACTAACACACAATTAACAAAACGTCAAATTATTTATTTTATACTGTAAAAACATCTATATTTTCAATATTATTACAATGTTTATTAATGTGTAAGAATTTAATTCAAATCTATTATCGTTTTGACATTTATTTAAAGTAATTTTAATGATACGCTTGCTTTTATTTCGAATAGATTGGACCACCATTATAAATTTGCATGATTGATTTGGCCGTTACATACTTTTATCAATAATATATACGATATGTTAAAATTGGAACTTGTATTCGTAAATAAATACATTACGATTTAGATGAGCGTTTTTAGAAGTTATCTACGTAATGACTGTGGCGTGTTTTCCCATCTAGGCTAACTACGGATATATTTATGACTGTGGAATATGTATCAATTTCTAATTAACCGAAATGGCTTCTGGCATGAACCATTCCATTTTCATTATCTCCAAAAGAAATAGTGCGATTAAGATAGTTTTTCTAATTTCTACTGTTGATAGTAAAATTTGAAAAATAATATTATCCAAAAGTTTTTCATAAAAACAGTTTTAAAAACGATTTTTACGTTTTAAGACTAATTTTGCATTTAACTTATATATTTTCAATATATATATAAGAAAGTCAAATATTATTAATGATTTATAATCAGAAGTAATTTTAAAATTTATTCATAAATAATACTATTAAAACTTAAAAAAATATATTTATATATATATATATATATATATATATATATATATATATATATATATATATATATATATATATATATATATATATATATTGTATATACCATATATTGCTAAAAAACATTTATCTAATGACCAAAATAAAAAAAAACATTAATAGTGGATATATAATATTTAAACAAAAATTAACATAAAATTCGTATATTCATTATTCCAATATCGGAGTAATACAATTTTAAAATGATTTATCATAATTATTTCATGTAAATATGTTACTATTTTACATTCAGTTTTAATTATTACATTTCAAAATTGTTCATGAAAATTCCATCAAGAATCCATTCATCGACATAATTTATGTATAATTTAAGTGAAAATTAATAAATCGATGTGAATGGTATAATTATAATATCAATCAAATATTTTGAAACATGCAAAATTTTTGAGTAAAAAAATCATGAAAAAAACAATTGCAAATCTCATATATAGTCTGTCATCAACAGTAGTTTACTCAAACGATATCACATTTCTTATCAGATAAGAATGGTTTATTTTAATGCATATGTAAATATTGCGTGATTTTTAACACTTGAGGTCATATTATAGAATACGTTAAGTACCTTTGGATTACTTTAAAATCTCTTATGTTCACTTGTATACAACGAATTCTGATACAATTATCAATCGAGGACGTACTCGCATAATTATTATAAATAAAAACTAAAATATAAGTTGATAACAAGTCATTTATCATTATTCTTGTTTTAATCCATTTTTAAATATTTAATAAAACGATTATAATTATCGAATGATAATTCTCTATTTCATATAGAAACAAGCATTTTAAAAATGCACTTCTAATTACAATATTGTTTTGTTAACATATCGCGTATAAAAAATAACATGCGTCTCATTAAATTTTAAACTATTAACATGTTTTTTCATGTTAAATATTTAATTTTTCGAATAAAAATATTTAATCTTGTTATTGAAAGTCTAAAATCGCATACCTAATTATGTATTTATTATTAAATTATTTCACATAATTTATATACCTATTATTTAATGTTATTAACAATTTTTTCTAATTAAAACAATTATTCAGTGATCATAAATTTAATCGTATAATACGATAATCTTTGAATAATAAACAATATCGCAATCATAAGTAATAAAATATGGCATTATAACATATAATTACTGATTTAGAAGATTTAATAAAAAAAAGATCTCGATCACCAACTTATAAATTAATATTTATTAATTTTATTATATTGAAATTAAATGATCATGATTTATCTTAATTATTTTGTGATAAAGGGCATAATTCAAATATTAAATCTTAACTATTAATTTATAATGAATTTCTATGCGCACACTAATTATAATAAATTTATCAGTAGTAATTCCACAAAATCAATATTTAAATGTTTATTAGACTTTTATAAATTTAATATACATATATGCATATTATAAGTATATTGTAAATAGTTAATAATTAAATATATGAGCAGTATATCAAGTATTCTATAGCGTTCGCATGCAACTCCTACAAACGGTAGTAAACGTTTCAGGATTAGATCCTGCCGATTTTCTTCGATCTCGTTTTTCGTCGTCGTCATCGTCGTTTCGATTCGCGTTTTCGCGTCTTCTGATCTTCGAAATTAAAATTTCCTACATCAAAGTCGACGTGTGCTCCGTCAGAATGCGACTATAAATCAGTTTGGTCTGGCGCGAGCCTCATATCTCTTTAATGAACACCATGTTTAATCCCACTTAACCCTATCTGCGAACACTCCTACACGAACGCACATATTTTATTTTTATTTCACGAACATTGTCGACGGTTCGACATTATATTATACTATTATATATATATATATATATATATATATATATATTTATTTATTTATTTATTTATATACTTTTAAAATACATGACGATCGTGAACAATTCAGTATGTCACTGGCGTGAACAGATTTGTTTGCGAATTGAATTCTATGTATCTTGTTAACAGTTAGCGGATTCGAATTATTAATAACGCATATGTCTCATCGAATGACTCTGAATTGTTCCTGACACATGATTAATGGCACTTACAAAACGCGTACCCAATAGCGTAAAGATAAAACTGCCCAAGTTTCTAAATTATTTTCAGCTGGACTGTTCATTATTTTTAGATTATCTGTCTAAGGCTACCATTTCCCATATACACATTTTTATACCATAATATGACAAATAATCTGTATGTATTAAATTTAAGTTTTTATACATATTTAGCAAACATTACGAACGGATATAGTTTTAAGGTGAAGATGCTTTTTTTTTAAAAGTTTTTCATTACAAAAACTGACTGATTTATTGAGTCATATAAAATACATTATTTCATAAAATATATAATTTTGATACGACCAAATACATCTTCTTTTCTACATCCGAATATATATATATTAGTAGGTTTATTCTTCTTTTAGATAATTCTTGATTTTTGAAACGCCGTATTTATAAATATGTCGATTTAAATACTATATGAAATCGATGTGGCAATCCGTCTGGTACTGTTAGAGTTTTAATATAATAACACAACATCATTAAAACCAATGCAAATCGTATCGCTATATTAAGCTCGTAACAAAGGCTTCTTATCTCGTCAGGAAGTGAGATTTCTACTGTGCCAATACTAAACTGAATGGCTACAATAAAATCCGAAAACAATTTAAATGCTCGCAAATAACGCACGACGAATGGAAATCGTATAGGATACACAATATATATAATCGACGGAATAATATAATATTATATTATATTATACAATATATACATATAAGAGGTTTTCATAGCTTATTCCATTGTTTAAAATAACGATAAGCGGAAAGTTCGCAGTTAATCAAAATTATGCATACTAACTCGCGTCCACTTTTATGTCGAAATCTTGTCGACAATTGATTTTGCAAATATATACATATTTTATTATAATTCACATTTATTTTCAATTTAATAATATTATTTTTGTGATAAGAATATATTATATATTAAATTGTATGCTCGATCATCATTTTTTTTTAATATAATTGTTTGGATTACATTGAGATTTGAATTTGAATATATTACATTTCATTTTTTTCATATATGGTGTTTTCTTACCATTACGTATATACAACGGAAAATTTTCAATATGAAATTTTTTGTATTGGCATATAGTAAATAAAATAGTTTCTTTGAAAAGTAGGTGTTAAAACTGTGGGTCGCTCGCGTCATCATCACCTCTGCACCTTGTCGCCATTATTAAGTAGCATTTGATTGTTTTTTAGTGAGCGACCGTGATACTGAATGGCACAATTGCGACAGATGAAAATAACACGTCGTAAATTATCTTTTCGGCGCCGGATAATAAACGACACATGAAAAGCCAGAGGCTACCAACTGTTGAAATCATTTATTCCATCTACGCAATCGATGATCTGCTCTAGAGGCCAAAAGACTCTCTTTTCAGTTTTGTGGAGATTTATATTAAATGTTATTATTACGCTGACGATACGCGTAAATTGTTATTTTTAGGCAATAGGACTTATTATACAATAGTTTGACAATAATTAAAAAATATCGTGGATTATGTAAACATTTATATAGCAAACACTAATATATTATATTACGGAATAATATAGTAAGACTTGGGTGTTGGTAGCAAAATCAAAAGAGAGACTATAAAAATAAAAGAAATCACAAATATAAAATTCGTTAAGAAACCATAATTACTTCGATGGATTCTCAATATAACGATTGTTGAAAAGAATGAAAGACTAAAAAAGACAGGAAATTAATATGAACTTTCAAAATAACAATTCTTAATAATAGTTACATATGTCTTAAATTTCAATCACTCGCGATTTCAAACGAATATATATATATATATATATATATATATATATATATATATATATATATATATATATATATATATATATATATATATATATATATATATATATAGAACCATTTCTAATTATTATTTTTTCTATTTAGTTGCCACTGGCACGTTCTCAATATCATCAATGGTGTACATAGAATCACATCAGGCGTAATCTGGGTTAAATGGGGTCAAACGACACCACGAATTCCAATGCGATTTTATTCATGCGATACGATATTAAGTAATGTCGCTCACAATGCTAATATTAGCCTATTTGGTCCATATATATATATATATATATATATATATATATATATATATATATATATATATATATATATATATATATGTTTGTGTACGTGTGTGTGTTACTGTTTTTATACAAGTATACAAAAGAAGTCAAAAAAAAATCACCCCGTCTTTGAGATTTATCATTATTCGCAATCATATTTACATTTTCTATAATATATTTTGAAATAAAATAATGAGTTATTAATAAAACTTTTAGTTTGGATTTTTATTATCTTTGTAAAATAAAATATAATCTGCTAATCCTATTTTGACTGATTAATGAAATTATTATTCAAAGAAAATTAAATATTATTTGAATTAACAATTTCTAAATAAATATATTATAATTTGGGCGTGAATATTTATGTGATTTAATTTTTGTTTTACAAAACAACTTGTTAAAACGTATCTACATTTCAAATAGAAATATAGTGTATTAGAACGTGACAATATGTTAAAAAAAGTATTTTTAAAAATGAACATTGAGTTCGTGATTCAAAAGTCAATGCAAATAATCAAGTTTTATAATAAAAAAATGTGTAATTTCGCTGATTTTCTTGTAATATAGATTTTATTACAAAGATTGTAATATAGATTTTATTATTTAATATAAAAAATATACGTTATGATAATTGTTTCAAAATTAAAAAGGCAATTCAATTCATATTCACCTAGTACATTTTTTTAACCAGTAGCCAATGTTGCCTCAAGGAAAGTGCTTCGCAATCGTACAACACAATGTGTTGGCTGGAATGAGTATCTCAAAAAGAGCTTAACGGATGCAATCATCTGGTTATAAATAAAGTAATGGATATAAAAAAAACTCAATCTAGTTAAAAATCGTATTGTATAGTCTGTTTTTTTTTCTTCAATTCAAATTGAAACAGATCTTGTATGACAACCGCGACCATTTCTATACAATATATACACGTATCTAAATGAGTTCTATGAATATTGAAATAACATAAGGATTTTTTTTATAATGAATCATTATATCATATACATATTATTACAAATTTCAACACATGCATGAAAATATCTTTATTTTTTATTTCATTTTTTAAAACCACTCAAAATTTTCATATTAATCGTCGACGTTAACGTATTATGTTCTGTATGTCATTTTTTTGTTATGAATTTTAACTTTATTTAAAATTTATCAGATAATATATATTAAATTTTTGAATATTATTTGAATTCATAATATGAACTATAAAAGATTTTTATCTATTGAATTTATTTTTGAATTTTTATCTCATGGATAAAACACACAAGTTATGATTGAGAAAAGAGCGCAGAAATCAACGACTTATATCTTATAGATTACTATCGTGTCAAATTTTTATTTAAAGTAAAAAGATTTTGAGCACATGTGTATATTTGATCATTTATTTTTTCACAATCAAACTGATGTTATTTCAAATCAACATTCTAAGAAAATGTCTATTTTTATTTTGTTTTTCAAATAACTAGTCATTTGAATTAAATCTACTTTTAATATTTATTATACTATATATGTAATATCATGAAATAAAATTACTAATTTAAGAAGGGTAACTATTAGATAGAAAAACGTATATACTACAATAAGAAATAATGTATAAAAATTTGATAATGTGGAAAAGGAATCTTATTGTTAAAAAAAAAATAATATATCAATTAAAAAATTATTAAATAAGTATAATATTATTTTTTTAATCTTAAGTTAACTGATAAAGAATATATGCATTGAACTGATTTGCAATATTGATAATTAAACAACAATATTATCACATACGTTTTTGAATGAGCCGGTTGTGATTATTTGAAATTATTCTTAATCAATATTATGCTGTGATTGATCGCCGGACAACATGAGATGTAATGTTATTTGTCACGTAATATTTTTTTACACACATGTATAGTGGTGTTCATTCAATTTCATTTTTTTTAATTTATATTAATTCTTTAATATTAAATTCGTTGGAAAAGTCAATGTAGTAATATATATATATATATATATATATATATATATATATATATATATATATATATATATATATTATAATTATTTTTTATATTTAATAAGAAATAAAAAAAACTGGCATAGTTTATTGTACAAGTATTTGTGAAATTTTTCGTGAACTCTAAAAATTAACGACTTGTCGCGATTTATGCACATAAAAAGGCAATAATGAACGAGATTAGACGTCGATAAATGTCCGTTATAACATCTCAATCGTATTACAAGGCATATTCTTTGTTTATTTATTGCCAAAGAAGGTGGTTGGCTGAGTAAAAAAAAAAATAGAAAATGAATAAATAAACAATTTGGCGTTTCGACAAAGTAAGAGGGAGAGATGTGGTGCCGTTGTTGATTTTTTTCGATTTTGTAAACAACACTCGAGGCCAATTGATATTATCTGTCGGTGGCAATCTGCCTCCGACATCGGACCAGGTGTTATGATTAATACTGGACAAAAATTGGCCTCGGGTCAACTGTCTTTTTCTGGTCTGGATTCGATTCTCTTTTATCTTACCAATCTGATCTGTCTGCTTCGATATATAGAAAGCCCGAACCCATTGAACTTAACGTGCACAACAGGTCGTCTATATGCGATTGACGCCATTTTATATATTTTTATGATATCATATAAATTATTAAAATAAAAGTCTTTGTTACGTGTGTTCTATTAAATATTTGTTGTTTTTAAACTTTACTTATTATCCTTTTAACGAATAATATTAGTTTTTTTCAACTTAAAGTTGTGTGAAAGGTATACAACGAAAAACGTATACAACGAAAAGTCTTTTCTTTACCAAAAAATATCTTAAATCTTAGTTGAACTTTGCTAATTATCAGTGATGTTATTTCGTGATGACTTCTCCCAAATACGACTTATTTTTTACATATAAAAATATGATTTTTTTGCTTTGTATTTCAGAATCAAGCGCTGTCATTAACAAGAACTTGCAAAAGTCCAACTAGAACCAGCAGTTCTCCGAGAAATGAAGTGGAAAGAAACGAGCGTCCGCCCAGTCGTCCTCATTCAACAGCTCGTCCTTCACCGGTGGCAGATTCTACAAACTCTCTGCTAACACCCAAAAAAGAAATATTTGACCTATCGAAAACGGCTTCGGGTAAGTCTTTTATATATGCATATGCTGTAAAACACATTCGCCATTATAATTCAACATTGAAAATTTACAATAAATACCATTATGTTTCATAACACGACAGGTACGATGACAGATTTCTTTAGAGCGCACTCTAATCTTTCCATCGTGATTGAACTTTGCAGTTTTTATATGAATATACACGTCGACAAACGAATAATTCAAATAACAAAAAGAGAAAAAAAGTTATACGTTGCGTTCGAGAATAAAAAAATCGAACAATCGCGGTTGATCCGTGCTAAGCGATAACGGTTTTAGCGGTACGTCAACGCTAAACAAGCCCGTGGGGTACGTTAGACCCCAAACGTTATTTCTCACGTTTTCCATCGATAATTAAAATAATAATTATTTTTATTAATCGATTCGATATTTCACCTATCGTTAGACACTAAATTAATTTGTATTTATAGTGCAATTGAAAGATAAAGCAGAATTCGTATATCGTTTATTTTTACAGGAACGTGCGTTTGTTTACTAGACAGATCGTTATTTCTTATGCGACCCAAATTTTTCTATCGATACATGATAATAAATCTGTTAAATTTTTCTTTTCATAGCACTAATTTTTTATCTTAATCCTAGATCTTAATGCGCGAAAAAAATCGAAACATAATACGAATTTCTTGTAACATACGTCAAAATTATTACAAATCACCGAAGTGCAAATAAAACGATAAGTTTAACAAGTACGTGAGAGTATTGCGCTATATAAACAAGTTTCACCGTTCACTATAATCTATAAAGTATTTTAGTTGTTAAATTTATGTGTGTGAGTACAAATTATTTTAAAGTATTGTATATATATTTTAGCTTATTTTTCTATTTATTAATTGTTGAAAAATAATGTAATATTATAACTAACTGCATTTTACATTTTTTTAACATATTAATAATCATTTCAAATGATGCTTTTTTTCCAAAATATATCGATTTTATTATTGAATTAAATCACTGACACGACAGCTGATATTTTTTAAAACAATATTTGCGTTTTGATTTCAACATTATAATTCGAATGTCTATTTCCAATCCAGATCTTCCAGCTTTTATTTATTGGGAAAAATTTGATGTACTTCGAATAATAATACGGAAAGCGATCTCAAATTAATAACCTTATTTGATTAATATTATATTAGCAATATACATCAAAAAATATATTAATAATCATTAATTGAACGTTTTGACTAACATATAAACTAATAAACTTTTTTTACTAAACAGCGAGTACACACACATAATATTTTATTAAATATTTATTCATTTTTGGAAAATAAATATTGAAAAAAACATTAATTAAACATTAATTTTTGTAAATTGCTTACGATTTTTTTATTTTAGTTTATTATATTTAATAACAAATTTTAAATGAAAAACTAAAATATATTTGTTAATCAGCCACATCTTTTATATAATTATACCGAATGTTATTTTAATTTAATTTGTTTAATAAAATCTTTTCAATTCTTCATTCAAAAAGTTTGGGTTTTTATTTGAAAAAAAAAACGTTTTAAAGTATATATAAAAAAAACCTTTTTGTTCTCATAACACTTGTCAAAGGTTTAATTGCAGCCACTCGACTCCCGTACCAACTTTATGCATGCCCAACATCGAATAAATCTAACCCCGACTAAATTCTCCTTTATTCTAACCGTTTCCCACAGAAGAGGAAAGAGGGGCTTTGATTAGTGAGCCTCGCGATTACCACTTTACATCGTGGCACTCGCATATATACTACATACACTCTTGTTCTATTTTCGACATGTAATAAGTACACAGTGACGGCTCTTTAATGAATCGTCTCATATCATAATTAACGAAAACGATTTATTATTAAACTATTTTTTTTATTTCAAAGATTCGAATATATATAATATATGTATATATATATATATATATATATATATATATGTATATATATATATATATATATGTATATATATATATATATATATATATATATATATATATTACACGATATATTTATTCACAAAATTCAATTTTAATACATCTTTTGAATTCGTATCAACTGAACAATTTATATTGAGTATAACAGCATATTATTAATATTTTGATTAATAATTAAATTGCATAATGCAGTTTTGCATCATCGAACCGTCACTGGTGCGTCGTTACACGGAGCACTTGCATTTGTTTGGAATGTGTGTATGTATATATGTATGTATGTGCCCTTAAAATTTTCCCCCCTTCAACTATTATCCACCGTCTATAATCCCCAAGATTTCGGCTCCCTCTATAATAATTTTCCATTCATTCATTCTTCTGCGCTCTCTTTATGAATCATAATCTCAAAATCTCTGGGGCGGTTCGCTTTGTCTCGCTCGCGCCCCAGGGCCGGCGCAGGGATAACGCCTTTGTCCGTCGTACCCGAGCGAATCTCGGCACAAAGCCTAATCCAGGATGTGCTTCCACGTACATACACACACACACACACACACATATATATATATATATATATATATATATATATATATTTGTATATATATTCAGCTCAGAGACAGGGGATAAGCTCGGTTCAACTGTGAGTGTGTGTGTATTCCTCTTTTATCATACACGAGTAGCCAGTAACTAAAGGGTGCAAGTGCAATTAAAAAATTTAACCATCCACAAGGACGACATTTGGATTATGTATAATACTATATTTATATTTTGATGAAATGTTAAAATAGATATACTCAACTTCAACCGCATGTTATTATTATTATTATTATTTCGAGATTATATTAATATTACAGAAATTTTAAATGACATGTTATTTATTCTGTCGAAGTTTAGATGCTTATATATTTTTTTACAGTTATTATATCTCATATTTGCTTTTTTTTAATACAAAATATTAGATTAAATAGCAAGCATTGGCGCTACCTTGAAAAAGGTAAAACGAAAATTATATCGAAATTATAAATAGTACAACAAAATATTTCTATTATTTCAAAAAGAAATTGTTTATTTAGATATCAAAAATTGTTGTAAATTAAGAAAAATATTTAAAATGATATAATTATGAAAAATTTTAAAATTTGAATAACAATGGAATGGAACAATAAAATTATTACATATTTTTTTAATTGTACAAAATTTCTCAAACAAAAACATAAAATATAAAATTATGAATTTATTTAAAAAAATGTATATTTTTATATAATACATCATATATTTTTCTGAAGCGAAAATATGAGAAAAAAAATATTTTTAGAAATACGGCATTAAAAAACGGGTCAGATCAAAGGTCTTAGTGAGGTTTGAAGTATGAAAAGAATAACTGCCTTTTGTGATCGGCACCGGACGGGCTGGCTTGCCGGCAGTTGCTGAGTCGCGATTTGCGAATTTAATCCCTCGTCAAGGAACCTGAATGGGGGGATTTTATATGTTAATTCTTAATCGGCCGTGATTAATCAAGATTATAAAACCGTTGGAAGTCGTCGAGGATATTCGACAAGACTCGAAGGGGGGCCGCCGTCTCGGACGAGGAAAAAAATATTTAAAAAAAAAATAAATAAATGAACGCACGCACACATATGAAATAATAAAATATCCGAAATAAATATGAAAAAAAAACGTGTGGGGATTACGAAAAAATACAGCACAGTCATTTCCATAAGCCGATTTCTGTACAGCTTGGCTACTACAAACACGATCGGTTCTTAGACGCTTAATACTCTTACTGGCTCAGCTTAAGCCCAAATAAGCATTCGTGATGAATGTACATACACTCGCACACGTCTCTCACATGGCTGCAAATAAAGTTTTTCCACATTTTTTTTATTTTGTTTCATTTGCTGCCGTTTAATCTCGATCGCTCCAAATCTTTTAGAATCGTTCGAGATCAATGATCTACGAATAATGAAGATGTGACGCGTAATATTGTATCAAATATCGTATCATACCGATTATGAAAAATCATTTTTTCAATTGTAATTTAACGCGTTGACCGCCATGGGGTTACTGGTGACCGCCGATACTTAATAAAAAAATAATGTTGGCGAAATTAGCAAGTCACGTATAATGCGTGAGGCAGTCAACATGTTAAATTTTTATCTTCAATAATCAAAATAAAAAATTCACTATTTACATTTCGAATTCATGTTTTTTTAAAAATCGAATGATAATTTTTCATCCATGAAAAATTTAAATCGTAGTAAAAATTGTATATATATACATGTGTATGTGTGAGTGTGTGTGTGTGTACGAGTATAATCGGGTGCGGGCAGAGGTTTGCGCGCCGTAATCCCGGCTCACCCTAATTCCGTACCTTCGGTTTAATCCAGCTTAGCGCGGCCACGCCGTGCCTCTAACACACGAGAGCGTGCACGCTCGTCAGTTACGCGCACACAAACTCGCACACATACACAAACTAAACACGTATATATTATGAAAAACGAAAAAAAAAGAAGAAAATTATTATAAAATTTGAAAAACAGAATTTTATTGTTTGCATATAACTTTTTGAAACTTTTTCTCGCTGTGCTAAAATCAAACATATACCGGTTTAATCTAATACGTGAATAATAAATACGCGTTTGTGTCGAAAATATTTCAATATAATATCATTTTATAATAATAGTATATATGGCTTCAATTTTTTTTAATGTTTTTTATTTCACTGTGGCTTGAATAATTTCAATAATGCTTTAATACGACGTGCACAACGTGCAACGGATTTAATTTCCATTAATGCCCACTCTCCTCGATTATGTGATTTCGAAACATTTTAGTTTTGATATATGGAAAGGTGGATTGTTCAAATTATCTCTTAAACCAAATGCGCGTTAATATTTGCTCAATATTTTTATTGTATTCAATCATCGACAAATGGTTAGCGTTAAATGATAACGTTTATTTACCAGACGAAATAGAAATTCATTTTGTATTTTTTTTTTTAATATTTTAACGTATTATGAATAAAAAATTGAATTTAGATTCAATCGAGTACATCGGAAAATAAAGTAAAATTTATCTTTTCCTTTGTTATCATCAAGTGTAATATATTTATTATTGATGAAAAACTACAATGTGGATATTCTATCAATACCAATAACCAAAATCTCCAACCTTATTCCATCTTCCCCACCTATCCAGAGATTAAAACTCTAATCAACGAGAAATCTTTAAACATGAAATTTATTTTAATAAGATTTATAAATTATTATATTAAAAAACGTTAATTGAAAATACAAGATAAACGTTTAATATCATCAGATCGTTGTTTACCATGCAAAACATTAAAAATTATGTATTATATATATATATATATATATATATATATATATATATATATATATATATATATATATATATTATGTTGTAAAGAAACGAGCCCGGTTTATTTTTAAAAGACGCGAAAGCGAGCGTAGATTTAACCGCGCGGCCAAAGAGTTTCATCAATCATGAGAAGATAATCTTCTTAACTCTTACCCGGCTCAACGGTTATTACGTATGTAGTGAACCAATACAAATGCCATAGAAATTGCTATGATAACAGCCGGATGAGCGCCACGCGGCAAGAATAGCTGCGGCTAAGTCCGCAGCTATCGCGGCCAGACGTAAACAAACCTGCGATAAATCTGAGGGTTAAGCTTCTCCAAAACCCACTTCTGTCTGTCCTGTGCTCTACGCGTTTGTCTCCCTTCCGAACTATAGCTATCACCCTTATAAAAAAACATCGCTTGTCTATGATAAAAGTACATTTTTACTAATATTGATATATTATGTACGATTTTTTTCATCCGAAATACGAGCATTTCAATAATATGTAGAACGAACTTTGCGACAGATCTTCAAATGACACGGTTTTTAATACTTTGACGTTGTTTTAATATAATATCGGATTTTCGTTGCAATTCTTCATTTTATTGATGATGAGAAATCATTATTTCGACGTATCATACTATTATTACGTTAGTATATTTAATATTGATTACAATTTTTTGTTTTGGTTTTCATATGTTTTATGATATTTTTATGTAATTTATATATAATGCTCTTTAAACACACTTAATAGAAAAGATTAGTATATAATATATTATTGATACTCTTTTCATCCATATCATTACGCTACATATTTTTTCTTATAAACATGATCAATACCTATAACATTTTATATTTATACGTATGATAATTATTTTTTTGCGATTTGAAACTGCTAAGTAAGCATTATTTAACTTAGCAAGTGGGTTTTGTTGTCGATTTCAATTAGAGAAATGAAATAATAAAAAAAAATATACTCGGCGCTGGGATTTGCACAACCTCCTAAATCAATCAACACTTTCGCCAAAATGCGACGAATTTAATCATGTGTTTGCCTATACCAATAAATCGGTGTTAAATGACCCAGTGGAAATTTTATGACATCATTTCTACTGATACATTCGTGTTTTTATATTTGTTTTCACACATTTTTTTTTCCTCACTCACCTCGCGTCAAATCTTCGATTATCCTAATGATACCTTAAACTTTCATTACAAAAAACTACTAATATATTATTAAAATAAATAATGATTTCATTCTCAACATTAATGATGTAAGAACTCTTCGAAGTTCAAGATATTCGTATACCTCATTTTATCAATATTTAATTTTTTTTGAAACAAAGACATATTAATTTAAAAAACTAAATAAATCCCAAGCGAATGGCGTAAAGACGATTATTTTCACAACAAAATATATTCGGTTTTTTTTTATTTTTTTTTTTTTGACGAAACCTCGCAATGTTTAATCAGCGATTAGATAAGAGCCTATCGACGACGTGTCAACTGTATGAAATTTTTATAAGAATAAAAAAACGCTTTTTATTGCATTATAATAACGTTATATCACTTATATTATTGTATATAATGCTATAATTTAACGTGGCACATTCCGAACGCAACACGTGAATATATCTGTATATGGATTCGTCGATTGGAATGTGTCGACTACGCGGAATCGAACCGAATAATCCGGAAAGGTTCGTCTGTGGCGCGCGACCGTAATCCATTTTAGAGATAGATAGCCAATATGCGAAAAGCACAGCTGTCATAGTTCATCGAAAAATCACCATTATTTACTTTTTTATCTCCTGCTCCCTCCCCCTCTCACGCTAGTTTATTTATGTTATTTATTCATAATAAAAATTAATTTTTAACATGTTTCTTACTCTGTTGTCATGTATATAATCATTTCGTTTAATTAGTTTGAAATTATAAATTCAAAAATATTTACCATAAAATATTGAACAATTTTTTTATAAACATTATTTATTTACATTTAAAAGTTTATACGGTAAAATAATTAATTATATTCTATTGAAATTTTATTATCCATTGTTGCGCTTTTGTAAAATTGGAAACAACGAAACTTCTATAACGTTCAATCAATATTTCGTTAGTTTTACTGACTACTTTATGTTGCTATCCCCTTAAATCTATTTCTCAAACGAAGAGACACCCTTTCTCGAGCGCCCTATCAATTACGCTATTAATAAAATAGTATACATTATCGGAATATGCATAAAATAAAAATTGACAATATTATTTTTAAAAAGATTTTATTAAATTTATTTTATATTCACCTACGTGACAACACGATAACTTCACAAAGGTGTGTATGCATTTGCAGTCTGATTTCAAAGTTCTCTAGCATGAAAAGAGAAAACCTTTGCGCATAGAATAGGGTATATAAGAAAAATGAATATCACTGTACAAATACACAAAGAGAGCCATTTTCGTATTCACTTTATACATTTATTCTTATATTATTTACGATTGCTTTATCGTTAATCTTTTCCATAATAAATTTTGTCTTAAGACGAGGCTCGTTTCGCGCTCAAGCACCCGGTCCCGGCACTTAAGCGCGCTATCAAAGGATGCTGGTCGGGATTATATGATGATTTATATGCGTTTATTATGCACCTAGTTTTCTGAGGTTTTCGATAAGGGTTGGAAAGTTCCCGATCGTGCGCGTAAGGAGAGGGTGTACCCAGTGCATAGTTTAGTAAACAATGTTAATCTCCATCGCGAGAACGGATATGGGCGACACCGTTGCCTCTCAACGAAACTCACCCCTCAGGAAGCGATATAGGATCTCAGAAATCCCTTTTCTTTTATTTTCGAAATGGCGAAATATCGTACGCATCTAGATGAATATATTCATAAAAAGATATAGGCGCTTTTAACGAAATAAATAAAATGAAATAAAAAACCGACAGAGAAAAAATAAAGAAAAGCGGAGATCCGTGGGTTGAGAGTATGGTGCCTTTTCTCCGTGTGTAATAGAAAGCATATCTATTTATGCATCTTATGCGAGACTAAATCTTTTTTATCCCCACGCAAGAAAGAATAATTCATACATGTTTTTATTATAAATAGAATATGGAAACAGGATATAAAGTCAAAAGTGTATATGGACGTGAGATTAGGGTAAAAATCCCCGAGCCGCATTCGCAGTACAAAGTCTCCATATATTTTATATTTTTATCCGCATCAGTCTCGAGCGTACTTGCCCCTTAGCACAACCACTGTCGCATATCTTGACTTTTTAAATATTTATTTACAAAGCCATCACGCTGGATATTTCAATTATTATATAATCTTATATATACTGAAATATATATATTCGTATGAATAATCGTTTTCATACGAATATATACATATCAGCATACCGTTGCGATACGCTAATATTTAATATATTTTTTATATTAAAAATTGATATTTATACTATAGACAATTTTTATGTGTATTATTTTTTTATAATATTTTATATCATACCCACAAATATAATGTACGTTAACATTATAAATTTATACAACGATTTTGGATCTATCAAGGGATTTTACAATATTAATTCCTATATCAGTTTAACCTCTATCCGATTAAATCACACATAATATTAAATCCTTTTGAGAATTCTCCGCCGTATCTTCTACAAATTCTCGCACCAATTTCTAGAAATTTGAACTTAAGAACGGATCATTGTGAAAATTTTATCATAATACACTGTCGACGAATATAATTTTAAAATCCGATTTGAATGTATTAGAATCCGTTCATGGATGTGTGACCCTCCTCCCCATCTCCCCCCGTCAACAGACACATGTGGACTTCTATCCAGGAGAGATCTGATAAGATTCAAATAAGGGATTAGAAAGGGACAAACTAGGGCCGTGTAACTATAGCCAGAATGGGACAACGATAACGGGATTAGCCACCCGCTGCATACTGAAGAGTATGAGCTGTTAACCCCGAGCTCAAACTCACATCTACCCTTATTCATTCGTACGTATCATAGTGGTTATAACAAAAGCATTTACTTGCATTTATATATATATATATATATATATATATATATATATATATATATATATATATATATATATATATATAATAAAAATAATTGTAAAATCACAATATTTTCGATAACGAATTTTCAAATTTTATATATATATATATATATATATATATATATATATATATATATATATATATATATATATATAAATGTGTACATATGCATACACGTATACATATATAATGCAATAAAAGCAGATTATCTACTTAGGTTCACGTGAGGAATAATGCTCTCTTTTTTTCGTGTGTATCCGGCACACTGAAACTTTCAACCCCAAGCTACGTACCCCTTGTATTTTCGAGCAGAACCGGGCGTTTAGATGTATAATCCAGCACATGCGGGATTATGCCAGAAATGGATGGATGGTTTTTGCTAGCCGGATTATCTGACAAGACGGATAATCGATATGCGTTCATACATTTTGACTGAATTCTGTTATTTTTTATTCATTTACCTTTATACGAATAATATATATTCTATTTATATATATTATATTTACCAAAAGTGGATAAAACTATTCATATAATATAAAAATCAATTCAAAGTATTATTATATAAAGCTCAATAATATTTTTTTGAGTAATGATAATTTGAAAAGTATTTTTTAATACAGTTGCCAAATATTAAAAATATAATGTATTATATTATTGACGTAATATACTTATTTTACGAATATAATATTTTTTTATGACCTTTGTATATATCGGAGCAAAATCGAAGGAATAGGATTAAGGATAATGCAAGATAACGGAATAGAATCAAAGGATGCGACAGATGGTTAACGTATCCACCCCTAAATGTTAAATCCCTACTGTATTATTCAAAACGTTAACATTTTAGTTATATATATTTTTTCTTTCTATTACGTCGCGTATAATAATAATAATATACACCTTTTTATATGTATAATCTGATTGAAGTTTTCTTTTTAATATATATATATATATATATATATATATATATATATGTATATATATATATATGTGTTTGTATATGTGTATGTGTGTGTGTTTGTTTGTGCGTGTGCGCGCGCCTCTAAAGAGATTATCAATTATCTATTTTTTTCATAAAGAAACAATATCAACTCATATAAACGGTAATAATATTTTTGAACGTATTGAAAACAATGATATTTAAATCTGATTTATTTTGAGTAATATTGTTGCATTCCTGTATTCTATTCTTAATATACAGTCCTTTGTGATTGCCCGTTTTTCGGTTTGAATTTAATACTATAACGTTAAAATCTCATTTCTAAACTGTAGATCCTATTAATTCGTTTTTAAGAGAATCTGAATAAATGAAAGATGTGTTTGTTTCTATTGTGCCTTAACATATGAAGCGGAAAATGCTTCACGTTGCGAACAGCCTGTTGAATCTGTATACAAAGGCTTTGCGCTAAAAATGCTCAATATTTAATTATTTCAGCAGCTTTAAATGTCTAATGTATTTAATTTTAAAACTCTACTTGCAAGTAACTTATTTAAAAATAAATGCAAATTACACAAATCATCATTTAATCTATTTTCTTTGGATAATTTTTGTGTAAAATTATTCAACATTTTTAATTGTGTTTATATTCAAATATATTTCGTATTGTGACGTTTTACTTTTAATTATGTATTGAATGAATAAATTTATTTATATTCAACTAGCATTTTAACATTGTAAAATATATTTTTACATATTTATTTAATAAAATTACTACTTGAAATACAACATTTATGTTTCAACTTCAAATTATATAAAATATAACGATATTTTAAATCGGTATTAACAATTCGATAGGTATAATCGGTATTAAATAGAGAGCTAAATAATGCTTTCACGTACTATTAAAAAGTATAAAAATAATTATGAATAAATCCTTTTTTTTTAATTAAAAAGTGATTTGTGTTAAAATATTATATAAATGTTCAAAATGCGTATGAAATAATCGTTTAAAATACGAACAGAGGAATAGAATGGATGTGATCAATTAGAATATTAAACCGCGACGCGTTTATCCGGTTTACCGTCCGGTACGGGAAAGGAAAGGGGGAACGGCGCGGTGGAAGGAGAGCGGCAATCCGGGAATCCGCACAAACCGGATATCCTGTCCGCCGCGGCCGTTAGTTGTAAGAATAATCCGTTGGCGGCGCGCTTATCTCGTTTCCGGTACAGTAATCCGCGCAAGCTTATCTCCTAGTCAGACATCCGGTCGAACCAGGGGACCATCTGGAATTCTGCGTTTCTCTATTCCTTCCCGAGCTCCTGTTATCCCGCCGTATCCTTTCACTGCTGTCGCACAATGTCTTTCCCTTTTCAAACTATAACTATTATATATGATGAGATAAATTATAGATTTTTTCCAATTTATAATACATATATCACTGATTCTATTAAATACATTTTGTTTTTATAAAATAAAAATATGATATTAGCATAATCAATTTTTTCCACTATCAATATACTTATTCATATGGGAAATATCCATTTATTAAATTAATATTTCTAACTATTCAATGAATTTAAAATAAATTTCTATTTGACTATTATATATATATATATATATATATATATATATATATATATATATATTGCTAAAAAATATTTCATACGTTAAAATGTTTCAAAGATATTCGATATATAGAAAATAATATACGTATAAAGGATAAAATATTTAAACGTCCAAAATTTTCACCCTATAGTAATAACGGTAATCCCCGTGGATGACAATAAAAGAAAATCGTTTGTTATGGATTGAATTTTCCGATATCGATTCTTTAATAACTTCAGATTTGTCTCCGGATTTAATTAATGCGATAAATTAACCACTAATCTTTATCCCCTGAACATGTATTCACTCCGGTATATTTTTTCGTAATCGCTTATTTTTTAAGATTTTTTATACATATTATAATTATCTGCCAATTAGTAATAAAAACAATTTAAATTATAAAATATGATATACATTATAAATTAAAAGTTTTATTAATATTTTCCGTTATAGTTACTTACTAAAACTAAACGAACGAGTTATCTGTGGAAATGCGATAATAGCTATATATTAGTAAATAAACACTAGAATTTAACCATAAATAAAATTACGAAAATGGCTATTTGTAAATCATCGGAAAATATCGAGTGCTACGCCGTAGCCGTTTGACCGCGAGTCAACCGAGCCATCGAAGGTTCTATTGGGCGGCAAGCCGCTCACGCCAGATTTCAATAGGGACTAATCCCGCCCTAATGAATCTAGAATCCGGATTATCCCTACCCGCCGTTCCACATCTCCAGCGAATTCTGTGAGTCTTCCGTTGAGTCCTGAATCGCCGGACCCCCTGGGGCCCACCCTAGGCACTCTAAAAGCCCGCATAGTAGACGTTAAGAAACGCAATCCATAATGTGGGACGGATAGATCGACGCAGATAGTAGATAAATCTACCACACATACAATAATACCGAATGAATTCATATCATAACAACTATTCATAATTTCGAATATTTCAATAACCGTTACGATAAATGCACAAGTTACTTGCTATGTTTATGATGAAATATTAAATCCCTTTTAATTTTCATTGCGCGCAATCATAATGCTACTTATAAACAATATTTGTATATTGTAGCTTTATTCATTTTAATACCTAAGTTTATTAAAAGCTGATTCTACAATATTCAATAAAATACACGTAATATTTTTTTCTTTAAACAACTACAAACTCATGTATTTTTCGTACAATTGTAATTATTATGAAATAAACGAAATTAATTATTTGTTCGCGTATAGATAATGCTTAAAGATTGAATTTTTATCTTACAATTCGATGATATGAAAATAAGACGAAGAAACGACTTCGAAAAAATCGTTTTTGTAAAATAATCACGGTATAATAATTTTGCGATTATTATTTCAATAAATTCTTCAATACCATAGTTTTGATTGTATTTTTATTTTTAATTCTATTTAGAACATTAGCTATTTGAAAAATGAACAAATGACATGAATATAAAATTTATTAAATCTATAAAGAATTCCATCAATTAATATTGAAATATTTTTTTCTCTCAACTCTAATATAAAATAAAATATTATATCATTAATAATAATAATACAAATTTATTACACGTCACATTAAAAAAATTTGGAGATTTTAATTATATATTGTAAAGCTTCATTAGATCCGATCAACTTTTCTATTTTTGGCGTATTTCTTTTTCTGAAATCGAATGTCGAGTTCAGGACACTGGCAGAACCCCAGCTGGCCGTCGAGGGGTTGCTACATCAGCCACCAGATATCCGGCAACTAGCTGCAGACACTTTTATTGCGAACGGTAAATCCGCTGGCTCCGGGACGATTAATCCCGGATTGCCGCCCTTAATCCTTACCCGTGTTGAGCCAGCACGTTACCTCAATGTATAGGTGCGTGCCAATTGCCACACACACTATTGTATTTAACACACACACACACACACATATATATATACATATATACATATATATATATATATATATATATATATATATATATATATATATATATATATATATATCAGAATTAGTTCAAATCTTAGTAGCTCATTTATGTTGCACGATGCTGGTTGATTTATATATTATAGTAAATTTGTTTAATATTTTATTATTCGAAAAGTCAATGTTTTTTATTTTTAAAAAGTATAAAAATTAAATTAAAAAACAATTTTAATACATAAGAATTAAATTTTTAAATAAAAAAAACGTTATAAATAATTTAGAACAAAGAGATTAAAAGTAAAAAATAAATTAAATATAAACGGTTGTCCTGTTGTCCATAAATTCGTAAATAAGTGCTTTAACAAAAATCCATAAAATATACTAGTATATTTTTTATATTAATTTCAAATTGCGTACATTAATTATTTATATTCAATCTCATGATATGGTATTTTTTTTTTCATTTAGATAAATTTTACATAGGCCATTAATGCTGTCAAATCTAAATAAACGAAATAAAGCGGAAAATTTCGCGCTCACGATAGATAAGCTTTTTCATATAAAAGTAGACCAACTTCAACGTTTCATTGTTGTTTTTCAATTTATCCCAAAACAAACGTACACACACATACATACACCTTTTTTTAAACCTTTATCCTATTATGTGAATATTCAGTATATTTACGTTCACACACACACACACACAGATATATATATATATATATATATATATATATATATATATATATATATATATATATAAAGCTATAGTGAAAGTATTGTGCATTGTGAACGTTCTCATATTCATTTCGTCCATCAAACAAGTGTATCATATAATATAGTATGTATTTTTAAAACTCGCTAATCCCCAATCTCCAAATGACAGCCTCGCATTGCTTTATTGAAAAATCATACTCGTTTTAAATTTAGTGACATACACACAAACGCGTACTCGCACGCGCACACACACACACACACACACACACACACACACACACACACATCATCAATAGATGACAGATTAAGTCTTAAAGGTTTCAATCATTGAATTCGAATTTCAATTACTATAGTCCTATGCCTATGCAATGGAATAGATTTACATTTTAACATTTTTTTTCACAAATCGTTTTTTTCTATTATATTGTAAAATAGTATAAAAATTATTAAAAGTAAATTTCTTATCTTAAAAGTCATTTATATATTTTTTTTAATTTCAATCTCATTATCACAATTCAAAGCTCTTATGCAAAATTAAAAAATAAATAATTTTATCTTCACCTATTAAAGGTTTGTAAATTCAAAATATTGTCAAACTTATTTTATAATATCTTATTTAAAATTATATTAACTTAATAATATTAAAAAAATAATTCATAAAACTGACGATCGATTTTCTCTTTAAAATGTTTTGATTTGCGTTGTAATTAAAAAAATAAAAAAAATACTATTGTTTTTAAAATTTCAAACTTTTGAAGATTAAAAACTATTTAATATTAACATAATTTCTAAAATATTTGTATTATTTTGAGACAAAAATACCGAATTCGAATTGTTATATAAAACTCAATATTAGAAATTATACCCTAATTTAACGTATTAGTTTTTTTTACATAATTTAATTTTTTTATACAATATTTATAATTTTGAACTTCACGATTGTTCTATATTCGAAATGACAAAAAGCAGTACGCAAACATCGAGGTATGGGAACGGTACGGAAACTTGAATGGAACCCCTCCTAGGCCTAAAAAGGGTGGTACGGATTCCACCCGGTCGATGGAGAGATCCAAAGCCCGCTTACCGGCGGAACGATCCGCTGATCCTAATATAGGGATTAAATAGCGCCACGGGATTAGAGAGACCCATTGACGCGCGTTATCGGACCCCAACAGTGGCACCCTTTTTATATATAATACATCAATATATTAACTGCTACGTGCGGACATTACGCGTCAATTGTGGACACACGACTTTAGTGATATATATATATATATATATATATATATATATATATATATATATATATATATATATATAATATGATGTTTTATTTTTTTCCTCAATAATACTACCCCTGATCGAATAGTGGTGTAATAAAATCCAAATTCAAATACCAATCATTTAATATTGATAAAGGATTCAAAAAAAAATCTATGATTATTTACCAATTTCTGATTGGTAAATTGATAAACGGAGTTTCACAAACTATTCAAAATGAAAATTTTCATAGAGCAGTAACTAAATTAAATACTATTAGTCTATTTATTAAAAAATACTTTTATCTAACAATATATCCGACAAACATTAATATTTTACATTTTATATAAGATTTATTTAAGAATAACATTTTTTTTCGTTTAAAAATTAAAAAAAATTTTCATGTTATCGTTATTATTTTTTATCAATTTGACGAATTATTATAATTATCACATGATAATATAAAGACAAATACAAGATTTTATAATATTGTATTTTATTATGTTGAATAAAAAGCATCAATAATTGTTTTAAACAATTTAAATACTGTGTAATGTAAAGAAATAATATAACGTAAATGTTTAAAATTTTTTTTTAATTTGTTCCATGACTGTCTATCAATTATCTTAAACATATTGAACCTAACAAAAATTATCCACTTTGAATATTTAAAAAAAATATCGGTTATTTGTATGGCATTATATTTACATCAATTTTCTTAGTTTAATTTCTAAGAGATTATTCCTGTTTTTAATTCTAATTAATTAATTTATTAATACAAATTAAATTGATGCGAATTATCAAGCAGTGTAAAAATTTCACCGTAATTATTTAAAAAATATATATAATTACAAATCTTGCTGTACTTTAATAATGAAGTGTTACAAACACTATGTCCTTATTATTTTCTTTCGAAAAGTCAACAGAAGTGTTTGTTTAACATTATTCGTAAAATCGACGGTCAGTTTCATGTTTCAGAGATATAACGGGGTAAGAGGTGTAGCAACGGATCAAAATTGTCGTTTTCACACGTAACAAAATTCGAATTCATGCAAAATATGAGAGTGTGCGAGGCGAACGAACAATTGGAAAATGTATTAATCGTCGACCGCGTTTCGGCCCCAACGTTTAGAACGACGGGCCACGAAAATCGCATCGACGCAATAAATATTTATTCGGACAGCCAGTTTACCAAAATGCATAAGTCCCATTACACATCGCCAAACAACGCTAAAATGCCCAATTACGAGCCAAATCTAGCCATTTTGTGATTTGCCGCCGTTTCGATTATGTGAAATTAATAAAGCCGCACAATATTATTCAATGGCCGCAACGACGACAGATTAGCGTGCCGCAGGTGGGCCGATTCACATTCGCTAAGTTGAAATTATTCAGAAACATACGCTAATGGCCAACATGAAAACTATATTATCATGTCAATTTAAACACACTACATGATATAAATGTATTGATGATGATATTATAATTCCGATATCTTATCCTGGAATTCAAACAATATTTTTAACCTGACAACCTATATACGATATATTTTAATTCTTAATTTGTATCACGTCTTTTATTTTTTTTCTAAAATTTTATACACTGGTGGTATTTTTGTAAATAAATTAGTGTTTTGTTTACTTAATAATTAACATAAAACAGTAAACACAAAAAATATAAAAAATATTGTCTTTACTTTAATGAAGAGGGAGATCTTATACTTTAAAATTTTAGTTTTATATAAAATATTAATATGATTACTTTTTTCAGTAATATATATATATATATATATATATATATATATATATATATATATATATATATATATATTCTATATTAATAAAATTTATATGTATAGAAAATATGTGTTTATTGTATATCAAAAAAATCTAAAATATCTATAAATATTCGTAATATACTTTTAGCTAATGAAAATTGCTAATTTTGCAATTAGCATGAATGCGTCGCGTTGAATAGTTGTAAAATATCACAAACGTTGACCGATCGAATGTGGTGTGTTGCACCTTTGGAAATAATGCATAATCCCCATGGCCGGATACCGCAATTAGTGTTTCGTGAAAACCAGGATAATCCCCTTACATTTCCACTGATTTCCACCGGTAGTAGGCTTCCGATATTGCGTATTCGCTTATTGGTTCAATAAATTGACCAGCGGTAAAGCCTACGCCACTCACACCTGTATACTCACTCGTTGCACATACAATATTCTATGCTTCGCATCTACGTTTTTAATACAGCTACTTATAATTTGGTTTTATTTTAAAATATTATAAATTTATTTTATTATAAACAGTATGTAAGCCTAAAATTTTAATATTTAAAGAAAACAAAATTATTATATTATATAATTATTTATATTTAAGCTGTTAATCTAATTTTTCAATATAGCATAATGATTGATGAAAATCGAGGATAAAAAAAAGAAAGAAAAGACAATTCGTGTATTTGTGTGCGTATTCAAAGAATAATATGAAGCGTTTTTAGTCTGAAATTTTCACCTGATAAGAACAATCCATTTATTGTGTACCCAATATTGCTTTCAAGCGGCGACATTTGCAGAGTGAGTGGCGTTGTTTGAGCTTTATCTAAGGCGCTCTGGCACCATACTATACCGTACTGTACCATACCATACCATGCCATGCCATGCCCGATTGGAAAAGTGGATGGAGGCAGTTGTGGAGTCACCTAGATACCCAGTACAAAACCGACAGCGACCGTGCAAACTTAACGCACTTTTATCATTATGTCGGGGACGGGAACATCAATACATCTTATTTCGAGGGTGGGCTGTCGCGAGGGGCGGCTAGAGCCTTGTCTAAAATACACAACAACAACATTGATGGAGATAAAGAAATCACTTTGACACTCCGGCCCCGGTTAACTTTACATCGCGGGGGACCATTCTTTACCACGGGAAAAACCACCGCACAACACCCCTTTTACTCACCGCCTACTGAAACGGGGTAGCTCTGCTCTCGTACCCTTCGATCTTTGTCAACCTCTCGCCGATTCGACGGAGCGTTCTTCTTGACATGAATACTATTGTGGAATCGTTTTTAAATATTTTCTTATTTCTACTCTATTATTTTATTTGTATAACAATATGATACATGGAAATATTATTATTTTTTACTTATATTATGATTTTGATTCTATTACGCACATATACCATATTAAATTAATATCAAACTATTTTTATACAATTACTTATATACGAATATATCTAATTTCAGATATTAATGTCCAAAAATATTCGTAAACTTAAATTTTAAAAATAATTAGTGATAGACATGATTTCAAAAACCTCTACTTTTATGTGTTATCGTAGTATAATATTAGCTTTCATATTGCCATATTATATTTCTATTAAATAATAAATTTAATACTAATTACTATGGCAGAGTTCATTTAAACATATATATGCAGTAAGCCATATCACGCACATATTATGTAATCAGTAGATTTATAATATATTAATATCGATTTATCAATTATATTTCAGTTTAATATTCGACAGTATTTTAGATCATTCAGTAGTAAATATATAACATTTAAAAGAAATAACGTAGTACTCTAAACATTTTTTTATAGACTTTTACAATCTAAGTTTTAAAAATGTATGCTTTATTATAACAGTACTCTATTACAAATTTAAAAAAAAATGATGAAAATAAAATTTGATCATTATTAAAAGCGTTTTCTTTACAATTCATAAAAAAATATATGTTCATGTATTTAAGTACTGTTGATATGATGCGAACCGAATGAACATTTTGGTTTATCTTAACTGCTGTCGATACGGTCGCCGCAAGTGTGTATTTCCGCGTGTTTATTGCCTCAACTCGCAATCCCAAACCAATAAAAGGCAAACAGAAAAAGAAATACACCCCCAAACCGTATCCGAATTTCTTTATGATATAAGAAGATCCAAAAAAAAAAGAAAAAAATACACCCGGTAAGATTTGAAAAATCTTACATTAGCTTATCGCATCGCAAATACGACGCGTCGTTAGTGAACTCCTTACTATTATATTATATAATATAATAACTAAGTTACCTCGAAAAATTTATCATTATACATTTGTTTCGAAGCTCAATAGCCTAGCCGGTATATTAAAAAAAAACCTAATCAGAATTGAATATCATTGACTTGGTTATTTTTTAAATATATTTCATATTTTCTGGAAAAGATGATCAATGAAATTAATACGATAATTAATGAAGCATGGAAAAAATACTTTTATTACAAAATAATTAAATTTATTTTATCAATGGATTTACTTGTATAACTAATTGGGAATATAAAAATGGAACATCGAATTAATCATTCATTTTCGTTCAAAAAAAAAAGTTGTATTTCTAATCAAATATGAAATAGTATGAAGAATATGGAAATAAATATGTAATTTTTTCATAAAATAACACGCTTTCCTCAACATACTAATTGCTAGCGTTTAAATTTGTTAATTCATTTAATAGCATGTTATGTGAAAAACCGGATAATACATCTCGCATAAACGTTAATTATAATTTATTTTTACGGTCTCGTCATTTTCTGTAAAATATACGTACGAGATTTTTTACGTGCTCGTATAACTTACTTATATAAACTATAAGGCTAAGCACATAATATAGGATATTGGATATAGACACGCCAGAGATTTACCCACCTGTCTATTGATGAAAGGTGAGCTTTCAGGGACGGATTCTGATATTAATAATGCTTTTTGATAGAAATCGAATCGTGTAAATCCGACCTTTCCAAATGGTATGCTAATTGTGTCGAAAATTATTAATGGCTATGTGAAAAAAATCTCTATGAAAAGACGTAAAAAATTATAATATTAAATTTCAGTATCCATGAATTATGAAAGATAGATAAGATTGGATTTTTAATAATAACGCTTATTATATTTATACATAACAATTTATACAAAAAAATGTTAGATTTATGATTTCATTCAAATTTAATAAATATATAAATGATCACGCTTTCATCGATGAAAAATAGTAATATTCAAGTATAACATTTTTATTCAAAAACCAACAAATTTTATAAATATGAAAGTTATTATCTGAATATAACATAATAATTTTATTTTAATTTTGTATATTTATCACGGATGATTTAATAAGTAACTCAGTTTACTAAAATACATTTTTTAACTTAACCTATCAATCATTAATATATATATATATATATATATATATATATATATATATATATATATATATATATATATATATATATGAAATTTTATCTCACTCAAAAATAACTTTATACTGTGTATCGTTGAAAAAAATATTACAATTATTTTTCTCTGAAGATTTTTTTATATTTACGATAGTTTAACGGATTTTTTTTTCTCGCAATTTATAAAGTAGATTTTAAATTGCGTAAACGGAACAATGATGAGTACGAACCTGTCGTGAGCCGGTTTGCTTGTCTATGCTAATCCTGTTAGGTTAAGAAGGTTTCTGCATATTACGGAGCTTTGCGCCGTCTTAAGGATTAAAACAACACACTAACATAACCAGCTTCGACTCCCTCGCTCCGTACATTACATCGTATACATATGTGTGTGTGCGCATGTGTATAAATATAGAAAAAAATCGCATTTTCTTACTAACCCTTTCTCCTACGTTCAAACATCTCAATGACCTCTAATTGTTACATACATACGTCAATTATTATAACGATATAAATTAAAAAAAGGCATCTCTCTTTCTATAAAATGGATATTTTGTATTTTTTTTTCATAACCGGCTTTATTTCAAATGTGACCTTATCGCCTCTTTATCCTATTTGCTATAAGGCTGTGTTGAACGTGCAATACTTAAGATATATGAAAATTATACGAATCCATTTTGGTATTCTAAGAAGTGGATTTTTCGCTAATACTCTTATAAGTAAGGTCATCTTATGGTTTTTCTTCAACTTTTAAAATTTTTAGTATATAAAAATTATTTTTTAATATTATTAAATTATCTAATAAAAAAGGAAAAATTTCTTATATTGAATTTCAATAAATAAAAATAATTCACTACTTGTATCAAAAAGGGGTATTACTAACAAATTATCAATTTTAGTTCATTTAAAAACATTTTAGGGAAAATTTCACCAAAAAATAATATTGATTATATGATTCTATAAAGAATATTATAGCTATCGCATAAATCTTCTTAAAAGTTTTTAATTACTCGGTAAATCTGTATCGTTCATAATAATAAGTATTAAAAAATCAAACTTATGCTACAATTAAATAATAATATTATTTTAATTTATAAATATAAAATTGTTAGTAATGATACTAATGATGATTCCAATAAAATCTAATCTAGAGATTGTAAAAATTGTATCGAAATAAAGTTACAAACTTTTTAAAAATATTATAAATAAATAATCTATAATAGAATAATATCGTATTTCGGACCAACGCTGTACATATCGCAACGACCGCTTCCAGCTTCTTCGGTCACGGATTGTTATTCCTCAGAAGGATTTTGGAATGAATATGTAACGGCTACTGTAAGACGGTCCACCGCCATTGCCACCCGCAACCCCCTTGAAATCACCCCTCGACATCGCTATAACCGGACACACATTCACAAAGTGGACCCGGTGGACAAAGGTCCGTTGAGCCCACATTGCGTCCAGTGTTCTAATCCTGGTCCCTAATCCACTCGCCTTAACTTGCCCTCCTTTGGGATATATATCCTGGAGACTACCGGCTACCGAACTAACCGGGACCGAATTACCTCGGCCAGTCTCTTACATTATTTACATTCGCCGAGACGGTGGGTTTTCGGAGACGTGGAGGGTGGTCAAAAACCCGGTGGACGAGCTCAAACTAAAACCAAACCCCGGAGGCCACGGAGATTTATGGAAATATGGATCAAGACGGACTGACGTAATCCCGTTTCGGCTTAATAACAATTCAAAATAAATTTCAAAACTTTCCTCCGAACCGACTATAACCTGATCTTGTCGTTGATAATAAACACTTTTCTTGATATATTAAAAAAAACACATTATTCCGAAAAAGTTATACCCGTACATTTGTTGTTTTTTTATAATTCATATCAAAAATATTACATTTCTACTTTTATTTTAGGAAATATCAATTATAAAACTACTATTATGTTATAATGATTAAACTACAATTATTTTTTTACATAGAATATATTGTATTTTTTATAAATATTTTTAAAGCAATTAAATATTACACAATTTTTTTGATTATAATCATTGAATACATACATATTTATTATAATAATTAAATTCGCGGCTTGTTTTATTTTTTTTCTTTTTTTATTTATTTCTAAATAACAAATAAAATAATAGATTTTTCTCATTATTTTTTCGTAACACATATATATATATATATATATATATATATATATATATATATATATATATTACGCGACTGAAATCGATATATACACACATGTGTATGTGTATATTTTATAAGTTCTTCTATAAAGGATTATATTTCGAGTAACTAACTACTCAGGGAATCAACTTAGTCCTGTCAAGCGGTTAAATCATCTCATTATATAAAATATTTACAATACGAAATTATTGTTCTCTAAAACTTATGCTAAAAAATTACTCAACTTATACTATAATTAATTATTATACAATTTATGTCATTAATAAATTTTATAAAAATATCAATGAGATACATTTAAAATGTGTATATATATATATATATATATATATATATATATATATATATATATATATATATATATATATGCAGTGTCCGCAGTTCGTTTGTACTTGAAAATGTCGAGTAAAATCCAGTTGGCCGTCTTAACTATAAAACCGCAAGGTTGGTCGTGTACAGATGCGGTTAGAGAAGGAAGTTAGGCAGCCTGTACACCCCTTAACGGGATTAAGGAGGGTCCTGAATTTAAATCCGGCCATAACTGTGGCCTGTCTGGGTCCCTAAACTCAAGTGCATCCGAATACGCCAAAACGTACTGTAAATACCAATAATAACTGACTTTATTATATCTCTTCGAATATCATTCAATATATTTATATCTTTAAATTGTTTTTTTTTATTTTACTCAATTTTTATAGATTAATAATTTAAATAAATACCAAAATTTGAATTTAACCGATTGTATTAAAATTTATTTGTTGTCTGAATCGAAAATTTCTGAAAAGTTAAATTTAATAATCATATATAGTCAAAACAAATATTAATGAAAATTCTTCTTGTGATTGATCTCGAGTTTAATTTTATTTAATAATGTTTATTAATAAAAGATCACAGAAAAATCACTCAGCTCTTGAATATTTTAAAATTTTAATATTTAATTATTGTTTAAAATTTAACTAAATCTGTTGTCTTACAATTGAAAAATTAGAAAATTCTTCATATTCTCAATAGCATTGATGATATTTTTTAAATATATTTTAATAATACTTGTAAATAATCAATATGAAATTATAAACTTAAATTTAATGTTTGTCGTTGGAATAAATTAGTTTATTATAGACATCTATCGAAGATAATCAAAAATAAAAAATAATATCTCGAAAAATACATAAAAAAATGATTTTAAATAACGTATAATAATATAAATATAGATATTATATAATTATATATTTCTATAAATATTTTCTTTACAATGCAATGAATATATTTCAAAAAAAGGATAATATTTGAAAGTTAGGCATAGAGCTAACGACTCAATTTCAGTCGAGTTTCGAAAGAGAGGTCCTTATTTTTCTTAATTTAACTTTCGCGCATTACCATTTTACATCTCATACTATATTAAACAATTTTTAATGATCCAATTACACGTGATTAAACGTCATCGAATTTAAATTGGACAATGAAAAATCTTGACTCATGTGCGTGTGTGTGTGTTGCAATCCTCTGGGAGATTATTCACGATAAAAGAATATATAATAAGCTGAAAGCCGGGATCACCATGAGGGGTAGACAGGTTTGCAGACAAGTCTTCATCTGAAGACTGCGGTATATAAAACTTTCTTTATTTTTTTTTAATATATTATTTTAAAATTAAATTAATATTATTTTCATATTATAAAATTTTATATAAGTTATTTTTAGGACATTTTTTCATTTTTTTTTCAATTATCCAGTTTTCAATATGAATAAATATGTAAACATATAGAACTCATACTTAAATATTTAATTTAAATGTTAAATATCGTTGTTGTGTATTAATTATTTTATGAGTTTTATCTTTTGACATTTTTGAGGCTGATCATTACGAACATGAACGCTTATTATTTGAAGATTAACTGTATCATCCCCTCATATATATATATATATATATATATATATATATATATATATATATATATATATATATATATATAATATTAGACATTAATATAACATAATATATGCTTGTATATATTTTCTCGTTATCGTTTGCCAGACATACCTCACGCTTAATACTTCTCTCGTAAATAATAAGGCTTTTTTATCCTACTTTTCGGTGACAAAACCAAAAACCCTGACGAGTGAGATTGTGAAAGGAGATTCTTTTTGTACGAATGGATATTACACCCTCTAGTGGAGATTGTGCTAATCCTGGATGAGGGTGAAATTCAAAATGTTCAAGTCGCCAGCAGCGCATAAAACTCTCTGATACACACAATATTGTAAACGATACAACGTATAGAAAGTACAATTATAGGATACATTTTTGTGGTGCTCGTTTTTATACAATTATTACAATATACAAAGAAATACATCAAAAAATTGCGTTTGCATTATTTTAAAAAATATTATTCTTTATATTAATTAATTGTAAATATTTTATGTCTGTGATCAAAAAGTAAGGTGAATTTTTTTATAAATTATAAATTCTTAATTTATTCTTCCTAATCAATTTCATCCCTTTCAAAGTAATCCCCGTCCAATAAAATGCACTTTTGCCAACGTTTCGTCCAGTCCTCGAAACAGTCGGAATAGTCTTTTTCCGGTATAGCCTTCAAAACCTTCTTCGATTCGATTTTTATCTCCTCAATCGTGTCAAAACGGCATCCCCGCATTGGCCTTTTAAGTTTGCTGAATAGCCATAAGTTGCACGGAGCCAAAGAAACCAAGAGTTGTAAAAACACATATAACTCGTTGATAATTAATCCTTTTGACAAACGAACACTTGACAAATGTTATAGATAGTCCTACTAACCTAGGAAAAGGAATTAGAATTTACCTGCCTTCCTAATGCCCGAGAGATTTAAATGTTAATTTTACCTTACTTTTTGATCACAATTGTATATATATCATTTAATAAAAAATGCTTTGAAATCATCAAATAATCAATTATCACTAATAATATTATAGGTAAGATCATGTATAATATTCATATTTATTTATTTATTTATTTGCAAAGAAATTATTTTATTGACGGTGATTATATTCATTATATAAAACTATGGAATAAAGCTAATATAATATACTGATATAGAATTATAAATGAACAAAACAATAATCTATTATATTTTAATTTCCATTTAAATATATCTTCGGTTGCTCTTTATTATATATAAATATTTATAATAAATAAAAGCGAATTTAAGTCTGTTAATTGCCGTTATACACGACGCGTATGAAAATATAATAATAATTCCAAATTTATTCTTTAAGCCGAACAAAAACTTGAACGAGCTTTTGTTTTCATTGATAATCCTCGTTATAATTTTGACTGGATGTCGAATATTATTGAAGAGAATAATTTGTAATTTACGGTGCGTTTTGAGCACTCATTTGTCTGATAAGAGTTTTTGGCGGATTTAACCATACGATCCCAGAGACGCCACTAGATCGTTTGTTAAAAAAAATAAATAATAAACAATTCGATTTGTGTAAACGTTGAATCGTTATATGTCGACGGTTATTTCCGCTAGCCACAAAGGTATTAATTAATCCAGTTAAATATATTATTTATAATAGTTAAATCCGTAACGACATGCGATCTAGTTGCATGTTTCAAATGATTAATTTTATTAGGTCGTGTCGTTCGATTTTTACTATACTATACACCGGTCATAATTAAATAATCAATCGGATCTTAAGATAATCTGAGAATATATCTGAATATCCAATAAGAATATTTATTGATATTTTTTTTTTAAATATGAAACATTCATTTCAACATTTGTGTTTCAAAACAAAAATACATACTTAATATGTGTTTTTTTATATACAATTTAAAATTTTACAAAATTCGAGTAATCATTAATTTCATTATTAAAAATATTCCATTTTTAAAACTGTTTAATTTTATATTGAATAAAAATAAATATTGTCAACTTATAAAGCATTATATATTCAAACAATTCAAATTTTATAAAAAAAAAATATTTTTTTAAATGAATATTATTTTTTAGCGATTTTATTAATATGTAAAAATATTTAAAATCGTATAACAATATAATATTATTTATTTTTTACGAATGAACAGCGAATGCAAAAATATGCAAGGAATTAGATGTTTTCCCTTGAATATGCCTCAACCCCTCGTGCGTCGGGCAGCTCTTGTGAAAAGTTTCGCGGGATCCGTTCTTAACAATTCTCCTCTTCTATATTATGATCTCCATTGTAAATACGAAAGCAGGGGTTACGACATGTTAAACAGTATAGTTAGCGCATATACACACCCTCAACCCCATTGCCTTCTTATACGACGTTGACAGGAACTGTACTTACGGCCGGATGTATAAATGTAGACTTGAGCTTTAATTCTTGTTAGTCCAAAGTTTTAATTCGCACTACTTATACCGCAGTTTCACTGTGAAACGGTACGTAGGTAGACAGGGTTACGTTGTGTTTTAAAAACGTTTTTATCCCATTTTTTTTTTTCATAAATACTGGCTCATGGATTATAGAGAAGTATTACTGGAATTTATTATATATTATATTTTATTTTCAAACAATTTCTAAAATAAAAAATTTAATTAAAAATTAAGATTTTTGTGTTTACCATTTTTATCATTTTTTATCATTCAAAGTACAGATTTTTATGTAGTACTTAATATTTAACCTTAAATACTAAACTAAACTAAATAATTTCCAAATTGTTAAGTATTTATTAATAATAACACCGTTGAAAGTGTCAGAATTTACGAGCATAAGTGTATGTATATATATATATATATATATATATATATATATATATATACGTGTGTGTGTGTGTACATTAAGTTAAGTGTGCAAGCAGTAAGTACACATTGGCTGATACCCATTCCACTACACATTCGCTAATACGATTTAATTTTATGCTGGATTTGCGATAAGATTTTGGAGAGAACTTGAGATTTGGCGTCGCCTTTTGTCTAAAGACTCCGCCCCACAGATGCAGACTTGCGGCCCCCGCGAGGGCGTAGCCCCATCGACGACGCCGCCTATGTAAATTCGCGTTCGCTCCTTTGCACATGTTTTAATCCGATACACACACACACATACACATACACGCATATGCACATAATTTTAAATAATTTTAATACTGCGTTTTGCACGTTTAAATAATATAATGGCTTCTATTATTTGCACATTGTGTTAAAATTAAAAAATAAATTGCTGGTAATTGGATGCTTTTAATAAAATTTTATTATAATTATGATTAATTGAAATTAAAAAAAATAAACTACAAATTCTAATTAAATTTCTCAAACCGTCTTAGTTTAACTTATGTAAAATATATAATTTTAAATGATTAAATATTATAAAATTTATTTATGCAATAAATACTCGCAACATAAATATATCTATATTAAATTGAAGCATACAATATATCGTCTGACTCACATTTTCACGAATATCCGAGACACACAATAAATAAAACAAAACGTAGATTAACATATTTCGAACAACTGTATATTTTCCTCTTTTGCCAATACGGCAACAAAACAATGTGTGCTTTCTCCCGGGGTAAATCGCGCGGCCAAATTAAATCGGTTTTCACTTAAGGGGCGGTCAAAACTATTGTTAACCTGTGCGACAGAGGGACGTCCCTTAAACTGCCCCGCAATATTTAATCACCAACCCCGTAATATAATTACAATATGTTCTTAAACAGGGTGACCGCCACCGAACCTTAACTCATACCCTCATTTCACGTACAGGGTCTCCCATTTTCCCTTACAAGATATAACTGCGCTTCTTCAACTAATAATTACATACCTATATTTGATATCCGTAATTGTTTTACATTATTAAATGTTCATTTATATTTTCATTTTTATATATTCTAATTTAAAGGATAATGTTTTTTGTTTGTAAATCGTCTTTTTTATATACATGACCTTATTTTAAATAAAAGAAGTTATAATCAATAAAATTGAAGCTTATTCATAATAATATATCGAGGCAGTAAATGTATATAAAGATACGTTTTATATAATTCTATAATAATGATAAATTTAAAATCATAAATAAAAAATTTATCACTTGTGACGTAATAGATAGACAATTAACTGTTTTGTGTTTTATGAAAAAAAAAAGGAAAAGTTTTAAAATCACCGATATACACGGTCGGGTTTCACCTTTTCGGCAACGGCATACAACAACATACACACGCGAGAGATGAATAGATTTTCAATGTCTCCGACGGCTAATACGCGCTAAAGCCTCCATGAATATGTCCAGGGCATTAAGGTGTCCCCTGACCGGACCCGGACTTGAGGCCACTATAAGAGTTGGAGCATTTGAATATTTGAAAGTGGACCGCTTCTGGATTAGGCGGATTCCCCTTGGTGCTCGTGGAAACCTTTTGCCTTGGCTATCATTTTATTATATATATATATATATATATATATATATATATATATATATATATATATATATATATATATATATATATATATATATATATATATATATTAAACTATACAATCATTATTATGATAATTATATCAAAACTTCAAATATATAATAATATGAACAAATCACATTTTGCAATCTTTATATCAAATGATAAAAAATATAAGAAAACTAAAATTTAATTGAATACTCCACATACGCGAGGATAAATTTAGACAATAATAAAAGAAACGCAGAAAATACTTAAAGTAGACATAAAATACGTCTTAAATGTTAAATTAAAAATTATACATATGATATCATGATATGTTATATTAATAGTCGGTTAAAAATGAACGTAAAATTCATGGGTATTCATAATTTTAACGACTCATTTCATATATAATATGTAGATGTACTTATATAAATCAAACAAACAAACGTCGTTACATCATTTGTTTAATAATAATTATTTACATCTCAAAAGAGTACATTCATTTTGTTGAATGTGCAAATAATACAGATTATTAGTATTTCTGATCGAGAGTTAAGTTGAATTTTTCAATTAGAGCGTTAAATCTCGTGACCACTTCATTTTAAACTGTGTGAACTATTTATTTATAATGATTAAATTTAAAAAACAACGTTATCGATCCTTTATACGAATATATATATATATATATATATATATATATATATATATATATATATATATATATATATCATCATAATAAATTTTATATAATTCAATTATAATATTGATAAAACGCACAGAAAAACTCGACTATGATTCTCGCGAGGGTCAGGTGAGATAAGGGTACCGCGTTCAAGGGTTTATATGAGGTTTCTAAGGGTGGCAAAAGGGGCGGCTGACCACCAGAGCGGTCGCTTAAAGCCCATCTAATCCATGGCCGATATTAAACCCGAGGTGTTAAGTTTGTCCTGGCGACTCGGCCCTAGCCACTGCCAAAGTTTCGGGATTTACGGCTCCGCGGCCGGTATATCGCCAAGAAAACCGGTCACTTAATTAAAATACAGGACCGAACCCCGCCCTTACCACCCACCTCCTCTCGGGACTCAAATTTTATAAGCTTCCTTTTCAATATTATATATATATATATATATATATATATATATATATATATACACTTCATTATAATAAAAATAATTATATTGGAAAAAAATTGATGTGCGCATTATCTTAACTTTTCATTTAAATGTAGTAAGTATGTAATTAAAACCCTTTTTGAACGATACACTTTGTTCCCATTATATTCGATCGAATTTTTCTTTATGAAGTTTCGATATTGTATTTTGAATATTTTATTTTTTTTGTGTTAAAATATACCTTATACAAAATTGAGTGAAATCTTAGAAAGCTTTTTCTAGGTAAGTTTTCGATGTAATGGTTGTTCGCTGATTAATAAGACTCGGTAAATGTTTCACAAAGGGCTTCTTTGTGAATGCATTATTATTATTGGCTTGTTGCATTCTCATTTAAGCGAAACGAACGATTCATCGTTTGAGCGCTTTGTAATTTTTAATTAGTGCGATTAAATCTTCTTTTTCCGCCATTTTTATTTGAAAAGTCGGTAAATTTTTAATTTTTATACTTTTTTCTTGTTTTTTACTTTAATTGAGTATTTTAAAGAAATCTTTTGTTAACGAAAATAACCATTAATTTCGTTCTTTTTTTCTTTTGTTCTCACAGCAAAGTCTTTGCCGGTACATTGTATAGTAGAAGGAGTTACAGCATTGGAAAGTCTATGTAATAATAATTACAATGGATCCGCTAGTAGCCGTAGACCTTCCGTAGAGGCTGACAGCTACGTCATAATACCAGCGGCTACTGCTTTTCGTGAGCTTGTAGCAGCTGCTCTTCTCAGACTCGGATATCCACATGATTGTGCCGCAGCTGCTAAAGGTAAGACTTTATCACGATTTAATATAAATATTTTAATAAAGTAGTTTTTATAATCAACAATTTAAAAATAAAAATATTTATTTAAAAAAAAATAATCGTATTTTTTACTAAATTTTAAAATAAATTTCGAAATTTGATATGTGTGTGTAAAGAATAGGACATAGTAGTAGTCGATATCGATCTTTATATAATAAATTGAAAAGTATTTCTTTTTAAACAGATAGGAATCGATTATAGCTCAAAGATTTTTAAAAATTTGTGTTTTTTCTCACATTTTTTGGGAGTAATCGTTAAAATTTTTAAAATTTTTCGGGGATCAATAATCAAAACAAAATGATGTCTTTCGAAATATGTTTTAATTAAAAATTATATCTCCTTCAACGCAATATTTTCTGAATAATATATTAAACTATAATATATATAAACGTACAATTGAAAAAAAAATAAAGTAATCGTCATAAACCTTATATTTTATAAGTTTACTTCTTTATTATACAACGTATATTTAACAAAAACATTTGTATTTACATTCTGTGTTATTTTGCATCGCAGGTTCAGTGGTAATAAAGAACTGGAAACCATTAACATTTGACCGTATATCGGATGGACCACTGGCAACAGTCGGCGAAATATTGGGTGAACTGACTACAGTAGCAACACTAAGGATACAAGTGCTGCGTCCAAGAACGTCTCATTTACAAGAAATCAAAGACAAATTGCTACGACTATTTCTGGTGCAGAGTCATGGATTACTCCTTTCAACTGGCTGCCCTTTAGACGAGGTACGCATTTAACGAACTCGTTAAAACTAATCATCAATACTCAAATTATCCCCGTCATAACAAATTTGTTGGATCGTTATAAGTTTATCTTAGTTAAATTAACGAACTTCTGATCTTGAATACTGAGCTCGCTTAAAACGGATAAATTGCGAACGGTTTGACGTTCGTTCGTCACCACCAACCCTTTATGTGTATATTATATTATATATAACATTTTAATGTTCGATGAGCAAGTTTCTAAAATACGAAGCTTCCGATCTTTCAAAAGACTATTTTATAATATCGCTTCACCACTTTTGTCGTGTACGAACGTATTTATCTATTTATTTCACATCCCTCGGATGTAATTCGGATCTCGCTTTCTAGAATTCGCCATAATTGAATTTTGTCAAAAGTCTTCAGTACTCGTGTGCCATCTTTGTTGTACGCTCGTTAAGCCTTTTGCAACGAAGTTTCTGAGCTACTTAACCGGTGTAAATTTTGAATCGAAAATATATATCTGAACGCATTTATATTTGCACATTATAAAATAATACACTAACGTTCTTATAAATGAATGTTATTATTCGTAATTGATAGGCGAAATATATATATATATATATATATATATATATATATATATATATATATATATTTATTATTTACAGGTTTTTTTGGAATTCGGTTATATATATATATATATATATATATATATATTAAATAATACATACGATATTCTTTAATAGTGATAGAATAACTAAATATAAAAGCAAAGGGATGAATCGTAGACATTCTATTTCATTAAAACACCCCTTTCGTCGTGCACACCATAATATTTAACCCTTATTAGTTGGGGGTTCATTGTTTTCCCGGCTTACACTTGTCTTTGCAATGCTCAAAACCGGCAACTGTCGAATTATGCGATCCGTGAATAAGGTCTTGGATACGAGAAACTGATTCAATAATTACATTATACTTCAAACCAAATCACATTGTATGCTATTTAATAATAATTTATTCCTATTATATTGTTTCAAAAATTTATCTTTTATTTATAAATTCGGTTAAAAAAAACAAATATATTCATTAATGTTGTATTATACAATAACGATTATTTTGCTTTCCATTAAAAATAATTGGAAATTAAGATAATTTCCAATATTATTAGAATATATGTAGACACTTCTAATTTAGGAAATTTATAATCCCATACAAAGTTAGCTATTATGTAAAAATAATAATATTAAATATTATGTTGAATATGTAAAGAATTTAAGTAGTACTTTATAGATAAGATAACTGAATAATTTATAGAATCGTCACTTATAATTTAAAGGAAAATATACAAAATAATTTATTTACATAAAAATTTTCACTATATATAATTCATATGACATTTCATTCAACACAAACTTATATCCAAAATGAAAATAGGTACACACATCGTAAATAATTATTAATAATTATACAAATATTACAAGTTTCAAGATTAGCCAATGCATAATAAATGCAATTTTGCATTTTCTACGAACAATATCGTTTATAAGCTAACGACTTCACAAAGTCGTATTTCAAAACTTAATTCTCAAAATAAAATAAAGACATTTTAACTGTTTTATATATATGTATACAAGAGATAAAGAAACTACTTTTAAGTTAATGTAAAGCAGGTTGAAATAATAATAATAAAAAAGTCAACTAAGAACACTCTTGAATACATTCACTGCTAAGACGTTATGAAAATGAGAAAAGCGTTTATACGCGAAATATATAAACGCGAGAATTAAATTCGACGTTTTTGAGTCTACGAATCATAAATAACATTAAAACCGATAGAATTTTGGAATATTTATGTTATAAGTCTTAAAGTAACAATAGAGTCTATCAAACATAAATTCAAATCTTAAATGAAATTCGTAACGAAAAAACTCGCCTCTCTTCCACTTTGGCGGCTCATCTCAGGTATAATCAATCGTGTCGCACTTTCGTTATAAATATTTTTTTTTCTTTTGCGTATATTCTAATATATCGATTATAATTTCAAAATATAGCTTATATTATTTTTTTAAATCAAATATAAAATGTTAAATTTTGTTTTTCACAAATTTAATCATAAATTTCATTACAAATACATTTTGCAATTAATAATTATGTATTCATTTGTAAAAAATATTTAAAATTTAACTTCATATTTTTTTATTAAATTATGAAGTTATTTTGTAGCAAATAATAATAAAATTATTGATTATTCATATATTATATACACTGTTTTTAAAGTTCATTTTTCTAATATTCTTTTTTGTTTCGAAATATAAAGTAACATTTTATATTTCTTTTGCAAAGAAAACTAAATATTTACATAATTTTCTCTATAAACATATTTTTAACATAAAATTTAACATTATACTCAAAGATTATAAGATAATTTCTAGATATACAACTAGTTTTATGTTTTTATAATTTTTTGAACCTAATTTGTGTATATGAATATTTGTGTATATATATATATATATATATATATATATATATATATATATATATATATAACATTTTTTTTTACTAAAAACTCAAAAACAATTACTACAGGCAACATTTTTCAGAAAAATATTTATATTATTAATAATGATATAACTTCAAATATTTCGATAAAATATTTCTCATAACCAAAACATAATAATTTTATTTTAAAAAAGTACTAAAAACGATCGATATAAGGTAAAAACGCTTGGTTATCCCTGACAAGAATAAGAAGTCTGCGTAAAGATGAGGCGGGGTACTGGTGTTCGGGTTAAAAGGAGTTTTAGATGTACGAGCGCTTTTGATCTTATTAATACTATGAAATAATGCTTTATAATCTTATTAAAAGCGAGGTTAGCGCTGTGATGTGCCCCGCCAATCTGCGAGAGAGGGGGGGGAGGGCAAAAAGGGGCGAATAAATTCGGGATGAGATCGAAACGAGGTGTAGGAGGACCATCTCGGCTTCCTTACATCTCACTTAAAGGGTTAAAAATGTAAAGCTTCTCGAAATCAACCAGATTACATTGTTTTATAAAATGTGCAAATATTTTAAATAATTTCGATTCTTATATTTCAAATATAACATACATTTTTAATATTTATGATACAAATACTCGTATATCAAAAATCAATATACAATTTATTTTTTTAATAAATTTCATCAAAAATAAACAACCCTCCTTGGTTTACACACACACACATATATATATATATATATATATATATATATATATATAATATCAAGTTTCAACGAGATCGAAAATTGGTAACAATTGGCCTTTGAGAAATATATGTATTCATTGTAATAAATAATGAAGTTGAAGTAAAATCGACCCTTCCATCTTTCAGCAGACAGCTTATATTGTATTTGAATAATATTATCTCTCCGCAAAACTGACGATGATCGCTTTGGCAATGTTTTATCTAAAGAGCTCATCGAGCATCTTCTGAATAGAGTTTCGCGAATACATTTTACGAATTGAAAATATCTCTTACATAATACTAGAAATTTACAATATTTAATAGCATAACACAACAATTGGATCTAATTCGCCTTATACAAGTATATATATATATATATATGTATTTATATATAAATATATATATATACATATATATATATATATATATATATATATATATATATATATAAATACAGCATAGTTCTATATAATATCTTATATAAGTAAAAAAAGAAAAACTAAGAACCTTCTTTTTATCGTTAACATTCATATTATGTATCAAATACAAAATTTTTCCTTTAAATTTTGAAAAGTAATAAGAAGATAATAAAATTTGACAAAATCGACTCTCAGATATACATGTTGAATTAAATGCGACTTTCATAGAAATTTATTATTGTTTTAGATTTTTTTTTTCTACGGATTTATTATCGAATAGAATGTTTTAGCATTATATGGAATTTATATAACATAATTTACATAATACTTATGACTTATACCTTGCTCGTTTGTGAAAATCGAGAAATGAAAACTTTTATTTTGCTCTCTTTCAAAGATTTTTAAATTTATTAAATAATTTACATATTTTTGTATATATTTGTTTCATGAAGAAATGGTTTGTATATTTAGTATTACAAAACTATTTTGTTATTTCTATATTAACAAAATGGAATTCGGTTCTCTTTGTTCTTATATATTCTTATAATTAATATATGGTATATACTAAGTTTTCACATTTATTTGAAAATTGAATATATTTTTATTTGCAATTAACTATTGTGAGTAACTGACTTATCACAATATACATATATTTTATATTAAGTATTTTTTTTTAATCTATATTAGAATTTTTTTAATATATGTGTGTGTGTATTTTTTTAATACGTGAAAAAAAACCACACTATTGAACTATGATAATATATTTTTTTAATCTTAGCTCAGTATTTTGTTATTCGGTTAAATGTAATAAATAGGTTGACTAGTATTATGAGATGAAATACGTTATTTATTATAGGTGCGCATATACTGTATGCCGTTATAAAGTTTATTGGCTTAAGTTTTCCCTAGCTTCCTGATTCGCAAAATTCGATCATGTACATATCTATTGCTCCGTTAACCATTTACGAGCAAGAAACGTATCGCATCTTAGGATCTGCGCTAATTCGAGTCAAATGTGTGAGATATGTAATTCATTAGTTTACTGTAAATTATTGGATTCTAGATTGCTTTCGAACTTAATTTGTATCGGTTAACTCGTTGCGGTAAGATTTTCGCTTTCGCTTTCGGTAAACGTGAATTTTTCCAGCGCGTTTCATGTTTTTATATTGCGATATTACAATAAAACATTTGACGACATTGCGAAATTAACTTTAAAAAAAAACACTAGAAAATAACAAAATGAAAAAAATAGAGCAGTAATAGACGTAACGATGTTAATCTCCTGTGATTTACTGAGGAGATAATGAATTGCGGTGAGCAATAATAATGCACGGGCAGATTTATTAAGTGATATGAATATAGATATACTATAAGGTGTCAGGCAGTAGTTGTATTTTAGATAAGAATGTAAGATATTTAATGTGTGGCGTTTTATTCTTAACAATAATAATAAATTCATAATATTAATTTACGTAATACTCTAATATGTAAGTATACTTGTAAATATCGCGTCGATATTATTTTAAAATAAATATGATCATAATACAATAATTTATTTATATTTTTACTAATATTATTTCTATAATACCTAATTGATCTTATCAAAATTCGTATATATATACAGAACATATTACATTACTTCAAATTAAGTTATATTGGCGATATATATACATATATATATATATATATATATATATATATATATATATATATATATATATATATACCATATATATATATATATATATATATATATATATATATATATATATATATACCATATATATATATATATATATATATATATATATATATATATATATATATACCATATATATATATATATATATATATATATATATTATTTCATCTCTTATTAAATTGTGTTCGAATATTAAAAATAAATTGATTCTATTATGTAATATTTTTAAGTCAAATTCGTTCAATTATTCTGCAGCGTTCGTTTTCTTTAATAAATGTTAAAAGATCGAAAAAAGTATCCCAATGATAATATATTTATTTTATATATTATGCATTTTTTGAATACCTTTTTTTCTTATTGATTATAATTTATTTGTTACATGAAAATCAAAATAATTTTCTTAATTTCAATATTTAACGGCCATTTTGTTGATTTAACTATAAATATATATACTCATACATTTCACCTTTATAAAGGATTACCAAAAAAAAAAAAAAAAAAATGCTAAATCATTATTATAAAAAAAAAATAATATATGCGATAATATAAGTATAAAATTATTATTAGCTAATATATAACATGTAACACCTTCCAAGTGACTTATTATTATGATTATAACTACGTTATTAAATAAACTTATGGTATACGTTCGCGTTCATAAATTCATTACCGTAGCTGAAGCATTTTATCTAAAGCCAACAAATATTACTTACTTACCAAAGTGAGATTTAAGTTTTGTTAACAAACAAACTTATCTGTCTAATTGTAAAGCATAAACGCCAATCTGACGGATTGAATCAAAATTTTCCACGTTAAATTAAGCCGGGTACATATCAACACCAGTTGATAAGACTTTTACTCTTTGGTCATGTGATTTAGAATATTGTATAATTACGTTGCAATTTCCTTCTGGAAAATGACCTTATGCACAGTAATAAACATATGAATAATTTATTATTACTTCATCCTCCCATGATCTACATATTACGCGTATTATATATTGCCAACAATAAATTTTGACTTCGTAGGCACACATATTCATATTTTTGAAATTAAATATACACAAGTTTCTTATACGATGTATAAGCACGACGAAAGGCCTTCTTGATATATAATTAAGATTTATTATGGAGTGAATTTAAGAAATCTGCTAACACACATATATTTACTAAACGCTGAACGCTCGGCGAGATACCAAGGCCAGTGTATATTAAAAAAAGAGAGACTTGGTAACTTGCGCAGAAGGAATTAGGCTCGTAATATATTATGATTATGGGGGATGTGTTGCAAACATAGAGATTAAAATTTGATAAATATTTGCCTCCCGCCGATGCTCGGGCGCGAAGAGAATAACTGACTCCAGAGTGAGTTATCTTCTTTATACTCACAGCCGGTGCTAAATGTATTAAACAAATATCAAAACATGTTTTGCTTATAAAGATCGAACATGCGGGGTGTATTTATTCTTTACGAAAATTTCGATTTGTTTATTGTGTTCTAAATTTTGAATTGGAGACCACAAAGAACATATTAAGGTAAAAACGTTGAAAATCGTATTACACGTACGTATTTTATAATAATCAGAGAGAGAAAGGATTATTTGTTGTCATATATTATTCCAAAAATACAACCTTCGACCTCAAAGCAGTCCTCAGCAATGAAAATACGCGGACTTAACTTTCAGATAAGCTGCGAGCAAATAAGCCCAGCAGCAAACAAAAGCTAAAAGTGGTTACAGAACATCGGTTACAGTTTTCCTTGCTGCTGCCATTGCCACAGTTGCCCCATATTCTCCGGGATTAACTTGTCCTTTACAGGGTATACCTACGATTTCAACGACCGCAATTATCAATTAAATCCCTTTACGACGTGTGTCCTTCATTTTAATAAATCCAAAACACACTCACATTTAACATTTTGTTACAGGTGACATTGGCACAGATATGTCGAGGATCTGCTATACCACCGGGTCCACACAGTTATCCAGAACCAAGCGATGAGATTAAGCGAAAATTTGATCAGTGGTGGAACGCCCAAGTTACACCTCGTCCACCGCAATATAGTCCAAGGCAACAACCATCGCCCATTACTAAATTGGAACGACCTCCGTCTTTAAACGCATTACCAGAGCACGTTCATCCAGCATTACAAACAGTTCAAAACCAATATCCAACACAAAAAACTCGTATGAGAACAAGTTTTGATCCCGAACTAGAACTGCCAAAATTACAAAAATGGTTTTCTGATAATCAACATCCAAGCCGACAACAAATTCAACATTACGTAAGGGAATTAAATAATCTCGAATCGAGAAGAGGACGAAAACCGTTAGACGTCAATAATGTTGTATATTGGTTTAAAAATGCAAGGGCAGCTCAGAAACGAGCTGAATTAAGAAATATTGGACCTGGAGGTTTACCTTGTCATTTATCGCTCAATGGATATAATAGTAGTAGTCACAGTCCTCCGAATGGAACAATGATGCTTTCACACGAAGTCTCAGATAGATTATCAGAACATTATCCTTACAAAAGTCCACTTTCAATTAGTCCGGGTAGAGGACATCCTATGTCTGTTATATCAGAAGATAACTTATCCAATGGCGGTTCTGATGTGGAAGACGATGATGTAATAGAAGGCCAAAGAGATGATCAACGTTCTGAAACTCCGGATGCCCCTCTTTCACTAATAACAACAAAAAAAGAAGTAGAACAAGAAACCAGCCAAAGGGAATCACCAAAGCCTCCAGACATTCCTAAGGTGATTTAATTATTTGAGATTAATTGATTATTTTTTTGGGCTAATTATAATAATTTTATTCTTTAAAACAAAACTCGATATATTTTTTTCTTTCAGATAGACGATATAAAACAAGAACCATTAAGTGACGACACTTTAAAACCGCAAGATTTGTCTCCAAATCATTTCTCGTCAGTCAATAATAACAACAACAATAATAATAATAATATGGATAATAACAATAGCAAAAATACTAATGAAAACCATTTATCAGAAGATGAAGAAGACGAGGATATAGAACAAGACATCGGCGAAGATGAATCAAAGTCGACTAGAAGACTTAGTGAAGAATCGTTGCAGACAATGCATCCTAGCAGAGTAGCGGACATGAATAGACAACGCTTAAGATCTTTTAGGAGTCCTAGTCCCAGCGAATTAATAGGCGGTGGTCAACTAGTGCCGAGATGTCCTCCGGGAACAAATTTAGAGAGATTGACCGCCGCTGGATTTCCCATAGTTCCGAATTCCATGTTCAGCCATAGCATTATGTACATGAGCCATTACATTCCTGGATTATCACATGGTGGCCAACATTTACCGAGCTCTCCACCAGGATCTAGCGGTTTAAACCTATCGGCCTTGGCCGCCAATGCAGCCGACGAAAGACGGAAAAGGAACAGGACATTCATCGATCCCGTAACTGAGGTACCAAGACTGGAACAATGGTTCTCATTGAATACGCATCCATCACATAATTTAATTTTAAAATATACCGAAGAACTGAATCGCATGCCATATAGACAAAAATTTCCTAGACTCGAATCTAAGAACGTTCAATTTTGGTTCAAAAATCGCAGAGCCAAATGCAAAAGACTTAAAATGTCCCTATATGAACCTGGACCTCCCGGTTCAATTCCTCAATATCACGTTAGCGATCGCGATTAAATAACATATTATAGATGAAAATAAACAACTGTATATACGTTGCAAATAAATTTAACGATTCTTAGCGAATAAACCCTCGTAAAAATTAAATATACAGTTCCACTGTTTTAAATGAAGAATATTAATATTAGAGCAGAGACCATTAGTCACTGTTAGAAAATAAGTACTTAATGTTATTTTGTTAAAATTAATTGATACAAACCGTGCAAAATATTTAAGCCAAAGATCTTATCCTTTGTTGTTACTTATTTAACTCAGTACTTTGATATTAATTTATATTAAACGCTTATACACAAAATATTGTATGTGTATCAATTTGTTGATTTTTTTGTTGATATATCCTTTTTAAGATGTAATTTATATGTATTATACATTTTACGCTAATTCGAATATACATTACTTATTACATATATCATATAATAATTGTAATAATAAAAATTAAATTATGTAATTAATTATTGACGGAAATATATGGCTGTAGATAAACGGATTATATTTCATTATAATATAATTAAAATCATCGATTTTTTTTTTTGTATTTTACCCATTTTTTTTTTGCAATCAAATTGAAAGTAAACTAGAGATCTCATAATATATTATTATAAAAATCATTCTATAAAATTTTAAATTTACATATATGTATAATGTTTTCGATATATGTATTATATATAATAAAATATTTGAGCAATGTACATAGTACTGAAAAAATATACCTGTAAATTATTATAGTCGAAAAAAAAATATGAAGAATAAAATAAAAATATTAATAAATTGGAACTCTCAATGTTAGCTGCATTCGTTAAATTTAATTGTCTAATAATTAATAATATACTTGCTATACTCGTATTCATTTAAAATCAAAAATCGAATGCCATTCCCATTGAATAAAATTATATCTTATACATATAAATAAATATATAAATTTCAATCATCGTAACTAATTATATTAAGGTTACATTACGTGTAGCTAATACAAATATTGTCGCCATATTTTATGTTATTATTATTTTTTTGTTGTATTCAATGTTTGAATGATAATAAAAATAATGAAATATTAAAACATAAATTATATGTCTGAATGTATATGACTATTGATGGTATAATAAATGAATCAAAATAAGAATATCGTCGAATAGACAAAAAAAAATCGCTTAAATTATATGTGTAATTAAAGATCTGATTCGATAAAAATATTTCGTTTTATTATTAAATCATAAAAATCAATCATATTCACACACTTTTAAAACACAAACATGATATTCCAATATATATTAACCTAACATATAATACATTCAAACAACAATTCCATTTACAATATAAAATCAATAACGGAAATTTTCATTGACGTTATCCTCCTCAAAATAGTCCCCATTAAATATGATTATACTTTTGCCAACGCTTCTTCCAATCCCCAACATATCTTTGAAATTCAAGTTTTAAGATCTTTTAACTATATACTTCATCTATGTATTATACTCACGGGGCAATATCTGGTAAATATGGAGGCTGGGGTATAATTACAGTGTTTTCTTTCCGGAATATCTATCACTTTTTGATAACATCGTATATATATATATATATAAACGAACTCGGTGATGAAATTAGCGAATATATATAAAGTTTTGCTTATCTTCATTTTTTTAATAAAATAAATTCGCGCTTTATTTTTAAATACGTTTGGAGATTAACTCTCGAAAATTCGATAGTTTTTAAACCTCGTAGATGCGTGATTATTGATGATAAACGGCTACCTTTCAATTCTTATACTTTTAGCCTGTCGTATATTAAATAATCCAGTTTTATGACGTATAATTAAACATCTAAGATGTATAATAATAAATTTTTAAAATTATAATATATTTGTGAAATTAAAGAAAAATGGCACGCGTTAACACGCAGACTTTGTACAATATAATAGGCATAAAAACTATTCGTACCAAAATCGAAATCTCTTATCTAAAGAATAAAAGTTAAAAGAGGAACTCAAGAAGAAAATAATTTAAATAATCGCTAATTATTTAAAAATAATTCTACAAAAAAAAATTAATATGTTATCTAATATTTAAATCATCAAATTACGAAAGCTTTGTTTTTTTACAATATCAAACTTTTTACTCTATGTATATATTTTATGAAAGAATAATATACGACGTAGAAAATTATTTAGACAACTCGACGTAAAAATATATTAGCATCTTGCGAATAAAAATATTTTACATATATTTTCTTTATAAATCAACACACAAATCTTTAACTTTTTTTTTTATTATTTAAATATACTAAGAATCAAAGATATTTATAAAATTTCTTCGTAAATAATATTATTATTTTAACCAGAAAAACGTTTTCAGAAGTTGAAGCAACCGAGTGAGATATAATTGAAATTGAATTTTATGGGCGAACCGTAACGCGGGCATTTTATAGAAAAGGGTTGAAGAATTTAAAAAGATTAATCCTATCCCATTGTTTCTTCGCTACTTAATTCTGCTCAAATGCTTTCTTTTTATATCCATGAACATCCCCGGCAGGTTATTGGATCGAGTTTAAGCTCCAGTCTTAAACGATTTCAATTTGAAACCGAATTCCATTTAAATATTGTAAATATATTTGATTCAATTCGAAATTCGTCTTTCATTTTCGTGAGTAGTTAGTTATTCGTTTTACAAATAATATAAAAAATGTGATTATAATTAAAAAAAAATCTAATTTCGATATCATCATAATGCATAAAGATATACGAGTATAATAATGATTAACAATAAGATTACAAATGAAATTTAAGCTTTCAGAATTAATGCGATGCCTTCTTAAAGGAATACTTATACTAACCGACGGTAATAAAGCCTAAATGGAAAATGTCGTTGGTGCATCCACATCATTTATATGTCTGCACTATTTTCAACCCTTACCGTCGACATTATGCCATCTGGTATCAAATTTAGAAAAATATTAATATGACATATATATATTTTTATAAAAGATAGGAATAATATAAAAATTAAGTTCAAATAAATCTATAGTGGTGTTTAACTAACAGATGTATTATTTTTTACTAACTTTTATTTAAACTGTTTGTTTCTCTGGTATAATTTTTTTAAAGTAATTTTTCAATCATTTCCCAATTTTCAATCGAGCTAAAATTTTGCATATTTATTCATTATCAATGACAGTAAACGAATCAATTAACAGATTTTATAGTAACGTCTATGTTTAAACATATTTTTACACGCTTACACCCTATCTTTATCCCACTATTTTTCATTTTTTATTTCACAGCTTTTTTTATAAAAACTTCTACAGCCTCTAGGATATTTTTGTATTACTAACGCGAAATCCTTATACTTCAACATTCAAATTCAAACTTTATGACTTGCTATTATAAAATAATATTGCGAATTTCTTACAATCGATATATCAAAATTTTCAGTTCACATTATAACTAACGATTCACAAAGAAAGAATATGGACTTATAGTCGTAATATAATAAGTCTTCATATCGTTTTGCGACGTTTTTCAGCCGCGCTAAAGTAGCGGACGTTTAAAAAGACACGTGCCATTTTTCAGCAAAGATAAATAAATACCGAGATAATTCCGTCCTTTAGACCAGACACGATTTATTAATATGCCATCGCATTTCAGCGGCTGCTGAAGCGCTAACAGAAAACGATAACAGCGCCGGAAGTCGACTGACGTTTATCTGCCGACAATGTGCCAGTTCACCTGTCTGCTGCCTGTATGATGCACAAACTTCCGGTTTCCTTCGTCTTTGCCAGAGATAATCGCGCACAAACTATTATTGCACGCGAACTCAGTACTCTAAAATATATCTGAATCATTTATGACTAATGTCTGTTTTGAATCTATTATTATATAATTTTAAAAATATATATTACATATATCATAATCTTTTTGTTCGATAATCATATTTTTAAATTGTCTTAATTATTTTTTTTTAAATGAAAAACAAAATTTCACTTTCAAAGAAGCTTACTTGGCTCAGTCGTCCCTTTTTAGTTTAATCGCTCAAATTTGAATTCTTCATCTTTTCAAACATCCCCTACTTTACACAAATGATATATATATATATATATATATATATATATATATATATATATATAATTTTTTGCACTCAAATAAAATTAAATGACAATATTCAGAGCAATTTCTCTGTAAAAACGAAAATATTTTTAATAATTGAAAAAAAAACAATTTAAATACAATTGATATGATTAACAAAAATGTCACTAACCAGACTAAATAAAACGTAGATTAGAAATTGGGGAATGCTAGTTTTGCCAATTTATTATATATACCATATATATATATATATATATATATATATATATATATATATATATATATATATATATATATATATATATATATGATTACAAAATATGAACATATACCAAAAAATATATTAGACTATTAAATATTATACTAATGATACGAAAAAAAAATTAAATTATGTTAAATAAACATATTATACATATCATATGACACAAAACTCAATAACACATACCTATATAATATATAAGACCGATCAGTCAAATAGATAAAAGGGAAAAAATACAATATTAATAATACACAGCATTGCCCTCAGATTATATGAAGACTGTGTTTTTCTTCAGACGGAAATCTTACCATTGTGTCTAATACGCTGATATTTTTAATTGGCCAAATCGGATTTGCTTCATTATGTGGATTAAATGTTTGTTACATTCATATATATATATATATATATATATATATATATATATATTTATATGTTTTTGTGAATACGTCTATATATTATATAATATAATAATGTTTGTTGAATGCCACATCTTTCAATACCTTATAATACCATCGTCATCCACCTATAATTCGAAATACATACTCGAAAATACTCGATTCGTGTATCGGGTGATTAAGAAAAAATGTTTCATGGATAATATCTTTTTTTTATTTAACAATATGTTATTCTTTGATTACATTATGAAAGTAATAGAAAAATGATAAAAATATTATATTTATCGACATATTATTTTCTTTTTATTGTCCTATAAATCAGGGGTGAATAACCTTTTTAATCAATGTAATATGAAATTTGACACATAATCGTACATCGCTCATTCTTGGTAATTTTTTATTAATTTCATGGTTGAAAATAATTATTCGCAAACTTACGTACTTCCGAACAGAGACATCATTTGCTTTGCATTTTTCATCAAAAGCGGAAATTTCTCAAGGCTCACATATGATTTATGAAAAATTTCAATATTTGCCGAGAAAAATATATTTTTAAATCAGCGAACACAATTCTTTGGTAATATTAAATTTGGTGTTAATACCACGTAAAAATATAGCCAGTTGTGTTGTATCGCCAAAATCGCAATTCTCATCAAGTGCCAGAGAATAGTATTCAAATTTTGCAATATTTTCTTTTTATCAGGAAATGCTATTTCTGATAATATATGAAAAATTATATTTTAACAATTATATCTGAATTGCTATTTCTGATATAATTGTTTCGTTTTAGTGTGTGTATTACTATTTTATTATAACTAATTTTATATCAATAAATTGCTAAGAGAAAATCGATAAAATAAATTCAATTTTAGAAGTGCTTGGCGGGCCGCTTGTTTCTCAACCCTTGTCTATTAAAATAGATCAGGGATCTATTAAAATTTTATATTGCAAAAGCAAAAATTCCTACCCATTTGTCGTTTTTTTTATTTATACAATTTATTATTAATTTGAATATAAATTATTATTTTTGTATTATTAATTTCATAAAAAAAATGTATGAAAAATCTATAAGTAATACTTTAATATATAAAAATACGTAATGAAATGGTGAAAAAAAAAGTGAAAATTGTATTTCTCAGATCTCTGACGAGGTTTTATCCTACTTGTGTACTACTTAAAAAAGTAAAATAACACCGGAGGTAAAGTATTAAGTATTATGTTTTGCTTGTCGTTGAAAATAATATATATATATATATATATATATATATATATATATATATATATATATATATATATATATATATATATATATATATATATATATATATATATATATATATTATAAAAAAAAGTTCACGTTTGCATCCGAAAGCGGACTAAAATATGTACTTATTTTGGAATTAATTCCGCAATGTGGAAGAAATAAAGTGTATTATAATAAATACGTTTAAATGTAAGTACAAAACGTTTAAAGAATATTTTCAAAGTTGAAAATTTCGTTTCTTTTTTTTTCATTTATTTATAAAATAAATCGATATTACTTCTAATAAAATGTAGATAAAATAAAAAATATCAAAATGTAATCGAGGTGTTAATTAATTTTTTTATACTAATACGTAAAATTAATATTAAAAATACACAATCTGATATAAATTTAAAATATTAATTTAGATATAAATATATAATAATTGAAATGCTATAATTTTTAACGTACTCTTTATATATATATATATATATATATATATATATATATATATATATATATATATATATATATCTAGTTAAGTGATGATCAACTAAAAAGCAACCCTTAAACGATTTCCTTCATAAAATCATTCTCGGTTAGTCCAACAATAACAATAAAGATGATAAGGCGGTCGTTGCCGAAAGAGGGTCTGTCTTTAAGAGTACCAGATATCTTACTGAACTATTTAAGACCATAATCCTTCATGGCTCGCCGCAAATGTCTTGTAATGCCTGTTAGGTCACTATTTTTTCATCTAACCAATTAATTCTGGCGTAACGGCTGGCCATTTAGCTTTAGAATACACACATATACATTCTCATATATATTTTTATATGAGTAAATTACAAGGTGAAATATTATATATATTCAATGAAATTAAAATTTATTATAGATTTAGTCAATATTATGATAAATAAAATTTTTAAAACATTATCTAGGAAACGGCATAATTGTTGGGTAATTGTTTGATCGTCTATAATAATTGCGGGTATTGCAGCTTCTTGCACTATATCTTACAATAAAACTTCTAAGACCGCTGGCTTATGAGCGACAAGATTTATTCCGCCAACTTAATACGCCGTAACGATCTTTTGTAGACGTAATAATTTTCCACATTTGGCGGATAGGGCCCCTGGTAAGTTATTTAGGACCCTAAAGCCGCACTTAATAGTTGCACGCGTCCAGCTTACATACAAAATTTCATATCTTGTTTCCAATTTTCCATACGAATATTATCATTAGAGAATACAAATAAAAACGATGTCTATATTAAAAAAAAAATATTTATTTTATATGATGATAATATAGCAGTAATTTTTTTGAAATTCAAAATAATATTTCACATATTATTATAGAATATGACAATGTTTCTTTAATCTGAAAATATAATTTTTATTTATTACCATAAAAATGATTTATTGTTTCGTCACTTGTAAGACGAAAGCTTTTTTTCCGAGAAAGTATATTTTAATTTTAAAATGAATGTTAATATAGTTCTAAAAACATATTTTCATAACATTTTATATATAATATTTATTTCCATCCGCTATTCTTTGTTTATATATATATATTAAAAATATATACTTATTATATAGTAAAATGCTAGAAAAAGCATCATTTTTTTACACGCGGATCAGCGTCAAAGTAAAACCCGCGGAAAATCGCATAAATAAAAAAAGCGGGAAAACTCTCTCGGTGGAAGTGAATGAAAATCTCGACGGAAAAGTGTAATCGCAAATCTCCCACCGACAATTTATTTTCATTAGCGATCATCCCCAGTTAATTTTATACCCTTGTCCCACCCTCTCACCCCATTTTTCCATCCCCTTTAGGGTGTCCTTTTCTCGTTTTCGCACTTATTATAGGTCCTTTTCTGATTTTTACCACTTCGAAATTCCTCATCTTTGACGAAGTTATTTTTCCTTTTGCCGAAGCGAATTTTCGCCGAAGATTTAACCGCGGGGTTTTCCACGATATTTCACTCTCTCGTTTCCCTCCGGCCTCGGTTTTCTCACTTGATTCGAATAATTTTTATCTTACCCCTTGGCTCTTTATCCTTTTTTCAACTTAAACGCTCCCTTTATACGACCGACATTGAAGTTATCGCCGTTTTACGTCGCGAGGACGGATTCGTTATATCGAACCAATTTAATTTATTTGCTCAAATATAATAAAATATCTTTTACTCAAAATAAATTTAAATATAAATATATAGGTAAACCAATGAAACAATGTTTACCATATTTGTTATATTTTATAAATTTCAATTTTCAATTTTATACTAAATATTAAATTAAAATATGATTACTTTAATATAAATTTTTAATAAAATTAAAACAATATTGATATTTAAAAAAAAGTGTGAAAAAAAATGATAGAAATTCTTTATAAAAAAATACATCAAGATTCCAAAAAATTATTTAAATAATTAAAAAATAATTTAAATCCTCCAGTCCTATCCTGAAATCACCATTTCGATGATAGTGGCGTTGATAATGATAATCGGATTTGCGGAAAAAGCTCATCCTCGTCTGTTAAATCAACCTTATACTTAGCTACGTCGACGTACACTTCATTATGAAGCAATTTTCTCCTCTCTACTTATTTTCGGCGATAAGAAAAAATATTTTCGTATAATATCCTAGTTTTATAACTCGTAAAAATTTCCTTGACTTTGAATTTTTTTTCGTTCGTCCTAATGTTAACCCTTAATATTATATATAATTATATTACATTATATACGTATTGAATTATTTATGTAAAAGAATGATTATATATTTTATTAAAAAATGGTTAAAAAAATATTTACAATAAATTATTTGTATTGTTTATAAATATATTAATCTAAAACAATTTTCTATCTTTTTATACCTTTTTTCAAGTTTGTAGCCATAATTGAATTATTAAATTTGGTAATATTATATAAATTATTAATTTTGTAATGCCATATATATATATATATATATATATATATATATATATATATATAAATTTCAACATCCATTAGATATCAACTTTATATATTTGAACAGAATTTAAAGTATCAACAAAGAAATTATCAAATGTTTATATCAAGGAATAATCTTTTTTTTTTTTTGATTTATTAATTTAGAAATTACAAAACAAAATAAATAACTCTTTATTTATTAAAATTTTATGGCATTAAAAGTACATCATTACCAAAATCTGAGATCAAAAGAGAATATTTAATTAAAAATCGTGTTCGATAGTGAAGTAAATAGGAGAAGAAAAAAAACATTGAAATACTGCTGCGGTTTTAATATTTTTATAGTAGATTGAAATAGGGGTGACAGAAATATAAGAGGGGTAGATAATAAGGTGAGGGAATGGAGCTTCGCGGATAGAGCGTAAAAGCTTAATCTTATCATTAAATGCAGTCCAATTGCTTTGCAAAGAAAGCTCTGCTCCGTGAAAATTTAATAAATTCACATCAACATATTTTTTTCTTCCGGTCGAACGTGTTTTTCACAATATCCTATTAAAAATACATTTTATTATATTATCTGGTTAAATCAAATCATTCTATTTTTTTTTCGAGATATTGATTTTTAACATTTATACAACAAACAAAATGTAATAATATAATATATTAATTGTGAAGGTATTGAATGTACTAATATAATGTTTCATATTAAATATTTTTTTTTACTGTAAATACTATTAAAAATTGTTAATTTCAAAAATTAAAATATATAGTGATTCGACTGCAAAAAATTTTTTTAAAAGATTTTTAAATGAATACTCGAATGGTTTGCTCGATTCAAATAAAATATTTTTTATAAAATATTAATATAAATTTACATATATGAACGTAGTGTTTTGATTATTTTTGCATTATAAGCGGCATTCATTATATCTGTAATATAATTTTATATACACAATGGCAAAAATCTAGACAATAATACTTCACATAGAGATATTAAAAGGTTGGTTTTTGCAATTACCTTTCAACCCCTATTTTGATACCTAGATCGTTCACCGCACTTTAAACTTGACTGATTCTTGCTCGCCTAACGGGATTATTTTAACAAAACTCACAGAGTCGCATTTTCAATAATGTTTCGATTTTACGCGAATATTTTTATAGAATTAATATTTAAAATATTTATGGTGCGATATTTTAAATATAATTTTAATATGAAAAATTTCAATAATTTTCTTAAAACATATCAATACTTTAAAATTTTAAATTGTATTAAATTAAAACATTGCTTAATTTTACTAAATATCTAATTGATAAAATTCTAAATAACTGCTACTTTTTTTATAACGCCGCTATTTTAATAATTTAAATAAAACATGTCACTTACTATACATATTATCTTAAATCGTTTAATTAATATTTTAAAGTTGTTTCTTTTGATAATATAATTAGTTTTCTTTATTACCTCCAATCCTTCCTCACATTTGTATAAATGGAAAATTATTGAACACGGAATGAATGCATGCTTTCATTTTCAATACCTCCAACACGGAATTTATAATCACAATGGAAGAGATTTGCTTATTGATGAAAAGGATTACATTTCAAAAATATTCGCATGCATGAATTTAATATATTTACAATACAAACGCGTCTTCTTCGATCATTAATATTTTTTAATATGTATATATATCGTTAGATTATAACTATATTTTTGAAATTTAGCTTAAACATAATAATTAAATTCCATATTTTCCTTAATTAATATTTTCAACTGTTAAATAATAATGAATATTTATATTTAGTAATATATATATATATATATATATATATATATATATATATATATATATATATATTTATATATATATATATATATATATATATATATATATATATATATAAGATTATTTCTAATAATATATACTTATTTTTCATGTGTATGTACCATCAAAAATCAAAATGGAATTCAATATGAAAAAAAGAATAAAAAGAAACGCAGTTAAGAAATAACTTGTCTTCTTTTGCGGCGTTTCTTATCGGAATCGTTCGTTTCGTTGCACTTTCACAACACTAAAACGAATTGTAAAAACGGAATTACGCATTGAAATTAAAGTAATTCAATTGTGCCCCCCCCCCTCCTGTAGTTGGTTCATTCTTTTTATTTACGGGGTGTCTTCTTGCGATTTTTCTCATTATTATTTTTTTTTGCTTTATCATCGCCGACGACGAATATCGACACCTGTCGATTGTGCGAACAATGATCGAAAAAGCTTCGCCGAAGACGTTTCCGAATACAACGTTCAAAGCTTTCGAAAAGTTAATTTCCGGTCGAATTTCTTCGCAATTTTCTTTAAAAAACATATAAATAAATATTTCGAATATACGTATATATGAAACAATTTTTTTGAGCGATGACCAAGATTTATGTCGATTTTTTCTTTTATTTAAACCATATACCTTGTCTGTGTTTCGAATAGGAAGGTGTACTAATTGAAAAGTCGACCGACTCGAAAAAATCTCACCCCTGAAATCTTTAGGGTGTCGAAAAATTTCTTCATCAAAACAGAGGGGGCTGACAAGTCGACAAAAAGCGATTTTGACATCTGCCGATAAAATAAAAATAGAAAAATTTTTCAATAGAAGAATAATATAAACGTTGCTTAATAGCAGATAATTATAATTCTTCATTGGATTCGATGAACGTGCTTATATTATAAATAAGTAGTGCAATTTCATTACTTTAATCATTATTACAATTAAATGAAAGAAAAACTATTCTTTCAAATTTTAATTAGTGAATATAATAATTTCATTTATCATATATGAAATTAATTCAGTTTGAAAATAAATCTAAAATATATTAACTTTTCTTAGTTATATTTTTGATAATTTTTTATTTATTTCAAATTCAATATTGATATTAATATAGCATAAATTTGAAAAAAAAACTGTAGATTAAAATATGAAACTAGATTGATCTTAAACTCGAATTAAAAGTTTATCAAATGATAAATATATTTTATATAAAAAAATCATTAAACTAATTATTATATTTATTTTTATAGCTTAAAAACATTTTTATATTTAACATAGTATGATATGAAAAAATTTAGTTTGAATTGAAAAAAATATGTGTCATAAAATGATATATTACTTTCAACCCCTCGCTCTAAGAATTAGAAGTTGACTGCCACCTTAACGAAATAAATTGTAGCGATAAACACGAATAAGTTTAACTGTAAGTTCATAACTTGCTACTATATATATATATATATATATATATATATATATATATATATATATATATATATATATAACATTTATAAAATGTATAAGTATGGACAGAGTATCTTCAAGAATAGATTGAACAGCGGCGAAAAGCACAGATAAGGCCTATATCCGGTGTTGCTTTGCTCGCCCGATGTCTTTTTTCTGTTTATTTTGGCCTCATCAAAGATTTCTTTGCGGTCGTTGTTGACAACCGGGTAGGCGGGAGACAGGGCGGCAAAACTCCAAACTGTAAAGACACGGCCGAAAAGGGGATGGAACTCGGGAATAAAAAAAAAAAAATAAAAACCAGAGAACGAGGAAGAAGCTTCGACTGTCGCCGAAGAGAAAAAAAAGCTCGGTCGAATTGTAGAAAACGAGAGGGGAGGGGTGAGTGTTTTTCCTCGCGGGTTTTTCCGCCGTAACCGTCACCCGCCCTCAAACTATGCCCGCCATCGCTTTCCGCCCACCACCCACAAGAGTCGAACCGAAGTGAATTTATTCACTTTTATATACCGCATTTAAGTATGAGAATTCGCAGCGGTTGGGCGCTTCTTAATTTCCTCCAGAGCGGCGGAGATAACACGAAGACATCTTTTTATTGTCGCTTTTAACGATTGGTCTTTCGTTTTGCATTTGGCAACTCTTACCGCTTTATGGACTCACTTTTGAATGCCTATCAGAGCATATCCTTATATTTATATAATATATAACATCGTATTAATATTAAAAATATAAAGTTATCATAACATTAATGATAATTAAAAATATCTTATTAATAGTGTGTCATTTGCATTAAATTTACGCTACAATCAAAATCATATGTCAGTTGATTAATGATGTAATAGCATATCAAACTAAATACAAAACAAGTAATTGTTGCCAAAATAGTGTATACATCAAAACATATTGTTAATGCATTTAATATAATGCATTTATAAAGGTATAAGTTTTATACCTTTATAAAAAAGTACCTTATAAAATAATTTATATATTTAATTTTATTATTTGTTAAGTTTTTAAAACAATATCACATAACTCATCAGTGAAAATTTGGAACTATATAAAATATTATAAAGATATGTCAAAAAATTTTATGAAATATTTTAACAAGAAATTTTTTTTCTGATAATTATAAAATTACTATTTTTTAGAATTAACATCTTATCAAAAAATGATACAAAATTAAAGAGAAGTGATATGAAATCGATCACAATTTTAACTTATGTGAGTGATATTATTACAAAGAATATCAATATATGTTTTCAAGACTATTATATATATATATATATATATATATATATATATATATATATATATATATATATATATATATATATATATATATATATATATATATTCCTTTTAAATGAAGATTCAAATTGTTTTCTCTTTTTTGTAATGTATTGAATACGAGTTTGATATAAAACGTCGCTCTTCCGGTAAGGTTTAGAGTCCTTTGACTTCATGACCCTTTGAGTGCCAAGGACCGGCGTTATCTTCAACGGACAGTTACAATTTAATACTCGCTAATTGCCGTAGCCGTAGCCCCATTACTCGAAAGGCCCCGCCCTATGCCGCCCACTGAATTAGCACTGCGCCCGCCCCTTTAAAATATATTCTTACAGAAATAACATCAGAAATATAATATTTTTAAACTACACTTAGTCAGTTTTCATCGTTTAAAAATATTTTTTTAAGTATAAAATACTAATCACCAAAATGAAAGTTTTTGAAATTCTCATTAATATTTTTAATTACAAAAACTATTTAAATGCTCAATTCTTTCTTATCAAAATATTCAACTCATTATATGTATATATATATTTTTTAATCAAAAAATATGTCAAAAAATAAACATTACCGTATATATAAATTTATATAGAAAACCATAAATATTTATAACATAATTTTATAGAACTTTTTTCTTCTACATTATCATTCTTTTGTTTATCATAATAAACTCTCTCTTAATTGTAAGCGAAAATGATGATTAAAAATATACAATTGAAAAATAAGGCGATTAAATATGAAGGATCATTTTTTTATAATAAATAGTTGAAAAATTACTATTTTACTTTTATTTGAACTTACACAATAAAAAAATAATGAAACAACTAAAATAATATACGCAAAAATAATTCATTCAATCATGAAATTCAATAAGTTTTTTTTTAAAACAAATCTCTTATTGTCAATCGTCTTTGGAAATATTTAAAATAAACAATATGAAAAGCACATAAAAAAATTACAATACAATTATAAATATATATATATATATATATATATATATATATATATATATATATATATTAATTATAATTATAATATTATTAGTCAATTTAATCATTGTATTCATCAAAATGTTTTTTTAAGATATTTTCGTGTATAGAAGTGTGATACAAAGAAATGAGTTAAATTATATATATATATATATATATATATATATATATATATATATATATATGTATGTATAATTGAATGTGCTACATTTTGTTTCCAACCATCGTGTATATGTTTGCGTACATTCGATAAAGAAAACAGCGAATTTTCTTCATACTCGCAAAAGATATTCAGACATAAATAACGGAGCGAATGTGTCCGCTGAATTATCTTTATGCGACGGCCATGTTTTTTTGCGTTTCGTTTTTTTTTTAAAAAAAGAATCCAAATAAAAATAATGCGAAAAAGACGAAGCAGCCGGAAAATGCGGCGATGCCTCGTCTTTTGTGGTACTCGAAAACGGAAAAACAATGGCGAAGAAAGAGAGAATCGCGGAAAACAACCGGGCAAACAATAATAAAAATGTTACATTGCCGCTCGTATAATATTATTATAACGTCGGTAATACATTATTGCGAGATAAGGGATAAACTACACCCTAAAGACGAATATAACACTTTGCGCTCCAAAGGTGCGGCGAAGACACCATCCCTATATATATATATATATATATATATATATATATATATATATATATATATATATATAATACGGGGTGCTCCCTTTTTCCAAGCCTCGCCGTTAGTTCACCGTTTCGCGAAATACAGCCGTTTTATTTGATTTCATATCAAGATTTATTGTGCTCGCACACACACAAAAAAAACGACATATCTCGGTAAAACACGTTAAAAAAGAGTTATAATAAATAACCGATTTTTTTTATAAATAAATGATCGTAAGTATCTGAAATTTTATTTCCAGTAGTAATATTTTAAAATGTATATTGTTAGATATTTAAATATTTTATATTATGAATTAATTGATTTAATATTGTCAAAACTGTAATATATATATAATCCTTTTATGTTAAAATTAAACGATAAATCAGAACTTTACTTCAAACCCAATACCATTTTAAGTACATAGTTTAATTTTCTTTTTTTTCAGACTTAATATATTAACATAAAAAAATATTTTTTTTAATAAGGAAACTAATTTTTTACAATAAAAATAAGGATGCAATTAAATCAATCAGATTTTAAAAATGTAAAGAAAAGGCCATCAAAACTATGACGACTTAATAAAAGGTTTTTAAGTCGTTAAAATACGAAAATTTATAAAAAAGAGGACAAATTTAAAACAAAAAGACTTCGAAAGAGAACTATCCTCCCCAAAGAATAACAAAAAATATTACACATCAATTAGACCCACAGACAGGTTCAAACAATTCTACTATCCACACTTATCAATCTTGGTCTCCTTTTAATTTAAAATAAACATGACTTAAAAAAAAAGATATCAATTTAAATATACAATTATATACTTTTAAATCATTGTAATCGGTATATTTGAAATTTGAAAAGCAATTACATTTTTTCACATAATTAATTAGGTACCGATTTAACGTTTCTAAGAATCAATAATAAAGAACCATATAACATTCAGTCTTCATTTATAATAGAAAAAAAAATAAAACACGTGTACGCTGCTTATTTTATTAAATCCACTTATATATCGACATTTCATAACAACTTAACATTTCTAGAAAACAATCGTCAAATATATAATTATATATAGAATGTATACAAAATAAAATCATTGATCATAAAAATAAAAATATTTTAATTTGAAAATAGGAGATCGAATAATATATTATTAATATATATTTTGTTTTGGAGCACTCTGTATATATAGATGTTACCTATCCATAGCAGATCGCGCAGTTAAAATGAAAAGAGGTTTGATATCGTAATGTATAAAGATTTACAGCACGGTTATCGCGACCGCAAAACGCCAACTTCTTCAGATCCTAGACGGCAACAACCACCGCTTTGTCACACTCCAAATTAACCGATCGTCTCTTTTATACCATCCAACGTTTTTCTTTTCACTTTAATTTTGTTTTTTTTTTTTGTTTTTGAGTTAAAATCTTTTGTTTTTTTATATATATTTAGTCAATTATATTTTCAATCTTTTGAAATGATTTAAAATGCAATATAATTATGAAACTACAAAAATGGATTTTATTTGATTAATTAATTAAACAAGATTAACATATCAACAAATAAAAATATCAAATGTAGCGAACGTTTTTGGATAACATCTGTCGGATTATTGTGTGAAATTTTGTTCACGATGACATCTTAATTAACCCTTTAGCGGCGCACTTATTGTTTCGCGAGGGAACCCTGCATCGAAGAATGGGTTAAGAGAAAAGTTCTCACACCCCAATTTTCCGGTCTTCGCTGATTTTCCACCGCTTTTCCACCGCCTACCTTCGAGCACCAACCACCTTTGGCACAGTTGTGGGTGGGCGCAAGGAAGCGCGGCCATAACTCATCTATCCTGTAAGATTACTGATCTTTAATCCCCCCTGGCTTCTACTAAAAGTTAAGATTTACGAGCCGCTCGGAATTATATTGTTAGCGAGCTAACATGTGGATGGACTGGTTATTCGTAAACTCAATATTTTTAATATAAATTTTTAAAAAAAATCATTAATTACATTCCTTGATAATAATAATTAATATGTTTTATTTTCTAACACAAATTTTAATAATTTTGTCACATAAAAAATATTAAAATAAATTTGAACAAAGTTAATCTATAATAATTATTATTATTATAATACTATATTAGTAATGTTATTCGAATGAAATTTCTATCTTTTGCGCTTATATCGTTCAATTTAACGTAGACAATAAGGTTTTAACGTAAAGGCAATAAACATAGTCTAGAATATAAATTTAATATGTTATTTAAAATACTAATTGCCGCCCGGGGTATTATTGCGTATTTCAGTATGTTATACGAATGTTTCCGATTATTTATGTGCGTAACCTAGATTTCACGCCCAGTCCGTCCCTGTTCGAAATCTTTGTATAAGTTGGCAAGTAGAAACGCGCTGGGCGGTGCAGTTAGCGAGGCTTATTATGATATATCTTGACTAAATCACATTATAACAAAATACACACATACTAGAGAAAACCCTGAAACCTTCGTTAATATGTATGGCCTAAGTATGGACTTCAGATAGAAGGTTTGAAATGAAGGTAAAATGCGAACACTTAATAAAAATCCTATCAATTTACAAATACCAATTATAAGATCTATTATATTTTAACATGGATATGCTGAGAAATTAATTTTCGTACAACAAGTGCAATCATTGATAGTTTCATGCAAATTAAATATAAGAATATTATTTTTTTATTAAACGTACTGTAATTGCCCTGATAAAGTGTATTTTAAATTGAAATCGATTTAAAAAAATAAAAGACCTAAAACTGTTGTAAAACATGTAAAATATAAAATGACAACATTTATATCATAATGAAACATTTAAAATTGTGATTCAAAAAGTAAAAATTATTCTGATAAAATCATTTTATTAATAAACAAAGTAAAAATAAATTAATGATTATATTAAAATAGCTTTTGTGACCAATAATCAGTCACTTTCTTTGACAATGAACATAATAAAGACCTGATTTATACAATGTCAATAAATAATATTATAAACATAATTATTATAACATTTATAAACATATATATATGAAACAATCATTTTTTTATAATTTAATTTTGTATATGAGTGAAATCGTCCGAAAATCGAAAATTTTTCAAAAATATTCTCTCGCATAATTCACAGCGATATATGTAAGAAAATTGGCAGTCAGGGTAAACTTAAAGATGAGAAAGGGAGCAAATATTATAAATTCATCATTTTGGACGTGTTTTCATGTAGATTTGGCGTCGGAAAGTGTGTCGGACCGTCAGATATGTAGATACGACGATGGCGATTTTGTGTGCGTGTTACGTGTAAAGTTCTTTTTAAGAAAGTAAAGCTCGGGAATATCTTAGCTCCATGCTTTTGCATGGAGCAGACGAATATTGTTTCGGAGTTTAGCAGAAGGAATATTTATGATCATAACTTTATTTAATATCAGCCCCGTTGTACGCCCCGGTAAAATGTATATGTATGCAGTTTACCCACCTTTTGCTGCCGCCGCTCGACTGATACCCCTGGAGTTAAAACTTTTCCCAGAAAATGTGGATAATATTCGAAATTGACGCAATTTATTCCATTTTCATATATATATATATATATATATATATATATAATATATGAATGTGTATGTTCTAATAATCATATATTAGAACAACGAACGAATTGCGAAAATTGAAAATTTGTATTTAAATAGATATTTTTATTTTAAATTGATCGTAAAAAGAAACGAAATTAATATATTGTATTACACTGCACAGTATATTAGATCATTAAAAGTATACATAAAACTAAAAATTGAAAAACAAGTATTGAAAAAAATCAATAAAAAAAAACAAATGAAAAATAATAAATGATAATTATATAAAAAAATATATATTTAATTTAAAATCGTATATCGTATAAAATATACAATTATGGTGATGAAAAGTGTTGTTTTGTTGCGTTAAATTGAACTTTGGCATGGCGAGGATCTATATTTTGAATTTTAAAGATTATTTAAAATTAAATTGTGTAAGTAAAGTTGCATTTGACGAAAAAAGAATGCTACACAACCAAGCATTATATATATATATATATATATATATATATATATATATATATATATATATATATATATATATATAATATTGTTATATACAAAAAAATCGTTTGTAAAATTGGCTATGACATCTCGAAAAATATTATAAAACTCGATTTAATATTTTTATAGAATAAAACTTAATAAAAATTACAATTTTTTGAATTTATTTAATTTTAATATTTATTTATAAGAACAAAATCAACTAAATAAATTCTAATAAATAGAATTTATTTAGAAATTTAACATAAAAATTTGACATACAAATAAACGAGTCACATTTCGCAGAAAAATATACATTTCGACGCCGCTGCGTGAAATAATGAAAAAGCCGCGATTTAAAACAGCGAACTGTAAATCAACTTATTCAGTGGCGGGATAATATAAGGAGATAGAGGACAAGAGGCGGATATAAAATATGGCATCCTTTCATGAATCTTATTAAGATATCCGTAAACGGGGTGGAAAGAGAGCGAAAAACGTGCCATTCGTCGGAACGAAAAAGCAGAAATATATAATAATAATAATAAGGAATAAGAAGAAAAAAATGAAAATGAAAGAAAAGCGTGCAGGAAAAAAAGGAAAAAAGAAAAACGCCCGCCTCAATAATCCTCGGCAGTTAACCTGGACGCGCCTACTCAAATCTAATATGTCAAATGAATAATTTTAAATTATTTTAATCGTTTATATATTTACTTATATGTGACGATTTCCTTTTTTTTTTAATTATACATTATTAAACATTATTTTTTATTAATCACAAATTATTATAGAACCTTTTTCTGATATATTGTAAACAATCTTTATACCAATTTATAACAGATATTGCAGCTCTTTTAAGCATCCTTCTATAAAAACACATTTCAAATATATCATTTTCATTTCGCTCTTCTTCACCGTAAAAAGAATAATTTAATTAAATATTTGCAACTGTGTTTATATTTATCGTATCGTTATTACAAAGTATGTAATGGAGCTTATTTTTTTTAAATACTCTCATTACATACTACAATATTTAATAACGAAATAAAAGTTTAACGTTTAGCATTTATATGTTTTACAGAGTTCTCTCAACTGAATCGTGTTAAGTTATGAGTATTATTGAAATAAAAACTATATTTTTTTTATTTTGTATAAATTATAATATAATATACATTTTACATTTATATACTTTTCATTTATAATAAATAGTGAATATTTTATATGTATTTCCATATATTTAATATTACAAATGTTGAAAATAATATTATTTTAATGTACTTATGTACTTAGTATGTATATATTTTATATATTTAAAATCAGATATTTCGATGTATTATATATGAAATTAATTTAAAGACTTATATAGCAAACACATATTTGTAAATTTTGTATGGAAGAAATTTTCCCTCATATTGAAATCCAAAGTTTTCTTTTGTGAAAAATTTACATTCCAACAATTACAACCGAAATTAATTACTGTCGTCAGCGTCGTTTTAACTAACTTTAGATTGTTAAATTTGATTATAAAACAAATTTCTATATAGATTTCTTTACATTTATAGACAGTAATTTAACAATATTTTATAAATAATAATAATAATAATATAAAATTCCATAACATTTTATCATTTTAAATAATAACAATTTTTGCATGACTAACATTTTTTTTTTTTTATTATTATTTAACCGGGTCAAACTTTTCATTTTCCATAACAGTTTTCCTACCCTCATACCGAAACGACACCTTACCACCTCACCTCTATCTTTCTATTTTCCTTGCGTGGGGCTTATACCCACTTCATTTCAACAATGATATATGCGCACCGTTTCTTAATACCGCCTTTATACCCTACCCCCTTCTTCTAAATAACCAGAGAAACGTTTGGTTACCCCTGCCAATACTTCATAAATACACACTTTGGCATTTCTTCTACATTTTATCTTGTTATCATACTTATAACGTAGACGTTATTCGACTATGTATCTTAATAACTATATTATTTAACGTATATATATATATGTGTGGTATATATAATTATATGTGTGTGTATGTAAATAAATGTATAAAAATAAAATAAATCGTTTTTAAGTTATATTATTATTGTTTCACTATCTTTTTCGCTAGATACTGATTATTATTACAACGAGGGATAAAGGAATGGAAATTTTGCTTTATGTGCCACCTTCATCTTTTATACGGAACCAACCCCATATCGAGAACCCGGTCTAACAATAACCAACCACTTCAAAACGTAAACATCTACAATCATATATGAGAGTTAGATATAAAAGCGACCCCGTCTGAAATTTATTGCGTCTAAACAAAGTATTAAAATAAATTTCCGCGTACGCATATGAAAATTTTCGCTCATCACAAAACTTGGAAACGCTTCCATCCGTTTCAATCGCAAAACAACTTTTACCGTTCACCGTGTTAATTGTTAATTAATTTAGGTTTGTTAAGCGATCCGTTAGCGTAATTTTATTTTAAATCAACTTCGGTGCCATCTTTAAAACTCACCCTCGTAAACGATGGCGGTCTTAGAGAAGTGCGAACGCTCTCTCCGCTACGAAGAATATTTCGCTTTACGACTTTATAATGCGGATAATATTAATACTAATGTCGTTTGATTTATGCCAAAATTCGCCCCCCCCCTCCCCCCAAAGACCCCAACCTTTCCCTGTTTGACGATGCAGCGTGTAAATATAAAAGGGTAGGGTCGGCTCTTAGATGGAGCTTTTCAAGGTAGATGGCAACGATGGGGGGTTAGACCTCCTTATAATAATTATTCGTTAAGAATTTGCTTTAAAATTTGCCTGCTTACCCCGGTATACCTCCTTCGAACGGAATTAGAATGGCGTTATTTATGGCAGTTATTGAAATTTTCAGACTTTCTCCGTAAGGGCCGAATGCTTCGGATGAGTACAGGGTATGGGGTGTGTCAGAAGATACCTCGATTTACCTATACATTCTTAAAACAAAGAAAGACAGCCACTCTAAATCTTCTATTAAAGAAAATTCCTGTTACGTTCAATGGTGCTTGTTATAATCATTATACACATGAAAATATTATATAATATATAAAGAAATACATTCATATTTATTTTTCATATCGATATATGTTTTTATATTATTAATATCAAAAATATCGATAATCAAAAACTACTAATACTATTATAAAGATGACCAACTGTCTTCTTTTTAGTACTACAGTCCTCTTTTTTTTAAGTCACATACTTCCTTGAAAAGTGTCCTCTTTATGTTCTTTTTTAAATATGTTTTTTGTTTCGTAAATTTTTGTAATTGATAGTTTTTGAACGCATCTTCAACAGACGAAAAAGTTTTATTTTTTTTCTTAAGACTGAAAATCTTTCTTAAAATTTGAGAATTGAATCGTTGAAGTTACAACAATCTTTTGTTTACAATTCAAAAATTTGTTCAATTAATCTCGACGTGTTATTTTAATCTTAAAAAAAATGTTCACCTTAATTACTTTTTTTTAAACATAAGTTTTTCGTATATATAACGGAATAAATTCAACATCCCTGTGTGACGCCATTTTTCTTTAAACACCACGCACGCCTATCTAATAAAACGATCGCCTTTCACGAGTAAAACACACAAAATACGAAACGAGGTAAAATTTTGAATTACACATAGAAACCCCAACGTGTGAGAACAATGGTGTTTATTTGGTCCTGCGAATCGTTACAAAATAAATGTTATACACAACACGTGCGAAAACCCCATACGCGTCACACGCGAGTCCTTTAAAAACATTAAGACGGCGGAAACGGGAACACTTGTCACGGGAAGAATATCGGAGATATTTATGGCCAGGTTATATTATCCCACCTTGCCGTACTAAATCAATTATGTCTGCCGGCAGCGAGGACGTATTAACTTTAACCATTCCCCAGTTCTTTGAAGGCCATAAAATGAGCGAAACAAATTTTACGGTCTCTACGACATTCAAAATCGACCCAAAAATCCTATTGTTATCTTGAAGATGTTTTTTTTTTTTTTTTCAAAAATATTTCAATATATGTCTTAACGACTAAATCACATATGAAAGAATACGAAAATTAATATCTGAATAGAAAATTGTGAAATCATGTTTGAACACAAATTAAAAAATATTTAACATATATTATTTTAAAAATATATGACCACTCTAATAACTAAATCACAGACATATAAAAGTGAAATAATATTCAAGAAAATACATATTTTATTAAAAATTTAAGAAATCACCCTCTACAATAATAAGAAAATATTATCAGATTGACAAAATATTGCCAGATAACACACTTTTAGAAAAAATGGTTTTAAAATTGGAAATCTTCCTTGAAAGAAATATACAATGAAATTATTGATTATGAACTGCAAATACGCTACAAAAAAAAAAACGAAATTAAAATATTTAATACATTTAATGAATTGCGTCTAATTTTTAAATATCATTTTTATAAAAAAAAGTCACGTATTAACAAATTTTAAATAAAAATTAAAATATAATACATATTAGTTCGATAATAGAGAAAATTTTTATTTTATAACATATCAAAAATATTATTTAAATAATATTTGAAAATTGGTTACAAGAATCATTAGTTTAATGTCGTAGAAAGTAAATATGCAGTTTGAAACTTGAAAGGGAAACTTTGATTCTCAAGAGAGCTGTCATTTTAACATTTTGTTTTTCTCTTATAAAATTTATAATTTAACATAAATTATAACTCTTTTCCCTTCATAAAATTAAATCAATTTACAATTAATAAATTGAAAATCAATATCGTGAATTCGATGATTTAAATATGATATATATTGTAAAAGTCGTATAAGTTATTATATATCGATAATATTCTAGTGATTATTCATTTCTATACTTTTGTTGCTAAAAAATAAATAAATAAATATTACTTATCGTTTTAAAAATAAAGGTTTCTGTAGATTGAAAATACTGTAAAGCCATTCAAAAACAACTTAAGCAACATTGACCGTTTTCCGAAGGCATATTATTTACCAAGTAACCGCAGAGCGGGCAATTTTAACATCAAAATTAGATTTATAGTGCGCGCATTCTAAAAATCCCCCGATACTTCAGGTGCGCCGATAAACGTCAGGGGTGTCGAATTGATGGGGTCGCGGCAATATCTAAAGGACGGGGTGGGTGGACAACGAAGAAGGCTTCCTCCAAGGAACTCTCCTTTTCCGATAATCTAAGTAACACATAAATATGATCAAGTGCCTTTGTAAAGCCAGGCTTTGCTAAAAGTTCCCGTGGGCGGCTTCGCCTTTCGCGCCGCCCTTCCCATACAGATTCTGCCACCAAGCACCTCATATAAGACACCCGCCCACAAGAAACTTGCACCATTCATCTGTATACTTTTTAATATAAATAAATTGATTTTTTTTAAATTTGCTTTTAATAATATTTTTAGATATTCTAGTGCTAATACATATCGTAAATTTAGAGTTCAATTTCTGGTCTTTCTTAATATTTTTAATAAATATTAAATTTAAACTATTTTTTAATATATATTATAAATTCGTTCATACTAAATATTTCTACTAATAAAAAAACATAATTTTAATTATTGTAAAAATATTGAATCTGTAAATATTGTAAGATTGCAAAAGAAATCTAAATGAACTTTTTAATTTAAAGATACATTAACGATGGAAATAGTAAGAAATTTTGAAATGGTCCGGTTAAGAAAGTAGGCTCCGCCAGTGCGCAAGTTACGAGTGTTATATTAAGTAAATAGGTAGGAACCATGTGAAAGCTTTCGGCGAGCTTTGGTCCGGGTATTAACCGTTGAACAAACTTCCATAGAGATGGCCAATTAGTATCTACCCGGGGGCTGAAAACAGAACCCGAAAGGACCCCTAGCCAACTTGTCTATGGAGGCAAATTATATTCTCGTAAGAGGAGCCGTCTTGCTATCTACGGAAGATTGGTCTGACCAACTCTCTATTAAGTGCTACGGGAAGGTTTTTCGAAGAGGCTTTGTTGCTAACAAGGTTATTGAAGCCTTAATACATATTTGACTACTCTGAATAATCTGTATTGATATAACGGTGCTAAATTAGTTTCGAATAGACGTGCACTACTTATTAATAAATGCATACGAACATAACGGTTGCCCTGAAGTCACTATATACAATTATATATAATTTAGTATAATTTTAATTAAAATATTTATTTAATAATTTTTTTATATAACAAATCCGTAGACATGTTTCTCGTAGCATAGCTGCTACGTCACTAGTCCTTTCGGCTCAAACGAGCTTAGCCGCCTACTTCGCATTCAGTCTGCTACAATAAAAACGCACACTTGTGATCGCTCTGAACATATTTTCATCATTTTCAATTTTATTTCTTAAATTATAAATAAGATCTTGATTTTCAATTATAAAGCTTACCAATTATAAATGCTATTAATATATATATATATATATATATATATATATATATATATATATATATATATATATATATATATATACCATATATACAGTCAACCCTCCTATAACGCGATGAGTATGTACCACGTTGTATGGAAACCATCTACCGCGCTATAAGAAACTTAGAATTAGTACAAATCACATCATTCGTACCGCGTTATATGAAGACCAATAAATACGAAAGACAAGATAAATTATAAATTATTTTTATTGAATTGAAGAGTTCATATAAGGATATGATAAAAAAAATTATTGAATAATATATTATAAGCAAAAAAATGTACGTTTTATTAATTATTTTATGACAACATAAAATAGAATATAGGCGATAAAATAGGTAATTTTTCGCATGTAATACAAATTTAATTCGGTCCGCCAAGGGATACAAATAAAAAATAATAATACGATAAAGGTTAAAACCTCTTATAATATCTAGTTACTAGTAATTCATAGGCTGCGCGGAAGGAACTTTATATATAGTTGTGTTATAGGAGGACTGTCGCAATTTCAGCTCCGCGTTATATAGAAACCGCTTTCTGAGGGCACCACATTATAGGAGGGTTGACTGTATATATATATATATATATATATATATATATATATATATATATATATATATATATATATATATATATTAATGTATATATATATATATATATATATATATATATATATATATATATATATATATTATATTAAAAAATAATATTTATGCTTTAAATTGAAAATTTAGATTAGTTAATATTATATTACATATATAATGTTCAATAAATAATTCAAATAATTTATGTATTGTGAACCGGTAAAATCAAAAAAAAACACTATCGCTATAAAACATTGATGTTTTCAGAATTCCGACGAAAGTTCCATATTACACAGCAAATCTGTAAGCGGCATTCAAACCCTATATCCAGTATAAGAGTAGCTCATCCCCTATAACCTGTTGCGTTGATCCCTATAGAACAGTCATTCGAATAAATTTCACTTAAACATTACTTTTATTATTTTCATTATTAAAATAATAATCATTATGATAATATCAAAATTATTATAATATAATATTTTTAGAATAATATTCAAATTTATTATATTTTTTTAAATATAAATTAATTTTACAATACAAATATACGCGAATAAAATAAATTATTTTGTTAAATAACTAGTAAAATTGTCAACACAATTCATCATAAAAAAAATATAATTTTCATATGATTAAATTGAAACGTCATAAGATATTAAGAATAATGACGGAAAAAACAAAACTTGTTTGTACTTTTGTAAGAAACGCTTGAGTTGAAACGTTAAAGGGAAACAACCATAAAATAATTCTACGACAATGCAACAGCTGAAAACAGCCCCCCTTTTAACAATTGTAAAAGTATTTCAGTATTTTCTTTTTATACGCATTTTTAGCTCATATTAAATAAACGCTAAAATGCCGCTCGTTCTTTAAATTTATCATAAATTATATTTATGTACGACAATATATTTTTCGTTAAGCGAAATCTATAAATTACAACTTCAAAACGATTCTAATAACTTTTTCAATGATAAACTATTTTTTTTTTTTTTGAATTTACTAATTTAAAAATTTATTTTTACATCTTAAATTTAAATTATTTATGTAGAGATTTATAATTTAAAATTAATTTATAATATTGTAAAAATATTTAAAATAATAATTATTTTATCTATCTATTATTTTATAATTTTTCATATTAAATCATAATTTTTGATACTTATCGATTTAAAATATAATGCCAATTTTTAATAAATAATAGATTTATCACGTAAAATATTAAAAAAATCGACTTTTTTCAAATATACTGCATCTACATTTTTTTCTTTATGTGAATAGAGAGAGAAAGTCGTTAGCGCTTCGTCGATTTTTCACCGGAAAATTAACTGGAAAATCGTTCGGTGACCCTTTAATTGCCGACGTGGCCGTAATACGTCTCAATTTCAGACGACATTCGCTTACATTTTTTTTATTCTACGATAATATATTAAGGAGATCTCGGCTATAAGGCGTTAGAAAGAGGGCCGTAATCGAGGTCTTCATTTAACACCTAATTGTGATTTATTTTGTACAAAGTGAACCTTATACGTAATATATATATATATATATATATATATATATATATATATATATATATATATATATATATTCTTCTATGTGTATGTTTATAAGGTAAAACGTTTTATTCTCACTCACAGTTTTGACCCTCGTTTTTAGCCCTCTAACGTTCGCTCGTATACTTTGTACGCCCTTTTTTTTTACAATATTGTTATTTAAGATGTAAATTTATTAAATTATTTTAATTTATATTTATAACGAAAAGATGAATGCTTTTAAATAAATATATTATAATTTAGCCTTCTATTTGTGATGCACTCAATGTATTACAATATTTATTATATTTTTCACTTCCGTCTTTATTATTAACTTATATTATGAGATAGAAATTATAAAAATAATTTCTATTTCATAAAATGTAAGATGGTATATAATAAAATATTAATTTTCAGAACAATAAGTAATTGAGTAAACAATCTATAATTTATTTTAAAAACATTAATTTAGGTATGACTGAAAAAAATTGCATTTTTTATAACATTTAGAATTTTTCTAACACATTTATGTAATTGTATTTAAAAATAATGAATTCTTTATAATATTTCACTATGAAAAACATATTCGTAATTTTAATGAAAAATACTAATATAATATATGTATAATATTGATAGAAAAAATATATTGTATTAATTTCCAGATTAATTTAATAACACGATATTTTTCTGAAACTTCACAAGATTTTTATTAATACGAATAAAAAGTTTTTTTATAATAAAATATATTATTATTTCAATCTTTATCATATTTCATGATATATCAATATAAATATCTATGATAATATCGAAATTTTGTATGCATAATTATTTAAAAAAAACTAGTAACTTGATAATTATTAATCGTAAATTTTATAACATATTTTACAATTTATCAATCGAATTTTAAAAAACCGTATATACTATTATATAAATACTATCGATATTGGGGGTTGATTTTCAGCAGGGTCCGAGGGTGTTAATGATTTAAGGAACGTAGATCGGTCATCAAATGGCCATAATGGCCAATTACAAGTCATTATTGCGGTCGAGGGTAAAAGCTTTGGTCCGACGCATATAAACACCGACCATTTACCAAATTGATCGTTTAATTTGGCACGTTTTTCACGCGCGATATACAAAAAAATACACACACACACACATATATATATATATATATATATATATATATATACATATATATATATAACATGACAGCAAATTTTCGTCACGTTTCATTTTTTTCTTTACTATTTCGCATAAAAACATCGTCCAATATTAAGTTCCTAAAAGGAATAGTTTCGAAATTGAATGAAACGTCTAGCATTTTATGCACCGAGAATATTGCATCGACTAGACATACATTCATAGCCATATTTAATTTCGTCGAGTGAAAAAACATCGAATTTTTCCTTTTGCACCGGGAAAATGTCATTGCGATTTTCCATTTAACCAAATAGTTGACATCGTAAGCTTGAACATTAACTTCGAAGTCGAAATCTGAAATGAAAAGCTCAAAAGTCAACGGCTATATATTTTATATTATTATATATCGTGATTTCATTCGTTAAATATACACAATTTCTTCTTATATATACGATATGAAAAATATCTAACATATTTAAACTTTAAATTGCAATATTTCTATATTATATGTGATTTCTATTGTTTTCTTTAAAAAAATTCTTTGCTACCGTCAATCATATATAAAAAATAATTTATTATTGCAATATTATCATATTTTGATTCCTATAAAATAATATATAATTCATAACAATCTCAATATTATATATATATATATATATATATATATATATATATATATATATATATATATATATATATATATATATATATATATATATATAGGTACAACAATTTATTATTCCTTTGCACTCACGTTTTATGTTTTTGGAGAATTTTTAACTAATAACATAAAATTATTGAACATACAAATTAATCTACAAAGCTTTTATATTTTGACATTCTATATATATTTAGTGGTTTTATATAGAATTTCTAAAAAAAAAACAGTTTTTATCACCATTTCAGTAATTTTGTTTAAAAAGCATTATATCATTATATATTTTATTGATCAATATTTATTGAAATTAAAAATTTTAACTTTCAGTAATCCTTCTGCTATGATTACAGATAAAATATTATCTGTAATTAAAATGATGTCATTTTACACATCATAATATTATAGAGAAAATGTGGGAATTCGTAAATAATCCAAGCGGTGAACACACTGTACCTCTCTAGTACAAAAGATTAATTATACCAATGATGAACTCGAGTTATATCGATTTTTTTTTATTTCCACTCATATCTGTTGACATCTGAACACCTTATCCTGAAAGAAAAAATATACTTACGTGCGGTAGTAGATTTGTTTGTTTTGTGCAGGGTTCGTTCATCCCGGTCTATTTATTTGTTGTCAAAAGCTTGAAAGCACACTTCAATACGCTGTCGCTTCCGTGATACTCTATATACTTCGATGTCGCAGGATCTGGAACTGGTAAGCTGGTTTTTTGGTTCTTTGAGTTGGTTGGATTGGAAACCACTCGCGACATGTCATATCTAATACGTCACCCCATCAGCCGATCCGAATAAAGCTCCCGTTTTTACTTGAGAACCTTCATCGAGGGATGTGAAAAATTCTCCCCCTTTATTAAATGATTTATATTTCAGTATAAAGTTTTAGAACATTATAAAACAAAAATCAAATTACTTTTGAATAGATTCTAAACCAAATATTTTTTTTATATCATTCTAATCGTGAAATTATTCAATTTATAATATAAATAAATTTTGTTTTTTTATATATAATTTATATTATTACCGCATAATTCAATATAATAATAATTTTGAATATTGATAATATTGAATAAAAATGTATGTTTTATATATCATGTGGCAACCTTGTGTTAAAAAGTGATGAGCTTCAAGAGATATTAAGAGTATAAAACTAAAACGTTTTTGATATATTGACAAACGTATTAAACATAGCTTCTACGTCGTCGGTGAGTTTGAAATGAAAGCTTCTTTAAGAAAATATTAAAAGCTACTAGGAAAACTTATTGAAAAACACAAGCGTGTATCAAATATAAAAATAAGAACATTATATATGAACAATGCTTATATATTAATTATTAATATTGTGCTTGTATCGTATATCTTTATTAAAGAATAAATATTATATATTATACTACATATCATTATGATATTTATTTTATATTTCGACTTACAAATAAAAACTTCTTTAATGATTATTTGTCTTAAAATTTTATTCTGTACTAAAAACTGACATTGCTGTTCATATATTTTGTGAATCCATTATTCTTCAAATCTATTATAATATTAAAACAGATTAAATATATTTTTTATAATTACTATTAAAGGATCTTATTGTTCATTATTATTGAAATCGTTTTTAATTATTATTATGTGCAAATGAATGTGTATTTTTAATATTTTTATGATGAATATATATATATTATAAAAGCAGGTAAAACTTTCTTAAGAAAAAAAAAGAAAATTATTTTAATCTCAAAATCAAATATATTTTTTATATATTTATAAATATAAACATATAACAAATATGTAGAAACGCATTATATAAGAACATAATATTATATATACAAGTTATCGTCCGCTACAAACAGATAAACTTCAGCAATTCTAAATGCCGCATTATGCTACTGAGAAAATCTATTTTCCTGGAAAATTTTTCGATATGGGCATAACGGTCAATTTGTCCTGAAAGATGAGAAAATCGTTACCCATACACCAGACCTTTGGTCTGTTCAGACATCCTTTATCATCGGTGTAATATCACTGTAGAAAATCAATTTTTAATATATTATTACATAGTAAAAATATTTTTAATATTATATATTGTTTTTTTTTAATTTTAGATATAATGCAAATCTAAAATATAAATAATATTTTATTCAAATATTTATATCCAATTAATATAAACACATTCATTTATATCTGAATTCTTTTCTACAATAATATGTTTTTAATTTTAATCCAATTTTTTATTTATCATAATTTTTCAACAAAATCAATTTATCAACTTTTTTGTTCTTTCGACAAATTTTCAAATAATTCAAACTACAAGTTAACTTTTACATACAAAATTTTAATATTAATAGTAAATTATAATCAATTATAGATTGACTTTTGAAAATACAATAACTTGTAAGCGGTGAATGTCTAAACGAGAAAATTAAACATGAAATTATAAAAAAAAATATGCTGTTGATTTCAAAAATATACTATAATTAATGTTAATTATTTTAGAAAGAATTATATTTAACACGTATTTTTTTATTTATATAAAAATATATACAAATATAAAAAATTGTATGAAAAATATTTTTTTATTTATCAGTTCTGCAGTGAATTTCCACATAAAGAAAAGCCTCTTTTCCGTAGCAATTGTCCAGCAGTGTGTTCTTCCCCTTCTGTATAAGTCTTAGGTCATAACTCATAGAATGGTCAACTCCTAAATCGGATCATTATTTCCATATAAGATTATTCTAAACGTTTTTCGGTATATCTTTTTGATAATACCCAATTTTTCAATAGTAAGTACATAAACATCTTAAAAATAAAATATCTCTTCTTTCCAGACCGTCGAATATATATCTAATCACATAAAATCCATATCCATGTATCCTATGTATATTTAATTTGGCAATATATTTTAATAATGTTAATTCTAATATATATATATATATATATATATATATATATATATATATATATATATATATATATATATAATAAAAGAAAAATTGATTTTCTATCGTATATAGATAAGTAATGAAAACTAACTACAAATATCGAATTTCAAAGCGATTAGGGCGTTGGTCATATCTGTCTTATTATCTCTACATACAAAAAAAAATAGATAAGAAATATTGTGTCACACCACAAACAGTACGTTTTTCCGTGTGATCACTTGATTTTAGTGCAATCGGTATCCGATTCATTTATAAGTGACAGTTATGTGAGTTTATAAAATAAATTCTGACATAAACGAAGAAAGTTGTATTAAAAATAGTGTGGATATTCGATAGATACAATGGAACAATGAGTGAGAGTTATCATCAGGTAGATATCATTTCTAAATATATTCTTTTATGAATAATTTTAAGTTATATCAAGTCAATTTATTCATTATGATATAATATTAACCTAGTTACAAATAATTATATATATATATATATATATATATATATGTGTGTGTGTGTGTGTGTGTGTGTGTGTGTGTGTGTGTGTGTGTGTGTGTTTGTGAATGTATAAAAACTTATATATCCATATCAGATAAACAATTTTATCTTTAAAACTATATATATTTTCTATATTATATATTGTAAATTCACAAAATATTTCAAATAATATTTATTATATATATTATTATGATTTTAGACAAATATAAAATATATTCGTTATATAAGTGTGTACATTTGATAATATGACAAAAAAATGAAGATGAAGTATTTTATGTATGTTATAATTATTAGTATATATTTTAAATCATCGATAAGTCAATTATCATGCCCCGAAGAATGCGAATGTTATTTTCTAATAAACAAATATCATGCAGATTGTTCAGGAAGAATGCTCGAAACAATACCTGAATCGTTGGACACTGAGGTATCATTTTATTTATAAAATTATACAATGTTAATTAAGCTAATTAATACGATTATTAAAATTTTTGTTCTTAGTGAGAGAGTACACTTTATAATCAATTAAATTTGGCGTCAAAATGACAAAAATATCAAAATCTTTTTTTTTACATATGTTTAGATTTATTTACGAAATTTCAAATATATATATATATATATATATATATATATATATATATATATATATATAATTTAAATATCATTATTTAACACTATTGAATTTATATAAATACTATTTCAATAATAAATTTCTGACAAACAAGTGTACTCTTTGTTTTTAAAGAAATGTGAATAACTTTTATATAAATTTCACAGATGTCTCATTTTCTAATATATATATATATTTTTTTTTAGATTGAAATTATAAATTTGTCACAGAATCAATTTAATACAATTCCTCCTGAAATTTCTTCCTATTTTTTATTAGAAAAATTAAATATGAGTGGAAACAGAATAAATGTAATCAAACCGAATGCATTATCAAATTTAACATCATTAATAGAATTAGATTTGTCAAGAAATGAAATTAATAATTGGAACGATATCAATCCAAACGAGTTTCTTTTACCAGCTAACAAATTAAAACGTCTAATATTATCTAATAATAATTTAAGAATATTTTCTCAGTTAAATCGAACTGATTATTTGGTAAGTGATAGTTTGGAAATATTGGAACTCAGTTCTAATGGAATAATAGTCATTGGAAAAGTTTCTCCATTAAGCAGATTACCGATATTAAAATCGCTAATACTTAGTCATAATCCATTAAAATGGATGATGCCACTAATTTCACCAACATTAGAACAACTAGATATTAGCCACTGTGAACTGAGTTTTGTGAGTAAACAATTTTTAGATTTCCTACCACGAATAACGCAACTATATATATCACACAATCACAAATTAATATTTAGAAAAGAAAACTCATTAAGATCACTATCTTTAAAAGAATTGGACGTGTCTTCTTGTAATATGGATGCAATAAATGTTAATGAACTGCCTAATTTGGAAAACCTCAATCTTAATGGAAATATGTTTAGAAATTTATTGTCCGGAATATTCGCAAATAATTCGTACCTCGAATATTTAGATTTATCGTCAAATGCAATCGGAGAAATACAACAGAATGCTTTTTTGGGATTAACTTCATTAAAACAATTAAATCTCTCGGTGAATTTCATAGCCAACTTCAATAGTGATACTTTTGCAAAAATGCCAAAATTAATTGAACTCATCCTGTCGAGGAATTATATATCAAACATTAACAAACTACGTTCGCCTTCTATAAAAGTGTTGGACATAAGCGTTTGTGAAATACAATATTTGGAACATGACGCTTTTCAATTTATGCCTTCACTCGTTGAATTAAATTTAGCAAGAAATTTGATTAGTTATATGCCTAGTATTAAATCTAATTCTTTGCAAATATTAGATTTAAGTTTTAATCGTATAAGTGTCATCGATAATTTGACATTCCAATTTTTACCAGAATTAACTATTCTTCATATATCAGAAAATAGATTTACTTCTACATGGAAAGAATCATATTTTCTTAGCAACACAAAACTAACTGAGATTACAATGCATGACAATATGTGGAGATGCGATTGTTACGATGAAGATATGAAAACACTTTTTTTTTACTTGACTGCAGAACCTCCAAAAGTACTTAATATAGCGTCTTTAACATGTCATAGCCCAGCTAATGTATCAGGAAATAATTGGATAAGAGCTTGTTACGAAGCATGGTATCCAAGTGCCATATTACAAAGTAATAGAGCACTAAACTTTTTAGTAGTGTTACTTGTTGCATTCTTTCTTTGTTTCATAATTATTTATCTGGTAAGAAGATCTATACGTAAGAAGGTCATAATTGAAGAACAAAATAGACTTAGAATATTAATGGAAGCTCGAGAACGTGTGCGAGAAGCTGAAATGCGTCGTGAACAAGAAGAGCAGAGAAACGCTCCAGATCCCAGAGATCTAGTATCTCCTCCTAGCTATAATGAAGCACTTCTGATGCCAAAATTGGACAGCTCTTTTCATTCACTATCAAATCTGGATACATCCCATAAAAAACAAAGAAAAAGAGCAAAACGCCGGACAAGATCAAGCGGAGATTTACTCGATGAAAATACATTTGAAGAGAGACAACCAAGAAGGTCTAGAAGTAAAAGTAGCGATGACAGAAGAAGAAACAGATCTCATTCAACAAATGAAATCGATATCGAAAATCATTTAGAAGAAGAGCAACCATTAAATGAAAGTACTAATAGAGCCACAACTTTACATGAAAGCAACTTGTGAAATAAATTAATACTTTTTTCTTAAATATTTTTAAAAAATAAAAATTATAATATATTATAAATTTTTTCATGAATAATTTTAAATTTATCTATTAAAGAATAATTGTACTGGCGTTAAATTTTTATATTATGATCAATGTGTTTTAAGTATTATATTATAAAAATATATTTAATTTTTAATACAAATTTTAAAACGTGATTTATAAATTGAGTTCAGGAAAAATATTAAAATAAAAAGATAATTTCAGTAGAAAAAAATGTTTATTTTTTATATACACTTACAATGTAAAGTATTGTGTTTGTATATAGTGTAAACACATTTTTAAATTAGTATATAAATATACATTGTAAGAAATATATATATATATATATATATATATATATATATATATATATATATATATATATATATATATATATATATGCATATACCTAAAAGTAAAATAAAATTTCAGCGACACAGTTACATTTTAACTACAAATTTGTAACATAAAATATATAAAACAATTATATATATATATAGTATATAACAAAATATGGAAATATTTTAACTTACACTTATATTTATAACTATGAATAGTTTTAATAAATAGTTAACATTCTTAAAAATAATCTGTGCATTAATGATATAATTTTAATTTATATTAATTATCATAAAACATATGGGGATAATTATTCGCAGTTTTACTGAATATAATATTTACATTCTATAATAAAATAATATATATATATAATACACAGCATGGGCCAAAAAGAAAAATCCTTTCACAAAAACACATTGCAAATCATAAATATTTCATACTTAAAAGTTTTATCATATAATGCCAATTTTCAACAGTTCATTGGAAATATACTTCCAGCACACTTCCTATATTTAGTCTTTTTTCATAAAGCATATTTTTGACTCATCTGTATTGAATATATATATATATATATATATATATATATATATATATATATATATATATATATGAATTTTATTGACCAGATAACCTCAGACTTGTAAATACTTAATACAAAGATTAAAAAACATCTCATAAAAATTTCCATTCTCGCTGATATTATTGTATTATAAATAATATTAAATGTTATATAATTTTTATACATCGTGATGTTTTAAAATATACGATAAGAATGCGAAATACAGTATATGTCAAATATATATATATATATATATATATATATATATATATATATATATATATATATATATATATATATATATATATATATATATATATATAATGATTATATAAGAAGCATTATTAAAACGTGCTTCTTTGATAAAAAAAAACCTAATTTTAATAACATATCACAAGTTTATTGTTCTTAACCAGGAACTTTTTTCTCATAAACTTTTCATAAAAACGTAGCAAAATATATGTAAAACTTATTCTATTCGTTTTAATAATGGAAAATTTTCAACGCTGGACTCGTGCATTTATTAATTTATTAATTTTCACTTAATAAGTACCAAAAAAATATTATTTACATACCAAAGCACACATGTTCACAAAATACTCATTTTATTATTTAAAATGCAATAATGTTTTATTTTAACATTACAAATATATATATATATATATATATATATATATATATATATATATATATATATTACAAATTCAGAAGTAATATAAAGGAAGGCACGACTTTTTAACTCTACATACATACTTTGGCAGAAAGAAGAAATCACTAGATACATATATAATTATTACAAAAATCATTTATTAACAACACAAAATACACAGTTAAAACAAAATTTTCAATGGTAAAAGCAAGTTTATGCTCTTAAGATTTATAAATAATCAACAGCTAATCAACAACCAGATCAAGTCAAACTTTTATTAGGTAAAATTTGTTCAGTGGCTGGTGTAATAATTATGTCCCCAGCGTTGGAGCGACTTCTATTAATCAAAACGGGAGTTTTAGGAATAGGGGTTTCAGTTAATATAATTTTAACCCTGCCGGTGTCTGGACTGTGCATAGGTCCATAGTCTGTTGGTGATGGTGCCATATCTGGCTCTGAGAAACCATTCTTATCCAGATGTGAATTATCATATTCTGGTTTCATAGGAGTTACACTAATGGCCGGTGGACTAGTTGGTTCTGTTTTATTTGTATCTCCATTTTTCAGCGGTTCTAATTTTGTATCTTCTGCGTCTTTGGGTTTTTCACCATTAATTTTTGCTTTAGGATTTTCGAAAGTATGCCCAGACTCAGGCAATTTTCTATATGTTTCGTGTGTAGGTACTAATTCATAATTTCCATTCATTTTTTTATCTTTATCATCAAGTGGAAAAGCGGGTTTTCCTAGAAGAGATTTATTCATATCAACCATTTCTTTGCCGCCTTTTTCGATATCCCTCTTTTGCTGTCTCATAATTCGCTGATCTCTATTTTTTCGAATTCTTCCCCTTATAATAGTAATACCAATTAATGAAACTAATATAGCAATTATTACACCAATACAAATATATGTACCAATTGAAGTTCGTAATGGTTCTTTGGAAGGTTCAGGATTTTTTTCATTCAAAGGCACTTGATCAATTATATCACCTTTCAATACTGTACGTTCTTTCATAGGCTGTTCGTTATCAGAAGCAAATCGCCTGATTGAACTTTCAGTTACCACCTCCTTGTCTTCTGGCGTCGTTGGTGTCTTTTCATCCTTCCAATTAACTGTCCCTTGGAAAATTGATGGACTTTCTGGTGGTGTGAATGTATCCATATCATTATCATCAGTTAAATTCATATTAAAGAATGGATTATATATTCCAGTTATATAAATAGGTGAAGAAGTTGTAGTAGTCATATTATCAAAATCTCCACTACCTTCATAATCATCTTCATAGAGTGTTTCAGGAGTGCTATGTATACGTAACAATTCGCCAGATCCACCATCACCCGAACCTGATTCATCATTAATATTTACTAGATCCATAGATTCACGTAAGAGGGTCGTTTCAGTAGATGTTATTGCAAAATCCCCAGATCCAACATCAATAAGCTCGGGTATGGGATTTGACTTTCCAATACCAACAAATTCTTTTTCATCTTCATTTTCTACATTATCTGCAGAACCTTCCCACGTTTCACCAAGATTAAGATTATGAGCATTGGAAACTTCCATCAACTTTTTATCAGTTGAGCTTGGTCCAATGTATTCGGTATCTTCTGCTGGTGCATCTCCAAGCATCATATCTTCTGATAAGTCAGAGTCAAACTCGGGTTTTTCCTTACCTATTTTATTACATTCTTCAATCAGTTTTGATTTAAATATATTTTTTCTTTTTTTATCCGCTGGAGTTGCACAAAACACTTCATCTATTACTATGTGTCTACTTAGCAGTTTACTAAAATTTTTAAGATTTTCACATGAACAATGAATTGGATTACCATTTAGTTGTAAATGTTCAAGATATTTTAATAAATGTAAATCTGATGGCACATCATGTAATTTATTATTTTGTAAATCTAACGAACTAACACTGCTAGGAACTACAGAAGCACTGAATGTTTTCAATAAATTATTTCTTAAATTTAAATGCACTAATTTTTTAGAATTTTGAAGAAACGGGTTAAGATGCGATATGTTGTTATCTGATAAATCCAAAGAGACGACTTCAGTATACTTATCAAGATTATTATTAATATTTGTGACATTACTATTGGATAGATCCAATATATTTAAATTATGATGCTTATTAATATGTGAAAACTTCTTCAGCGCGTATATATTAAGGCATTTGGCTATATGAAGACCTTCTGAAGTTTTACAACTACAATTGTCAGGACAGACAAGATGTGAAACGTCTTTAGAGTGAATTTGATTTACACAAATAGTAACTGCTAAAAAGACCACAAGGCAAGATCTCAACATCCACCTCGAATTCATTTTGTTTATCTGAAAGTAAAATAAAAGAATTATGGTATATAAAATATATTATATAAAAGTATATATAATAAAAACATTAAATATTCTAAAACATGCATTTTTTTAACATCATAAAAATATAGTATAATTACTGTCAACATTAGATAACTTGGCACTATAAGAAATAATAAAAAATAAATAAAATTCAACAGACCGCCCCAAATTTTATTACAAAAATAATTATGCTTATAATCTAAAAGGTCAAACCAGAACCACATCTTCAATACACACACGCGGGCGCGTGGATGTGTGTGTGTGTGTATGTGTGAAAAAATACAACTTATATAAATGAATATGTATGACTTCTGAATGATAACGTAATTCTTGTGAATGTATTCAAATACTGAAACGTGAGAATATCTGAAGCAGTAATGATCAAGATTTAGCTGATTCATATCTAATTACTGAGTAAATGAGCAATATTGTATAAAATAATACGCAATATAATGGTCAATGTTCATATCTTGAAGACATGGGTCAAAACCTAATCTGACTTAATAAATATAATCAAAGTATGACTATGTAAATAAAACTTTATTTTAATCATACATTTTTTTAATATATTATTCATAAAACCCACACGCGCATATATATATATATATATATATATATATATATATATATATCTGTGTGTGTGTGTGTAATTTTTAAATTAACGTAAGAAAGTACCAAAAATATTTTTATTAAAATAAGATAACTTATATTCTTTTCAAATTTATGCAATAAAAAAAACAAATATTTTCATAGAAATTTTATGAATTTCGTATAATTTGCATTACAATATAAATTTTAAGTATAACAAATTAAAATATTAATATATTTTAATAGTAACTTAATCGATTTATAATCCATCTGTTTCGTCGACATAGAGGAAGCTCAACATTAAGACTATATAACAAATTTGACCTTTCCTTCAATCTCCACCTGGCTTTACCAATAATAATCAGCATCCTGCAGTGCTTCATCAGTGTGTTCAAGGATAATATTTGATTCAGGAGGAATTGAAACTGTGGCCATTGGGTGCTCAGAAACGGAACTAATTCTATAAACATTCATGAACTCGTTGTCGATCCAGCTGATTGACGGAAATACTATATTATCATGTTGCTTTTAATTTCCATATGCAGGATTTTATAGAACATTACTCCAATACAAAATGAAAATATTGTATAACAGTGCTAATAAAATATGTTATTATTGCTAACTGCATAAAAAGTTAAAAAAATAATAGAATTACAATTACACTTTTACATTTTTTTTTCAATATCAAAGTACAAATATATTTTAATCTAAATCAAAACGACACAAATAAATCAGTCACAAACCATCGTTGTGCTCTGCTTATTTTAGAATTGATATAACGGCACAAATAAATCATAAACAATAACACACACAAAAGTCTGATATAAATAATAAAAAATAAATGTCAATTCTTAAAATAAGCAATAAAAAACCAATAAGTAAACAATTTCTTTTGTTTCTTACTATTTAGGTAATAATTATGAAGAGTATGAATAATTGAAGGTCACAGTGAGAGAAATGTGGAGCATCATCATCAACAACAAACAAACGAAAATAGCAATGATGTTCGCCATCCGGCCACCAACCGTCAACCAATTGCACCAATTGTTGGAGCAGCAAGCCAAAGGCAATATCAACAACGGTAATAAGAACTATAAACTCTGACCCGCGAACAAAATATTTCAGGAATACAAGACACAAAACACGGTAAGATTGTAAAGCAAAACTAAAAAAATCCCGGGAAAATCAAGCGAAATGTGATATATATATATGCAACGGCTATATACCCCCGGAGACCGTTTTGTGGAATATGTGTCATGTGACAAGGTCGAACTGATGCACGGCAAACGAAAATAAAATTGATTTCTTAGCCAAGTAGACATTAGCCATTTGACAATGGAAAGTCAAAACGGCTCTTTCTCACTCTCCTCTACTCATATTGAACTTAACAAGTGCAAAAACAATGATTAAACAAGAGCCAAATAATGATAAAAAAATACATTTTAATTAATTAGAAACCAGCATATATTAGTGGTGTAAATTCAGAATGTGCTAGGCGTGCGCCACATACCTGCAATATATTCTGAAAGCGTTAATTTTTTAATTCCTATTTAGGTTTAATGATACTTTATCATTTTCTTAAGACATTTAATATTTCTATGATAAAAAGCGAGCTTAAATAATATATATATATATATATATATATATATATATATATATATATATATATATATATATATATATATATTCCTCACTAAAATACTGACTTTTTTCCTCAAAGCATATTAACCATACGCTACTGATGAAAAAGTTGTCTATCCATTAAGAACAACTGATAAATGGTATTCAGTTTTAATATATGTAAGTGTTATAACGTGTTATATTATAGTCAAGTTAAATTAATAGATTATTATAAAAAATATCAAGGTTAAAAATTTATTGATAATATCACAGGTCACTTTTATAAAAAATAAAAACACTCGTTGCAGTGATATCACAGGGTTCGTTACAAATAGTCAATTTGTCTTTTATCTATAAGAAGTAAGCCTTCCATATTCAATAAACACATTGAGTCTAAAGTTTACCACATTGAAACACGATAGATTAAAGAATTAATTGATAAAAATCTACTTATGATGGCTAAGATAAATTAAAACACTTTTAGCCGGTAAAAATAGAAGTCAGCATGATGAATTACGCAATAAAGTCTTAATCCTCTCGGTGTCAGATCTGGCGAAAGTCATCAGCGATTGATTCGATAATTGTTATAGGTCAAAAAATTACTTCATATAACTAACTACACGTTAACTATTTTAAAGCAAACTTTTGTAATGAAAGGCAATTAACACCGTTAACAAATATGTACTAGAACGAATATAATATTTTCGAAACCTGGTATATACTAGCTGTGTTAACATGATACTAAATGAAGAGATAGCGATTTTCCATTTTTAAATCTCTTAAAATATTTACAAAATGATAAAATTATGTTTAAGTCGAAAGATAAGCTCGATAAAAAAAATTCAACTGAAATCAGCTATTTATTAATTTTGTTGCATTTTAGATTTAAATTTTTCATTTAATAATGTACATTTTTATTACTTAAATAATAAATATCATCTATAAAAAACAGTGTTCTAAAATTAAAAGAAAAAACATATATTTTAATTAGTAATTCACTAATAGTTGTAAAATTTCATGTGCTATTTTAATGTTTTCTTTCAGAAATATTCATTGCATAAAACAATACAAAATAAAATTATATCAATGGTTGTATATCTTAACTATTTATATGCGACATTTCAAAACGTTAAAATTTGCCCACGCCGTATCAAATTTAAACGCAAATTGCAGACACAATTTGCGGGGAACATTAATTTATTTATGCGAGGAACATTAAATTTTGAAGTTCAACCACAATTTTTCAATTTAATAAAAAAAATAACGACAGAACTTAAACAGTTATCTATATTACTAAAAATATTTTTCACATATTGTTGCGATGCATTCCATATATAACTATTCAATTTCTATTAAAATTGTAGATAAGTCTTTTGTGTTCTAATTTTCCTATATATAAACACTGAACACGAGACACATTTGAACCACTGTGTCACGTTTTCAAATGGACTATTCGTTGGTGGATCGTTGAGAAGAGAACATTTGAAATGACAGGGACTTGCAAATTGATATAAATGACCTCAATGTTATTGTTTCTATGACCACGATGAGAATGACCTCCGCACCTGAAAACGACGCTTATCTAAACAGAAGGGAAAAAACTGAATTATATTTGTTATAAATTATCCTGAAAAATAAATTTGATTAGAACGATCGCAGAAATCGCGTTCTAGTATTTATTTGAAGAACTTTCAGCATTCATTCAAATTCAATTAGTTACTGATCGTGTGAACCATGTTCGTTAAAAACGGACGAAGGCGTCATCTGATAGTCGCGAACTGCTATTTTGCTTTTCTACATAAAATGCTTTTTAAAATAAACCGACGTAAATTGAAACCGTTTTTAGCATTATAATTTTCGACCAATGACCCCTAATAAAAATAATAATAATAATACGTCGCGAAATACGTTCATCGGGTCCGCCTATTTAATATTCAGCTTATGAAAAAGGTCACATCCGTATGAATATATATGGCTTTAGGTAGTCCGCATTAAATAAATCCGTATTGAAATAGTTTAAATTCATAAAATATACGTAGATAGGTATAATCGTATATCATAACCATGATTACTTTTTATTAATTTATAATAATGAAAGTAACAGATCTATATTAGAAAAAAATTGGAGTAATGATGATCCGATATTTCAGGAATTATTATAAAACAATTTCCCTAGTAATAAACTCACCTTCCGTAAAATAAAGGCTTCATATACGCTCGAAGAACTTTTAACGATAAAAGATAAAATTAAATCAAATAATACAACATATTTATACAATTAAACAAATAAAAGGATTTCAATGTATAGATAAAAGAACTTCCTCAATTTAAGTTACAAATATAATTTCAAAGAAAAATCTAATTATAGACTAAATATAATTACATATAAGTTTTCTAAATAATAAAATACAAATATACGTATTAATTAATTTTAATATATATATATATATATATATATATATATATATATATATATATATTATTTTATCATTATTACAATAATTATATTGTATATAAAATAATACGAAAATAGATATTTTACGCATACTATTAATTATAAAAATTCGTACACCGTACACAAATGAATACTTCATTAAACGAAATCTATGTGAACTTGAAACTATTATACAGATTACGAAAATGCGTTGTGACCTCGATATTCTTAATTTAGATGATAAAAATAAACACAACCAGCATATGAAACAGTACACAAAAAATATTTTTGAGGCTATATTTACGTTTTTACATCAAGAAAAAAAGTTTCACAACACCTGTGCGTCAAATGCGGCGCACGTGTTATAAATTCAAAAACCGGAGGAAGTGCAAATCTTTCAATTTCCACCATCGTCCATCTTGGCGTGATGAAGAAACGCTAGAAGAAACCTCGTATGATCTCAAAAGACGTGAACTTCTATTTTGACACGCTTCGTTATAAATTTTTGCTTGAGTAGAAATATGATATAGTTTCCGTTTTCCTTTTTTTTCGTTAACATTCAAATAAATAAGACAGCTGAAAATAATACTTAGTGTAAAAAACCGCAAATGTTCATTGAGTTTAACCGATTTGTTATATTGTCATAATTAATTAAACCGCAACGTGTTATATTATCTTGTGCATTGAAATGCACGATAACTTCGAACTTAAAAACAAAATAGTGTATTTTTAATCTAAATAATTGTAAATATGGTATCATTTAGAAACTAAACAACGTTGAGATTTTTTTTGAGATATAAATGCCAATTCTAAATGATTTTATCAATATTTTAATAATTTAAATACGATACAAATCCTATTTAGAGACAATGATAACAATTGCCAATCATAAGTTATTTAATTCAAATTAAAATATGAAATTTTATTTAAATTGACAAATCAATTAAATAACTAATATATTATACTAACGATAATGTAAACTTGATTTAGATATCAAATCTAAAATAAATTTCATTTAAATCAGTAAATTATACAGTATTAATTTGTAATCATCACATTGATCAACAATAATAATATACTATATAACAAGTAGATAAAGAAAAACATAATTTAAATTTTATTATTTTGCCAAATAACGATCTTAAAAGAATCAATACGATATATTATTACAAATATAATTATATCAGAATTTATATATATATATATATTTTTTTTAAACATAAATCGTCAACGAGCCTGAACTTCAACTTGCAAGACAAAAACGAAAACGAAACTGTTTTCAGTTTTAGCATTGTTACGCTTATTAAATTATAGAGACCGTCATAAATATGAGTTACGAAAGCGAAACTTGCAAATTATGTGTCTTAGTTTGAATCAAATGTGACTTTACTCGCATGACACGTCGTAATTCGAAAAACAATAGCGTAATGAACAATTGGGGTGAGGTGTATATGTTTCGTGATATAATTTATTAAATATATAATATATATACTTTAACCTTACCGCACGTAATTACGATTAAACACTTTGAGACCTTGTACTTGCTAAGTGCGGTAAAAGATCAACAATACTGTTGTTTTTCTTCATCATTGATTAAAAAATAAACAATTTTTTATCGTCAAATAATATATATAATTTGAGAGTTAATCTATGTAATAATTATACATTTTTTAGATCCTTGAATCTATTCCAATATTTATTTTGCGTATGTCTTACTACGAGTCATCTGAAAAAATGTAAGTTTATTTTTGAATATATATATATATATATATATATATATATATATATATATATATATATATGCGAAATAATAATTTCTTAAATTTTGTTCTCAGATTAACATAGAATAAATCCAAAAAATAACGGGTCACATAATATCAAATAAGCCCAGATTGACCCTGAATGTTGATGTTGATTAAGCCATAATTTTTGTGTTTGACGTATGCAATCTTAATTATTCTGACTGTAAATTGTTTTCAATGTTTAAAATATATAATATTGCATTTTCATCATTTAAATATCCGCTTAATAAAAATGACACTTTGCAAAATATTTAATAAATTTCAAAATTGCAATTGTATTATTGCAAACGATGCAATTAACTACTGCAATTGTGAAATCGCCAAGATAATTTCAAACAGTAGCTAAAAATATGCAAAGACCAAGCACGATATCTGGACAATGTTCAAAAGCAATGTTAGTTAAAAACGTATTAATTGATAAATATCAAATCTAATTTAAAGATTAATTAACACCTTCTGGCATTCATGTTCTTATTAATAGATGCATAAAAATATACATGTAGAGGAGACTCGATTAAGAACCTAGATATCCATCGTTTATCAAAAAAAATCCGTTAATAAATTAAATAATTTTATTCTGCTAACGTGAAATCTTAATTAAAAATCTCGATAATCAACTAATTATCAAATAAAAGTGTATTTTCGTTGTTGGTTACCAATTTTGTCCACGTATTAAAAGTGCAAAAATATCATTTCACTAATATTTTCCACGTGTTCGTTTTAACATTCGACATATTGAGCAAATTATTAATGAATAAAAGACATCAACAAGGTGTTAACGATATTACTTATCCCGGTTATAGAGTTCCCGGTAATTCGAGAGTGAGCATCGGTCCTAAGAATACATTCGAGTTACTTATTACACAATATTAAGAAATCGATGCTTAATGATTACCAGACCTTGACGCTCTACGATATTCAATTCCATAACACGGTTCAATAATTTTAAATCATTTTCAGCAGTAGTAAGAACTTTGGATTTTAATTAAAAAATATATTTACAAAATATAAAAACTACGTGTTGTATATATATATATATATATATATATATATATATATATATATATATATATATATATATATATATATATATATATATATATCAGCAGATGTTTTTCATGAGACAAAACGCAAATATGACACCGTTTACCATACGTGTGTTATTCAAAACAGCGTCAAGATTCCGAATTGCACCTGGTCTTTATAATGCTAATAATTCTGAGCCGTAGCAGTGTTTAGTAGTCACGTTGAAATAACGAATACTAATGATCGTCGTTATATATATTTGCGATTTAATTTGTTATGCTGAAATAGCGAAATCGGATTTACTATGTAAGTAATTCGTCATAATTGATATTATATACAATGCGGCGGATCTCGGTAATGGATAATAATTTATGCGCGGAGGCAATCCTAATAAAAATATAATACTCCTATAATCTAATAAAAGACTGTTAATGTTACATCAAAAATCAATATATAACATTATTATGAACAATCTGACAATGTCTATAATTTTTAATGAATATAAGGATATGATTATAATAATTATAATAATATCAAATCATTGTTACGGTGAATTTGTTGCTCTAATTTTAAACATCATATTTCATTCATTATGATTGAAATAATTACTTATAATGTGAATTAAATAATATGCGAACGATGTTCTTAACTTGTAACACTTGTGTAGATTGCTTAGCTGACAAGTGAGTAAACGAACTTACCATAAATGCAAATTTTATGTTACATATTTTTTATAAAACAAGCAGAATTTATTATGCATTTTTATCGATTCTGATATATTTCTGCAAATTTTCGTAAGACTTTACAATGAAAAAAGGCGTGTCTATTATTGTTATCGTTGATGCATAATGAAAACAAAGACAATATTTTAAAAAATATTTTACGAATACAGTAAGTAATGAATATTATGTAATACTATACCATATATGTATATATATATATATATATATACACACACATACATGTGTGTGTGTGTGTGTGACTTCATTTTATAAATCTATAAATTGTTAAAATAATGATTCACATTTTTTATTTATCAATTTATTATATATACATAGTAAGGTAATTAATATCAAAGTACGGCACATAAAATATAATAATGATTAATTCATCACATGTTACATATCTAACATCTGAATAAACAGAATATTACAAATAATGATTATAAAAATATTTTAATAGTCATGTTTTTTACTCAGTTTATCGTAATTTATGAGATCTTTTATTTTTTAATTTGAAGAAAAAACGTCTTAAACATTATTTAAAAAAACAATGTAATAAAAAAGTATTATCAACACAATGCAAATTACATTTAAACGGTTTAAACTACCATCGGCTTCAATTCTCAAAAATGACGTTCATAAAGTATGCAATTTTTAAACAATATATATATATATATATATATATATATATATATATATATATATATATATATATATATATATATATCGACTACAATGTATAGATTTAAGAATAGCTATAGACATTGAACGCTTATTTATTCGCAGACAACAAAGTATTCACGCGCGCACGCACGCAAACACATACACAAACACATACACACACACACACACATATATATATATATATATATATATATATATATATATATATATTTATTTATTTATATATATATCACTTGTGAATTCGGAAAAAATTAAGGCTATAAAGTGAACATTGCATTCATAATCGAATTGCTTGAAAACGAAAAGTGCAATATTTTTAATAAATTGCAATAAACACTTAACTCAACAATTCAAATTAATATATATATATATATATATATATATATATATATATATATATATATATATATATATATATAAATTTGTGGGTTTTTAATACATACATATATCGAGAAATAAAATAATGATATATAATAATACAATCGTTAGGAAAAGAGTCATGGTCGACTGGTTTACATTTACGAGTATTAAAATAGATAAATTTTCCTCATGGGGATATCGTTTTTAAAGATCGTTAAAGGTTTTAATATAAATATTTTTATTATTATTTAGTTTCAAACATATTTCTCATTCATTAACTATTGAACTTATGAATATAAGAAATAAGAAGTATTCATTTAAGATATAATTTTTAAACGAATTTTATATAAGAGATCTTATATTATTATATACATTATCGATAGCTGTAATATATTTAAAAATAATGGAATTTTACGGTTTAACGATATATATTTTAGAAAATTTACTATGTGAATACATAATAAGCGTTTGATTTTACCGAGAAGATATAATGGAAAATTAATGTACTTAGTGGACATGAATATTAAAACGATATTAAAAATATGCGAAAAATATTTGCTATTTGTCAATTTTGATATGTATTAAAAGTTCATTTATTAATTCTTTCTATAAAAAAAACTATCACACAAAATCAAAATAATCAAAACGGTGCAATTACTTCACCTATAAAGAGATTAATCTTTTATATTAGAATATGCATATTTTTAATATTCCAATTTACTAAGAAAATTACACTGGAAAACTACTGAATTACAAATACCCGAAAATATAAATAAATCTATATTTATAATAGTTCCGATAATATAACTAGTAATATTATTAATTTATTTAAAAAACAAGTTTTTTTATATTTAAATAATCATATTTAGAAAAGTACATAAACAAAAAATACACAAAAGTAAGAAAAAATGATAACAATTTTCAACAGCAACAAGATAGTGAATAATTTATATTTGGAATATAAAAAAATATTAAAATACCCATAAAAATACCAACAAAAAGAATATATTCATTAAGCATAATAAATTCGAAAATAAAATGCATTATTTTGACGTAAATTTTGTTTTACTATATGTATATGTCACAAAGGTATTAAAAGTGTATATATATATATATATATATATATATATATATATATATGTGTGTGTGTGTGTGTGTGTGTGTGTGTGTGTGTGTGTGCGCGTCGACATGCAAAAGGTCAGGGTCTATAGGATTATACTGCTCAAATTTCAAAGTCCAGACATTACAATAGACACTATACATGACGTTTTGTTTTTTTATATATTTAATTGAAATAACAAATTAGAGTGATTAATAAAAAAATATATTAATAATCTATAAAAATGATTAGTTCAAATTATATATACAACCAAAATATCGTCAGTGTTAAATATTAAACACAAACGCAATTATAATTTTTACTTGTCAAATACTACATTATTTTTATGAATTTTTGGATTAGATTATTGAATTTGGAGTTAAAAATATTGAAATTTTCTAAAATCAAAAATTTTTAAAATCTAAATTATACTGAAATATATTATTATTCCAAAATATATAACTTCCCAAAATTGTGTTTTTTTATTCAAATAATTTCCTAGCATTACAAAATTTGCCAAAATAATATTTTTTCTATAATTGTCATTATTTAAAAAAATAATAATTTTACCCAGTAACATGTCAAAATATAGAATTTCACCAAAATAAAATTTTCAACCAAATTTTAGAAATTTCCTCAAAATATATATATTTAAATATTTTTCTAACTTTTATAGCATATAAAATTTCAATAATAAATTAACTATGTTTCTAATATTTTAGTAAAATATTATATTTAATGTTATCGTGTTATTTTATAATTAATTACATATAACTAAAATTTTAATATTAAATTGTGTAACAATTTAATTTTTATAACTTAATATGTAATAAAAATGTACTTATTTGAAACAATAATTATTTAACGTATGTGATGTAATAAAGTTTGCGAATTCGCAGATAAGCTATAAATAGTACATGCTTTTAGATTTATTATAATTTAATCTTAATAAAAATATATATGATCAAACATATGCAACATTGCACAAATATAAATAAATAATAGAAATATATTTCAAAATAAGAATAATGCCAAGTGCATTGACACGAACGCAACTGCACTTTTATAGTATAAATAGATATATCATTAAAAATTTGAATTTTCAATGTAGGAAATCTTAATTAATTATACATTCATTGTATAATAAACTAAACATGAATTATTTACAATAGAATACAATTCAGCTTCGATTCTCGGTATATCAAAACAAAAATACTAGTATTTCACAACAATTTGTTACTACTTTTTTTAAATGTGTGTACGTGTGTGCAGATATTAAAATGAATGTTAAAATATTCTTGGGTTTAGATAAAGTGAAAGGGTTTTTAGTAAATTTTAAAGATATTAAATGCAGAAGAATATTCAAGGTATTCCACTTAACATGAATTGTCATTAACTTAAAATTAGGAATATACACTAAATTTTCCACTTAAACACACCTTCTTATATATATATATATATATATATATATATATATATATATATATATATATATATATATATATATATATATATATATATATATATATATTGGATTATCTATCATAAATAATTAATGAATTTATAATGTTAATATTTTTAAAATATAAGGTATTCGAATGATATTTAATATTTTTAAAAATTGCACAATTCTGAATCATTTAATGATCCGTTGTAAAAATGATTACGCAGAGCAAAAATAAACCAAAAAATATTACTCACCATTATGTCACAAATTTTCGTTGAAAATCACACCGATCAAACTGGTGAAAGTTGAATGTAGTAAGAGCACCATGTGTGTTCAATGACGATCTTTCCTAAAAAACAAAACGAGGAAAAAGAACATATAGATATATTAAGTAAATTAAACAAACTTAAATATTTCAATAGATTACATCAGTCGCATAAGAAAAACCTTAACAAATGTTAATCGTCAAATGGCGACGCATTTTGAAGAATTTAAAAGCATATAGCTATTAACTGAACGGTTAAAATAACTGAACGCCGCTTAATCTTAGACTGAGCTATTACGTGTTTTTAGTTGAAAATTGTGGTCACTTATCGAGCGTTAGGAAAAAATGTATACATATATATATATGTATACATACATATATATATATATATATATATATATATATATATATATATATATATATATATATATATATATATAAATTTATATCGGATTGACACTTGAAAGTTATATTAAAATAAAAATAAAAAAAGAAGTGAAATAAAACATTTACCTTACTGCACCATTAATAGTTTAACGTTATAAATATATCGAAATAATTGTAGTTATACTGATAAATAAATATGTATATTATTTATCTCATCCTAATAATGTTTGTAGGCGAAATTTTCGAGGAAAAATATTTCGTTGACTTTTCAGAGATCGTTTCGTCATTATACTTAAAAAGGATATCTTTGCATGTAAATATTGGCTTCCAATGTCGTCCGGTTTATAAATATTTCAGAGAAAGGATAAAATTATTTTTTTTACAAAAATGTCCATACACCCATGCAATTCGATTCACATACAACCCACGTTAAATCAGTGCATTTCAAATATGCAATTTCAAATCATCCGATTATTTCTTTCACACTTGATCAAAATATATTTTAGATTTAAATTATTAAAGAACTACTGACTGAAAAAAAAGATTTATTACAAACCTTGAATATAATAAATAAATAAATTTTATTATATAAAAAAGTATCACGTATATTAATTAAATAATCAAAAAAGAATGCTTCACCAGGCAATCACTTATTGAAAGAAAAGATTATGAAACATACATACATTTTGTGATAAGCATGAAATAAATAATTGCAAAAAATTTAATTGATAAAAATACAATAAATTGTAACTAATTATAATTTCTTCATTAAATTATTGAAAATAATTTTTAATATACCAAACAGAACAAGTTACATTGTCAATAAAAATATATATAAAAAATAATTTGTACACAGATTAAAATCTGATCTACTATTTACAATTATCAAAAAAAAATGAATTAACGTCATTTATTGCGGTTTTACGTCATTTAAAATTTATTTTATTTGATTAAACTAAAAAAATATCTGATAAAATTACACAATCCGTATAATAATTATTAAAAGATCGGAACATCTACAACACATTTGTTGTAGAATTGATCGAAACGACAAATTTATTTATATAGTTTCTTAAAAAATGTTTTAAAAATATCGATTTACCACCTTCAAAAATATAAACATCAACGAGTCGCTATCATCACATAAAATTGATTTTTCATTAATATTTGTGATCTTTCGCAGTGTCATTCTGAGTTATTAACAACAATAATTAAAAAAACAATTGCCATCAGCTAATCTTAAATAAAAATCACATACCAAAAAATATTTTCTTTTTACACATCTGAACTTGAAAAATATAATTTTAGAAGCCAGATGTGTCACAATTGAAACTATGCAAACCACCCACAAAGAAAACACCCACTCGGTCTATCAAAGAACTGGAATCAAATTGCAGTACATTTCCTACCTTCTGAAGCCGTCCAATTCTCGACCTCGACTTTAGGACTGAAAATAATCGGAGCAACCCGTTTGATAAAATATAATACTATTATAAAGTATTATAGAAACGCGGTCAATTGTAAAAAAAAACATATCAAGAAACACTAAGATAAATTCTAATCTTAAGTTGAATAATACTTTGTTATTGATAATAATCGATAACAAAGCAAATCGATATGAGTTGATCGGATTTTAATAGCAAAAAAAATGATATATTCTTCCAGGATTATAAAATATTCAATAGATTGACTGTTTTTCGGGTTTAAAATTGTTTTGAATAGTAAAATTTCTGGCAAAGAACCAATATTATTCGTTGTATTAACATTGCATAACTTGAAATTGAAACTGGAACACTTGATTTTATTAACTCGTAAGCAACATTGATAATAGTAAAATAATTTTATTTCTGAAATGCAATGAAGCTCGAAATGATCCTAAAATAACATAGTTAAATTTTAACGTAATCTATGAAATGTTAGAATATAAAATCTAAATTACATAAAAAAAGGAATTTTAATAATTATGTGTCGATTATAATAAAATAATCAATGTATTTAAATATAAATTATTCAATTTTCTATGCTATAAGTTCAAAAAAAAAATGTAATTTTGAATAATTTCCTAAGTTTTAACCCTTAGTTTCGCTTAACACGACATTTTTCTGTAACTAATTTTTGTATTATATAACCATACTGAGTGAAATAATACTGAATATAACAAACATATATAAAATAATAAAAAAAAATAGAAAATCACTATGTGTTTAGTGTTTTGAAACAATTTGTACAGTGCATGAGTGAAATTGAGTTTTTTTTTCATTTTTACTAAAATAATTGCTACGTAAACACGTTATTCACTTAATAAACTACGAAAGCAAAACGAAAATTTTATAATAAGCATAAAAAATATATAATGCCCTGTGTGAAAATGGATATTTACAGAATAAAAAAATATATGTATGCGACGAAATGCACTGCAATGAAAAAGTATTCAAATTACATCTGACGAGCGAAAAGAATGATTTTAAAAAGCGATTACAAAACACAATGAATACCTTGAAAAGGGTCATGTGGGCGTGTACTTTTTTTTGGAATTCACTTCAATTTCGAGACCGCGAACGTGAATGTGAATGGGTTAATTTTTGATTCAACGTAAATTTTATCTATACGCTTTCATTCATGTTGGTTTTATTATATGTATATTTTTTGAGCAATTTATAAAAAAAAATATTACTGCCAAATATATATTTAAAAAAATCTCATACAATGAATAAGTATTCGAAATCTCATTGAACGCAATTGATTGAACACTTGTACAAATATGTGACATGGAAATGTGTAAGGAAATTTTAAAATTTCAAACAGCTAGACACATTCTATTTTTAAAACATGCAATGAAACGTAATCGGTACAAAATAATTCTCTTGTGTGTCATAGTTTTTTTCGCATAATATAATTACGTAAAAAATACTAAATAAATAATTATACTAACGTTTTAAAGAGAAAACTAATAAAATACTATAAAAGGACTGCATGTCGTTATTTTTTAAAATTCATAAAGCCCAAAATCAGTATTAAGTCCAATATAATCGCTTTTAAAAAAAACGAGTATATATCTTGAATTAACATTGTATGTATAGTTGTTTTCGACATTTAATAGACTTAAACAGATAAAATAAAGAATATCACGGTTTCAATATTCGTTCCTTTAAAACATTTTCTATATAAAAAAACAAATACAATAAATATAATTGAGTGTTTTAAAAAATATTCGTGAATAGTGATAAAATTATTAAACTATGATTATACTTCCGTCGAATAGGATCAATTATGATATCGATAAAAATTTATCAAATCCCATAAAAATTTGTAGTAATACATGTTATAGTAATAAATAATGTAAGAAATCAAACATTTGAAGATGCTTTACAACGAACATACCAATTAAAATGTAATTTATTACGCTAGTTGTAAAACAATTACGCGCCGTCCAAATTGAGATTTAAAAATATAACATGCAATTTCGACGTAATAAACTTTAACACATCTCACGCGGGAAACTATGATTATAATTTACGAAAACCTGATATCGAACGCAGAAAACTGATCACAATTCTGTTTATTAAAAATATCCTAGCTTATTTCATAACATATTATTTGAATGCAATATTTTCTTGAAAACTAAATAAAAACTCTTAAAAACTAAATAATTTTACTTGCTTCTATTCCTTCAAAAATATTTTTTTTATACTTAAATATATATTTAATCAAATTATTTGCAATTTACAATATCAACGCTAGCATAAAAACTCATTTGAATTTTCAAAATAGACCACTCAGGTTACAATCAATATTGGTATATTTAATATTCAATATTTTCCATGAAAAGAGACATGTATGAAATGATAATATCACTATGATGATTAAAAATTTATTGCAACATTTTTCGGTGACTTATAATTATTATAAAAAAAATAATACATATGTTGACCTAAATATCTCATATTTCAATAAATAATATTGAGTCCAAAAAACACGTCAACGTTGTACTTGATATTATATAAAAATATAACACACATATACGCACAAATATTAAATTATAATCATACATGAAATTTGATAAAGATATATTATAATTTAAAAAAGATTAAAATAACTATAAAAATATCAATTTAAATTAGTAATTGATAAAATGTATTTATCAAAATTTTAAAATATTCTTTATAAAATAATTGAAATATATTTCACCAAATAAATAAAGAATCAAGATTAAATAATGGAATGAGTTTGTAATATTTAAATTACCATATATTAAATTCAAAATAATTTTTCAATTTAAATAATACAACAATTGCCACATGTCAAAAAAGATGATCTAGACACACAAAAATTATTATAGCAATAAATGTCATGTTTATAAGAAGTCGAAATCGTGACCAGGAGCCTGCATCTGCATACAACTAAACGACCACCAAAGGTGTACAATAGACCTTACGGTAAACGTTGGCGAACTGGTAACTTCCACTTGACATTGTGGAGACCCTGGAGTGCAAATCCGTTAGGTTTACGAGATCTTCATCCACTCAAAGATTCAAAGATTTGCTCGGTTCATAGCAAAGTAAAAAGAAAAAAATAAATAAATAACAATTGACCACACGCATTCAAAAGGCGGCCCTTTGCAACGGTCAACGTATAATTGCTTTTCAATACCAGTCCCATAATTCAACAATCGTTCCGGATCAAAATGAAAAATCACTACATAGAATATCACTAAAGTACTATCCGATCCGGTTTTAAATAAGTGCTAAAGGTACAACGACTTATTAGTAGAGCTCGTTTGCTAATATTACATCAAGGGCATGTTCAATGGTGAAAATTTACTATATTATTGAAAGAGGAACGCCCAACTTTTCTTAACTAATTTAATTAATTTTCTACTTCAATCGATCGATTAATATATATAAATCATAAACTGAACTATATTCTTATTACAAATTATCAACTAGATAATATTTATAATATATATATATATATATATATATATATATATATATATATATATATATATATATATTCTTTACCAAATTTACAATTCACATTGAGCACAACGCTATATATATTATCAAAAGAAAAAACAATGCAATAAAAGTATTATCAATAGAATGTAAATTATATTTAAACGATTTAAACTACCATCGGCTTCAATTCTCAAAAATGACATTCATAAAATATACAATTTTTAAACAATTTTTTTTTTATATATCGACTACAATGTATAGATATAAAAATAACCATAGATATTAAAAATGCGTTTTTATTCGCCGACATAACAACAAAGTATGCAGTTTAACTTAACGGTAATATAAATCAGTTAACAGTACTCTCCGAAATGTTCCGATGGTAATCTTGCATCGCGAAATAAAATATGGTTATAATCGATTTGCAAATTGAAAACGAACGTCAAATATCAATTAGAGTTAAATAAAAATATTTCGAAATATCGTATTAAATATTAATAAGATTATATTATATACTTAAATCGATTTATTTAAAACAAGAGGTCTATAAAATCGCAATTTAAAACGAATAAATAAATAACTATATAATAAAACACTAAAAAATACATATACAACCTAAATCAGCAGTTCCCAACGAAAAAATATTTAGGGGTACACAAAAAAATATTCTGACAGAAGATATAAAAATTATATATATATATATATATATATATATATATATATATATAAGTGTGTGTGTGTGTGTCTATGTGTGTTTAGGTTACAATGTTTCTCACTGTGAGTTACAGTGTTTATTCGTTCGATTTGAAAATGTATTAATTTAAGTTAGCGGTTCCCAATTTTTTTTCATTAGTGTAGTTTTAAAATTTTTCATATATATATATATATATATATATATATATATATATGTTTTGAACAGGATTAATGCCGATATGAAAATCGTAAATGCCATATCAAATGATGTCCTTGACCGATCCAAATAAGAAAAAAATAGCAGAGTAGCGGACCCTGCAATTATGCGGGAAAAACGCTAGATGATATATATATGTGTGTGTGTGTGTGTGTTAAGGGCACACTAAGAAGATAATCAGGTAAAGGGGTACACTACTGAAAAAAAATTGGGAACCGCTAACTTAAATTAATACATTTTTAAATCGAACGAATAAACATTGCAACCCATAGTGAGTTTATTTATAATAAGTTAATGTACAATAATGACTAATGATAATATCGATGTTCAAATTTACATTTGACATTGACATCACTAATTTAAATTGTTACTAAGGAGGAAATTATAAATTTTGATTTAATATTTAATAAAATTTTGCTGTTTTTTTATATTTTTCAATGTATAATAAAAACTTGTGGTTAGTTTTAAATATATGTACAATATAACTAAGATATTAACATCGCTCAATTGCAAACCATGAATAAAATAAATTTATATATCATGCATTCAATCATTAAAAATTGTAATTACCATTTAAATGTCAATTTTTACTTATTTTTTCAATAAAAATGAATAAAAAATAATATTGTTAATTAAAATTTCAATATTTAAAGTAATTATTAATTATTAATTCTTCTTCCTTACGCCGTCTCCTTAAGAAGGTTGGCGATCCACACGGCCAAAGAAACCTTTGATACAGCCATACGAAAAATTTCCATTGACGAACAGTTGAACCAACGACGAAGATAAATTATTAATACGAAATAGTATTTCACAATATTTTGAAACCATATCAAAAATACATATCGGTATCACGGAATCAAAACGAGCACAGCTATTATTTGTTGAAATGAATGAAACAGTTTGCGATTATTTCAACAATAAATATTGTAAATTATAATTGTTCTTGAGGCAATAAAAATCCGGTTATAATGCATAAATACATAAATACAGACGTTCGCGTAAAAACTCGCATGTGAAAATAAGCCCAAGGGAACAAATTAAATGTCCATTCAACTTTTTTCACGAGATGGATGAAAATATTTTAGTGTCGTACATAAAAAGCACATTTGAGTAAAACACATATACATTAAAAAAAAGGAATTAACTATGATCAATTCAAAATGTTAATCTACCAGTCAATTGTTTGCAATAAGACATTGACGCAATTCATGTTTTAATTATGTAGTGTAAAACGAATTTTTAATGCATTTTTATAGAATAAAAAATATGACCATCAAATAAATTATACATATTATTAATGATATTCATAAAAAAAACAATAGAGAAGGACGTAAAAATATAACTATACAACTAATATCTTCTAATCGAGAGAATAATTTGGAAAGTAACTTTGATTTTTTTTAATAATTCTAATAATTCAGAAACTGTAGATATTAAGAATCCACGTGTCGCAATTTAGACATTATCAAAAAAAGGATCATACGCACATACGCCATGACGTTATCTGTCACGTAATTCCAAAATTACGTCTGAAATGACGAATTCCTGTTTAGCGTTCTATTTTTTTTTTCGTCGAACTGTCGTCATGCCTTATAAATGATCTTTTTTTAGAAAAACTACGCGAGTTTTTAATTTGCCGTCAAAAATCAGTTATTGAAAAAACGAAAATCAAAAAAGAAATAATAACAAGAGGAACATTAGTATCAATCGCGTCTGGTTTCATGTACGTTTTAATCTTTTCCAATATAATACAAATTAAGCGTATTCCCGATATTGAGCAGATGAACGTGGCCCTGTTGCGTTGTTTATATTGATTTATGCGAGATAAATATTTGATTATATTATATATTACTATATAATCAATCCAAGGTTATTCTATAACAGAAAAAGTATATATAAATAAAAAAAATTGTTAACAAGATTTTGCTTGTAAAGTTAACCAAAAGCATTTCTATGGAAAATCAGTTTCTTGATTTTTTTTTGGTTTTTAAGAAATCTAGTTTTTTTTACTTTTTTGTTTAAGAAGATGTTTTTCCTTATAATTGTTGAAATTTGATGATGACGATAAGTGACGTATATCTTTTTTTAAATGTGTGATAAAAATTGTTTATTATTCATATTATTTATTTTAAATGATAATTTAAATATAATTGTAAAAGCATTAAATTATATATTGTTATAATCAAATAAGTCAATAATATAAGTATTTTTTTAAATAGACGTATTGTCACAAATTACATAATAATTAGTAAGTGAGATTTAATAAAAACATCAATATTTACTAAACTCTGATTGGTAAGAAAACGATTTTTAACTTAGAAAAAAAATAGTTGTTAATGATTATTAATTTATTTAGAGTAATTGTGATGATAACCTAAATAAACAATTACCGTAAAATGTAAATTATTAAAATTTACCAACTATTCCGCTAGTTTAAATATCAAATTAAATAAAATATTCATTATGTAGCAACCTTTTGAAACCTTTAAAAAAACAAGACAATTTTCAATTAATTCTCTCATTTTAAAATTACATCAACAATTAAATTATAAAAATATGCTCAAGTGTTTAAAATCCAATTTTCAAATATAATTAAATGTATGTCATTGCCTTTAAATTAAAATATTATGAAAATTAAAATTATTTGAATTACTCCAAATTTAGGTAAATTAAATTAGATTTTGAAAAAAATATTAATTTATCCGATATATCATATTATTTAATTGACATAGAATAGCGAAATAAAAATGACAAATTAGCCTCTTAAAAATTAATTAAGTGTTAATTGGTCATAAAAAATCACTATAAGATTAATTCGTAACATTGCTGAAAACAAAGTCTCATCACATATTAAAATACATTTTTAAACGTTCAATCGACATATTGAAACGACCTTGCAATCATCAATAAATAATAATGCGCTGCAAAACAACCGATCGACTTTGATCTTGATTGTCATTTACAAAATCGTCTAATTTAAAAAAAATAATAAAAAGAAAGTGATCTAAAAATATCGCCCATGACCCACATGATAGGTAAATGTACCGATTTCAACCGATTGCAAGATATAATTCATTTCAATAGTAGGGGCAATATGGTAATTGTCCGCATAGAACTCGTGTTATTATATAATCTAATGTAACAACCATATAATAGCATTGCTTGGATGCATTCGCATGTAACCGGCGCGGTAGCGTCCTCATTACAATTATATATATATATATATATATATATATATATATATATATATATATACACGATGTAGTGATTTCAAATACATAATTTTCAAATAAAAATAAAGTGTGCAGTAATATTCAGTCGCATGTATAAGTTAGCGCCCTAGGCGAACTATTACATAGCCCGCGTCACGGAACGACACTGGATTTTTTTTATTTTACTTTAACGGATCAACAGTGCCGCTCTTTACAATTTACTTATTACACATTTTTTTATTATTTTCATTTTCGTTTCTTTTAAAATTCAATATTGACTTTTTAAATTAGTTTTTAAATATTGGTGAAATAGTTTGTGTTTGCACACATAAAAAACGGTGTAAATTATTCATTGTATATTCACAAAAAAAAATCAAAATTTTATAAAATAAATTTATAATAATGTTAAAAAATTTTATATTATTTTTTTTTGCTATTATTTGTGGAATATTCAAGTTCTATCAATTTATTATAACAAAATTAATTTAATTTTGATTCTATGAATCATATTCACAATATTATATTTTTAATATCAAAAATTTTACAAATTACTAACAAAACAAACATTTCTTAAAATTGATCGTACTTCTAATATTGAATAGCAAAATATAAATATAACGATATTGATATCATATATTATTTATCTCAAACTACAAAAATATCCTGATAATTTTAAATTATACTACATTACATAATATAAAAAAATATAATAATCATTTGTAAAATCACTATTTCAATTTTTCTCCTTTACACAAATGTTATATATTAATATTTTTGATAGAAAATATCTTTCCATACTAAAATGTAAAAATCAATTGAAACAGCGTGGAAATATTAATATAATTTGTAATACTGATAAACGTAGTATTTTTAAAAGAAATCATCAATTGTTATTGTAAGGTCATGCATATAAAACATTTACCAAAAACTAAATAAAAAAGTAATTGAATTTATTTTCTCGTATTATCGCATTAGTAAAATTTTGTACATAAGTACATCATGGAATTTATTATTCAGGGTCATTATTCGTTTTAGTAACTAAATATAATTAAAACTATATTGCACATAAATTAGTGCGTGAATTTAAAATGCAACATCCTTTCCACACTTCATCCAATTTAACATGAAAACGTTACGAATGCTGGTATCATTATTATATAACATCGAAAACAAAAACAAAAATGTAGAAAACGACTGACTCATTGAAGTTAATCGAAAAATAATTGTTTTCCGTACGACGAACAATATTTAATTGATATTAAATGTTTTTAATGTGTTCGAATTGTAAAAAAAAATTGTAAATATGAAAAAATACATAAATCTTCATTTGTGTGTGTGTGTGTGTAATAGAGAATTTCTATATAAATTGGAATCAATAAATCACATATGCTCATAAGATTATATATATATATATATATATATATATATATATATATATATATATATATATATATATATATATATATATATATATATATATATATATATATATATATATATAATTTGCAGAAAATCGCAAAAGGGAGATTCTTATAATTTTACAAATCCAACTCATTCATATCTATATAACAAATATTGAAAATTGTTATCGTAAGCAAAGAAATATAACATTATCTATCAATATATAATATACAATATTATATTTGTCGAAAACGTTATAAATTCGTAAAAATAGCGGCAATCATTAATCCAAAATAAACTAAAATTTTTTGATATAAATATTATCTTATTGATGAAGAAGAAATTTTACCGTATTAAACGCTATAAATTAAAAAAAAAGAAATATCTCAAGTTTAAAATTTTCAATATGTATTGCTGGAATTTCTAATCAATTCTTCCTATATATTAAATATGATTTTTAATAATAATTATAGGAATACATCTTATTTGGTAGATTTCATGGTATTGATTTGCTTGACTGATTTTCCATGATTGGCGTCAGCATCACGCCACCTCAACAAGTAATAATCAATTTCATTTCGTCTATCACACGTGAGAGGAAAAAATGCGAACAAAAACAAAAAAATAAAACTAAAAAAAGATATCTGCAAGGTTGATTTTACAGTGCATTTTCTTGAGTCGTTTGGTCATAATCAGTTTTTTTTTTGTAGTCGTTAACAAAAAAAATCGAAGCGTAAAAAAAAGAAACTTGAAACTGTCTAGAAAAGGTCATCGCATTTATTAGTTTGAAAAAGAAAAAAAAATGCATCTTAACTACATTCAATTTTTCTATTGAATAATCGGTAAAAAAATTAAAAGATTTAAAATTTGAAAGAATGAAAAGTTTATAAAATCGTCTTCGAAATTTTGTAATATCTTTACTTAGCGGTTAATAAACTTGTATCGAATATTAAATTGATAAAATGAATCGGAGAATTAAATAGCTTTAAAATAAGTTTCCCGGGATTAATATTACTATAAGACAACAAATATAGATATGTAATTAAAACAATATTAATTACGAATTATTACTAGTAATATTATTTTATAATATAAATAATATATTAAATATCGAGAAGTGATGTTTTTTTTAATTTCGACTAACATTTTTAAGAAATTATTATTTATATTTTGTATTAAATAATCTCTAATTTTAATACAAAAAAAAACTACTATAATTATTGCTAAAAAATTTGTATATGGATAAGAAATATTAACTTTGTCCATATAAGATATTTTTCAACGATAATTATGAATGAACACGTAATTATCGATATCTAATTTAATCTTCAATTTTTTTTAAATTTAAAATCATCAGTATTTATTGCATAACAGTAACATTATGAACTGATCATTTTAATTATTAAATATAAAATCATACATTTAAAAAAAAAACAAAAATATTTGTTTATGAAAAATAAATGAAAATCAACAAAATGGACACGCCGTAAAAATAATTGAAGTTCATGATTAAACATTGAAATCATCCTAAAAAGAAATTAAAAGTGAACTACGCGTGTGGTCTCACTAACAATAAGAGATAAGCTTTTCTTTAACAAAAAAAAAAATAGTTACAATACAAAAAAATAATCTGACTACAACTATCTAAAAAATAATTTAAAAAAATAATAATAATTACCTAACGTATCACATGAGATCGTAACATGGTACGATACTCACGGACAAATCACTATCACCAATTTCCTCAAGAAGCAACAATATTCTTCTCTTGCAAATATATATATATATATATATATATATATATATATATATATATATATATATATATCGAAAATAATATATATATTAACAAAAGTCAAGTTCAAACGTCACTAAAATGCACTGCGATTAAATATATATTTTTTTATTGTATATAAAAAAAAATATTAATAATTGTGTTACTGATCGATCGTTGAGCTCGTATCTTCGAAAATCACCCCACTTCGTATATGGTTATATTTTTCGCTGTTTAGATATTCTATTATATATATATATATATATATATATATATATATATATATATATAAATGTTTTTTTTTTGTGCAAATGGTATGTTTATACCTGACCGGTAGGTAGTACGGTATGTTCGGTTATTTTTTTTTTCTTTCTTTTTTTTTATTGTACAAAAATAAACCCGATTGCGGACAATTCGTAGAAATGACTACTCGGTTCGGTCGCCCGCGAGGCACTGATGTTCGAACATTCGTCGAAAAGATAGCGGACCTAACGCACACGATCATGGTTTAAAATCGCTACGTTTGCGACCAATATTTTACATTTTTTTTTTTTTTTTTTTTACAATACATCTAAAATATATGTAACGATCAACTTTGTACCCTTATAATCCGGATGAATCTTTGCGGACATTGTATGTTTCCCTCGCTTATTATTATTATTATTATTATATTTTTTTATGTATGTTTCTCACGAAAGGCAAACAACACGCATATTGTGCAAAAATCAGCTGGAAAAGAAATACGGATCGAATTATTCTGTTATAAAACTTTTACTTTAAACTATATATTTTATATTAATAATATGATATTTGTAATGTAAAAATATCTATATAAAATAATTTATATTTGTCACAATAATAAAATTGAAATTCAATAATAAATAAAATAAAACAAACCAAGTAGCCGTTAGAATTCAGCTGTTGACTATATTGCGAATAATTTATTAAAAAAAAAAAAAAACATGCAACTAGTAATTCAAAATAAAACCAGAAATCATTAATTCAAATTCTCATTTCTTTAATCTGAAATCTAAAATCATTTTTTTATACTACTCTCTAATAATTTAACACTTTTTCATTTAATATATACATATATTATAATATTTCAATTCGATTTATATGATAAAGAATGACAATATGTAATCATAGCCTGAACCATTACGTTAATTACCTTATATCGACTTCCTTTTATTATAACACGAATGTCGTTGATGTTAAAATATATTTTATTTTAATTGTTTTTTTTATGAACATAAACATAATTCTACCTTTAAATTTTATTTGATTTAAGGGGTGATAAAAATTATTTGTTAACAATTGTTCATATGCAGCAGGTGTTTTTGGCTAACCAATAGCACGTTACCCCTATAAAAATGATAACATAAAAACTTCTTCAAGTGTTAAATATTTCACAGAATAAATCATAATGTATTTTACCATATTTTACTTTTAAAAAATGATATAACATAGATCAGACATTCTTATTCAAACCGTAAGTAACCGATTTCAAACATATATTCATTATATTATATTAAATCGAAAAGAATCCGGTTTGTATATTTTTATTTCAGACGTGTTGACGTATTTTATTTGCAAATTCGATTTCAAAATATAGCAAAATTTGTTTATCAAATGAGCACGAAGTTATTGAATTATTTATGAGTGATCGCTTTCAAGGGTCATGTGTCACGATTAACCAATAATATCAATATAAAATATCGAAAATATTTAAACGGAACCTATTTGAAATTATATAAATATTAAAAAATTAATACTTTATCTAAATAATTTTATAATATTGATAACAGTATTACAAATTCTAGATTAATTATATGAACGAATAAGTCATTGAAACTTAATCTAAATTGATATAGAATATAAAAGGAAAATTCAATATTAGCTAACAAAAAAAATATCATTTTAAATTGAATTATATATTACATATTTTTCAGAATAATTATCAATTCTACAGTTTCTGAGACAACTTTTATATTCATATTTTGCATCATAGATAGTTGCCGTTAACTCCTTCAACCAGTTTTAATCTTCCATATTCACTTCATCATCAGTGGACAACTGTTTTCATTAAAACATTGTTTTATAGTTAACAATTATTTGAATTTATAGTTTCAGGAATAACAGGAGCTACAATCCAAAAAAGAAAGAAGAAATATTCTCCGATTTCAAAAATTTAATATTCATTCCGGTTCCGCTACATTATACATGTTTTCATATAATTACATGTAATCTTCAGTTTATCACATATACAGTAATAAATACTATATATAATAAAACATTGACACTTTTGTATGTAGAAAATACAGGTTGCTAACCTTTAATATATTAATTAAATTAATGATAATTATATTTATAATTATCGATATAACCTCTGACCGTTTCATGATTAGAAATTAGAAATTTATAAATTAATAAAATTTTCTTAATGTTCATATTTTTTTTCACAATTTCAAATAATATAGAAATAATCGTCGTAATTTTGTAGCTTCTATTCACTTGAAACCATGATTATTTTTGTAGACCCTTATTAAGGAATCTCGAATAATTCATCGTTCAAACATTTTAACTGTAAGATTAGTTTTTTTGTTTAGCTTTTGTGTTTATCATACTTATTCACAAGTAATTTTTATAAAATTATATTAAAATAAAAAAAAATATTAAAATAATTTTTTTTTATAAAATTAAAGAAAATAAAACGTTTCAAAACCTATTATTATTATTTTATTTTATAACAAATTTCAATGAGAAAAAATCGAATCTGAATTCACATGAATAAACAAGCGTAAAATTATTTCAAATAAAACTTGATAATAATTAATTGCTTTTCATTTAATAAAAAGCTGCACAGAAATAACTTTTTATTGGAAAAGAGACATAAACTGAATTACGAAACCAATAAAGATGACATGATTAAGATTCTTGGATGTAATTATAGTGACAATTATCATCATCATACATAAATATCTAGAATAAATACCATATATTTTTAGATGCTAATCAATTGAAGTGATAGATGTTGAATTTCAATTGATAATCCATTGTTTATTTGTTTTATTTTTTTATAATTATTAAAAAAATATATTTTTAATATATAATTGTTTTAAAAAATGTTTTCATATACTTTTATATATTTTGTCTAATTATTCACACAAATACTAATCTTTTAATTAAAAAAAATATTATATTCAAATTTATTAAACACCGATTTCAATTTATTTTTTCATTACATTTATAATAAAATAAATAGAAAATTGAAATATATTTAATTAATTATAATTTAATATTTTTTCAAATATATAATATTCTTATAAGTGTAGAAATATTGTAATGCTATATATACTTATTAAAAATAAGAAACTTTATTGTTATAAAACTACTTCAAACAAAATTATCAATTAAATGTACACGTTTATTTTTATCGTAACTAATCAGCATTTCAACATACGCAAGTTATTATCAAGATAAATTGATAACGTTCTTTTTAATTACACACAAGTAAAAATATTTAATATTTAATAAATAAGTGAAAAAGGATACAGTAATAAAATTATTAAAATATATGATGAATTTATTTGACGTGGTTTATTATAAAGAAAAAAATGACGTCACATATAATTGATACACGTTTACTGATTTCAACACTATTACTGGTTTTATGCAATATTCAGGTAATTTCAATATTGACGTGCATTTTTACGTCACGATTGCGTCAGATGAATTATTCTACCGTCTCTTTCTTTTTACAGACTATACTAAATATACCGTAGTGTTATATTACATATAATATTAATATATTTTATATTCATATGTATATTTTTTTTCTATTTCTATTTTCTAGAAATAATATAAATATATTCACTTCAGCTTCATTCCATGTGCCAGATATTTTTTTTTCTTTGTTATATGAAGTACGGGTAAAATAAATTATTTATTAAAAGTATTAAAACTTATTTTTAATTGAGAGTTTTTGTGATATTTATATTTGTTGATATGAACCTAAAAAAATATTTTTTTGTGTTTTAACAATGGTACGTTATTTTATTTGCTCCGTGCTCCTATTCCAGCTAAACTCTAAATTCCTGATTATATGAAATTAAATGAACGTCAGTACGATTCTCTCTAAACAATATTATACAAAAAATATAAAAATAATCAATATCAATTTATTTATTAGAATATTTAAAAATTGAAAAAAGCTCAATATTCCTAATAATGCTTATGGATAAAAGAATCAGTTATGACTTATTAACTTAATCATTTTTGTTTATTCTTCTTGGAAATCAGGTATTCAATGTGAAGCACGCGGATTTTTTCTTAAATAAAATTTGAACCCGTTTTTGCGGGAATACCGAGAATTTTTTACAGTACAATCAAATGGAAAAACATAATCAAAGAGTACGTCATGTTTGCAAAATAATAAAGACGAGTACTTTCCACATTTTTTGCATAATCAACAATTATAACGTATATCGAGGACAGATTCCATTATGAAGTCATTTTGATTTTTTCTCAGATTATATTACATTATATGAAAAATGGTAACTTTGTTTTTTTTTCAGATTGTTTCAATAAGGTGACCAGAAAAATAAAGAGGACACAACGAAATTAGTCAAACAAATTGTCAAATTGCAAAGGAAAGAACGTCAAAACTTCGACGACTCCGAAAAAGGTACTAAAATTTACATTTAAAAGAATGTATTTAAAAATAATATGACTATCTTCCACAAAGAAGAACAATTGGTCACTTTAGTTATTAAAAATTCCCATACAGTTTTGATTAAAATCATATTAATTGCATTTACTGAACTTCATAGATGTTGATAACTGGCATACGCCATATCAGAACATCCAGTTTGTGCTTCTATCAGCATTAATTATTGTATTTTATTATTCCGATTTAAAAAAAATAAAATTTTATTCTTTAGTTATTTTAAAAAAGTATTATAATTCAAAAAACATGTGATATTGTATTTATTTATATATATATATATATATATAAATACACACTATATCAAAAAAAATATCACGTCTAGATGAAGAACAATATGAAAATTCGCATAATAATTCCAGACGATGCAGTGACGCACGTGGTGTTGCATTCTGTAACGTTCTTCAAGTAGCGTCCGTTGGTTTGTTTTTCTTTCTGTCTTTCCTATTTCTTTCTTTTGTACGACGTGAATAAAATCTTTTCTAATTTTTATTCTTCGAATGGTGCATCGCCTCTAAGGGAATGTCGACTGGATCTTGCGTTAAACGCCTTATTTACTAAAAGGATAATAGATATTCTTTCCTCGCACAACGTTTGCAAACCAATCGTTTTATGATTTCGATGTGAATTATTTGTCGATTAAAAACAACAAGGTATTCGTTGATTGTTTTTAATTCAAATCAATTAATGTGCATTTATAATATGACACGTAATTTTAATAAGGTTAAACAAGATAAAATTACTAAGTATCATTTTAAAATTGCAATATTATTTATGTTAAATGGAGATAATTGTTAATATAAAATTATTTATTCTGATTTGTTTATCTTTATACTACAAATTTAAAATATATAGAAATAGTATTAGTATAAATATATATATTTTATAAATCCGTTTTCTATATAATTTTAATAATTACTGAGCATAAGTTTTTCTAAAATAATTAGTTAATTAAATATTTAAGATTAATTCGTTAATTGCAGCTTCATTATATATATATATATATTCTAAAACAAAATGGATATTATTCGAGTTAATAAGTATGAACTTTTTTGAACTCGACAGTGCAATGACTGATTAGGAAAAAAAACAATATAACGATTGACCTACTGTTTCACAGAAAACAGTGCAATCATTTGTTGCGATAATAATATAGTTCGGATAGTTTTATGTGGAATTTCTCATATCAGTTAAAATATGAGACAAAGAAAAATATCGCTTCACCATTTTAATGGAAGGATGTTGGTTGAGTCATTGTTTTATGATAGTTATTTACAATTACAATTTATTATGATTTTTTAAGGAAAAGTATTTTAAAATATTTATTTTTTTAATCCTATATATAAGCTTTCAGAACCGGCTAACAATTGATTCAAAGCCACTAAAGTGGCTTTCAGATGTCTGAAGGTAACGAAATCGTTGTAATTAAATACATAATTCAATCATCTATGTCAAAGGTGGTCAACAGTGGCGTATAATACTATAGAGATAATAGGATTCATCAGTGACGAATATTCAAAGTGTATTCACTGTACGTCCCAGAAACATCAATTTGCATTTAAAAGTATAGCCGTTAATCTTAAAGGAAAACCTTTTCTTTTGTTTGGAGAAGTCCTTCAAAATATTTATTGAAACTAAAATTTTTTGTGGCGTATATAAATTTTAATTGAAAAAAATTAGTGCATTAGACCACTAAAAAATTAGACCACCACTGGTCCATATAACCACATCTTTTTAGTCGTCTTATGCATTTTCGTATGTTTTTTTTTTTTTTTTTTTTGAAGAAGTTTATATAACTTTTAGTAGGACATTTCAACAATATCCTACTTCGACAAAGTCAAAATTTGGTGATTTTACCCTTGGTCCATAAATATCAATCGTAGGAAAAGTAATCGTACTTTGCCCAAGATTTATCTATGTGGACTCTATAAAAATATTTTATTATTTATATTTTTTTTTTTTTTTGGCTCACAATAGATATTTTTATTTTATCTGGTACTTTTCTTAAGAAGTTTGCCTATATCCGATTTAAACCAATTAAACTCATAATTCGCTTGACAGAATCGATTCAGAAAGCATATTTTGCTCAATTTTTTTTCGCTGTGCAGATTTTGATATATGATTTAAATCTTACAAATTTATTCTCAAATGTCGTATTTTTTATCACGTTTCATACATTTGAGTTTATATTATCGATCATAACTTTGCTAAAAAATTACGGTTGAAAAATCGCTTTCAGAATAAGATTCTTTTCATTGAGACGAATCCAACGATGCATAACTTGATATAAAATCTCAGCTAATCGGCCGGATAGTTTGAAAGGTTACTCATATAAGGTCAATAAATTGTGCATCGAAATGCAATTTAATCATAAAATTGCGATTAGGTCAAGAAAAAAAATCTTTTCATTATAAAATCCCGATTTTGGTACGAAAAAAATCTTTTTCAATTATTTATCTCAAAAATTTTAGAAAAATCTCTTAACCACCCTTATTTTTTCATTATTTTGCATTTTTTTTTCAAGCGTAAATTTGTCATGATCATATTCATTTTTGTGTTGTATTTTTTCAAAAAAAAAATACGTTTTTGTTTTAAGCATTACTAACTTTATTAACTTTACTTTTGATATGCGATTTAATACGTGTGCGTTGGTTTTTTGCAAATTTATTCTCAAATATCGTACTTTTTATCCCGTTTTATACGTTTGAGTTTCTATCATCAATAATAATTTTTCAGAAAAATGACGTTCCGAAAAACCGATTACAAGCTTTTGTCGTTGAGACAATTATTTTCATAGTTCACTCGAATAAGGCACATCTCCAATACATTTTCATGTAATTAATCCAAGCACGGTACATTGGCCAAGTACAGCCCTTAAAGCTTGCCCATGACATGATTTTGAATATTTTATTTGAATAAAAATATTTTACCACTTCTATGTTTTTTAATATAGATAATACTTTTTCTATATTTTTTTATTTATTATTTTATTAATCTTTGTTTTCAAATTAAGAATTATTTTCATAACATAAAAATATCAATTGTGTTAAAGTCAATATAAAATGTTTAATTTTATAATTATTTTATTCATCATCACTATTATGTAGTAATTTATAATTTCACCTTAAATAGTAAGCACTTAAAAATTATATATAAAAAAATATCTCATTAAAATAATAATGCAAACTTCGAATGAAACGACATCAAAAAACCGAACGTCTTCGTCAAAGTCATATTTTTGCTATTGCAGATTTACTTGGAACTCGAACTGGTTTTTAGTTTAGAAACCGATCGTTTCTTTCTACTTTCTCTAAAAGTTGTCGAGCTACACAGGGACAATGCAGTTTGTCATTGGTATTATTGTGAATGTGGAACGGGAATTTCAACATCTGCATGACATATGTGCCATTTCGCTAACAATCTATGACCATAAAAGCATCGAGTCTATATATATTATATATATATATATATATATATATATATATATATATATATATGTGTGTGTGTGTGTATGCTTATATTCTTATATATATTTTGTTTGAAACGATGTATGAATTGTAGGGCTGCTATATTGTATTTGAAATATTAATGATTCTTCAAAATATACAGTAGTAATTCATTTATTATTTTAATAACTGTATGTTTTGAAAATGTTGCTTAAATATTAATAAAATAATGTGAATATTCGAGTTTTGCAATGTATTTAATTTATGTTCATAAGGAAATTAATTATATTTCATACTTCAATTTCAACATGAAATATACTTATCAGTATGCGTAGATTAATATTTTTGTAAAAATGCAATATTAAAACTGCTTTCGTTTTTAATATACAATATTATATGACAATTTATTTATGGCTTCTAATAATATCCGAATTTAGTGATTCGATTTAGTAATATTGAATTGCAATTAAAAAATATAGTGTCGTCAAAAACTGTTATATTAATCATTTTAACGTTGTTTTTTATAGCAGCTTGGATTAAAAATCGATGTTTGTATATATTTTTTTAATTTCCAATATTTATAGATATTTTCGAATTACTCACTTAAATTATATTTTTTACAACTAATATAATTACAAAAATTAATATTTGGAATTACAAATTAAATTTCATATATGTAATTCTAATTAATTTTTATTCGTATTATATTAGAATTGCACATTTCATTACCAAAGTCACAACCCTGACTTAAATCTCATTATATTAATATAACATAATTTCGAAATCATTTTCGAGAGTGATATAACACTTTCATTATATTTATAATACATATATGGTATATGTCGCCAAATGCATATTTTGTGTTTAAACGAGATAACAACCTATGAGACAAAAAGTCATATATATTTTTGATTATTAAATACAACATTTAATGCTTATGTAGTATATGCATAGAAATTCAAATTAAATGTATATTTTTTTATGCATCTGAACTATGATTTACAAAACTAGTCTTCAAATAATGGGTCACATATGAAAACTTACAATAATTGGAAGGTCAAATAGAATGTAACATTATACTATATGTTACGAGTAAATTTCAAATCATAACGTAACCTACTTTTCATTGATATAAATAGATATTAATATCAAATTATGCAAAAAATTATTTATTACAATATAAATATATTGAAGAGGTTTTAAATTTTTGTTTTTCTTTCTATAATCGTCGTAAATTAATTTATTCACTATTAAGTATAAATAGATAAATCCGCTTTTAAAAAAGCATTTTTAAGTTTTCCCGCTGTTAAATAATATTCAAATATCTTTGACATGTCCTCGATTTAAAAATTTAGATTTTGAGTTAAAAAAAGCAAATCGATAATTTCAATTTATGTATCGTTCAGAAAAAATAAACTATACGGCTATTTTTGAATGATAAATTATTTGATAATAAAAAAGATAGATAACAGAATTTTATATTAATTAATGTTTTTTTTAATAAAATTAAACTAATAAATGCATCGAAAAAATAATATTATATGCTTTAAAAATATTAAAACATTCTTTATTAAAATTAAGAGAAATGTTTAATATATTACATTATATATATATATATATATATATATATATATATATATATATATAATTGGATAAATTTAAATTTTAATGTGTTTTTCATCGTCGGATGAAGAAAAACCAGGAAATTGCAAGTTTTCTGCGTGCGTAAAATTCGTGCATATTTCATACGGCCGGTTAGTCAGTGTCGTTGAACCGCGGGTCGCATCTTTTTTGCGGTCCGCGTTTTACTCGTCCACGAAACTGGTTTTAGATCACACCCATTCATATTCAAGTGCACGACTTGCGATTGCATCGTCACCATAATCAACTTAAAACTGTTATAACAATAATTTTACCGATATTAGTATTCAATTAAAATATTAGTCAAATCGATGGTGAAATGTTTTTTTTTTCCTAAAGGAAATGTCATCATTTAATTTTAGAACTTTTGCAAAAAAATTATTAAGTAGTTGAACAGCACTATCACATCAAATAAAATTAAAAAGGATAATTTGTTATTATTAGTGTTAAAAGTGGCGGTATTAAATTTTATATTATGTAGTATATAAAAATATATACTACTTTTTGGTTTTTTGTAAGCTCTTAAATTGAAAGTGCATTCTAACTTACATTATAATTTTTAAACTGTATATTTTTTTATAGTTTATAATTTACAGTTCGAGTTATAAATAATCAATTCTTATCGTAAATGTATTGAAATTACAAGAAAAACAACATCGAATATCGTAAAAACAGAGAAATCAATTCTTTGTAAGGAAAGAAATTCCTAATGGACACACATTTTAACATGTATCAAAAATGAAGATAAGAAGAGTGTTACCCCAGGATATAGACGTCCTTTGTCACGACCTATTCTTCGATAAGGCATTCCACATTTCCGCTTGTTGAAGTCACATCAAAAATGAACCCACTTATCAACCAAAATTTTCTGGATAAAACAATTTCAAAAAATGATATAATTTTAGTTCAAGATTAAAATATATTAAATATATATATATATATATATATATATATATATATATATATATATATATATATATATATATATATATATATATATATATATATGTAGTCGTTTAATACAAGGTCTGTCTGTGAATGTGGACAGAATGTGCATTTAATATAATATAATAGAATTGTCTGGTTTACTACTACAGGCGATATGGTTCACAAAACTCAATGATTTACCTTCCACCGGCTTATTGAAATATTGCCGTATTGTCGTTGCAATTGAGTCGCAATTGTTGTTTCATGCTGGTTGTCATAATGAATGAACACTTATCTGCACTTAAAACATATTATTCTTGTTGTCAAATTAATAATAATCAAAAAAAATCGTCAACAATATAAATAAATATTCCATGTATAATCATCAGATGCGACATGATCTGTATTTTTTTACATCTTAATTTAATTCAAATTCAAGAAAATTAACATTCATAATATATATATATATATATATATATATATATATATATATATATATATATATATAAAATTGAAACATTTAGATATTTTTATCTAAACAATATTTTTCGGGCTTCTTTACTTCATAGCCGTTCATTTTAATAATAATAAAGAAAATGTTTAAAATTTGAATCATAAATCTTTACAAAAAAAGCAAAGGAAAAAATCTTAAATGAGATCATACATCCTACCCCTCCTCCTGTTGAAAATTGTAGCATTAAATGAATATAAATGATTAAAATATAGATTTATATATCAATAGTCTTTAAATAACACAATTACGTTATAATAATATATAGTTTATTTTATATAAAGCAGATTGTAATATTTTTGATATATAATAAATGTAAGTATTGAATAGTGTAATAGTGTTTTTAAATATAATTTTGAAGGTACTCGATATTTCAAGTACTTTCTTATGATTGTTTTTTTTTAATAGTAACAATATTATCACATAAAAATGGGCGTGAGACCTCGCCATGCCGAAAGTCTAACGGGGGCAAATACCGTGAAATTGATAGTTAAAATCATTTCCTGCATTAACTGGATATGAACAAAAAGTGACATGGAATATATATATATATATATATATATATATATATATATATATATATATATATAAATTTAAAAATAAAATTATCATTATTAGTGATTTTTATTCGAATAAATATTTAGAAGGTTACACTGACTATAACGCAAGAAGCGTTTGTAAGAAAAACAAAAATTCAACTTCGCACATCGTGTCCATAATCGATACGGCATCATCCAAAAACTGGCAACAAAAACTTGCGTCCGTTGGTCATTTATGGGACGACAATGGGTGTTGGATGACCGCATATGGGATGGAACACGATGCATTTAATCCACGGTGGACACTTGATCAGGTGAAGCTGAAATTCCAACGTTGGTATTCACCAAGAAACGGGCGTTCGAACATCGGCTGGATCGATTGCTTGTAACGTATATCGAATTTCAGCTACCATTTTCTGCATTATTTCTTATATAAATTATAGAATTGATTTCAATAAATCATTATCCATTTGCATTCTAGAGATGCTGTGTTGGTCACCACTTGGATTAATGCGATAACTTGGATGCGCAATAATGACTATTTATGATAATTTCTTTGTAATCTTTACATTTATTCAAATAGAGATAAGAATTTTTTATCTGAAATTAGTCCTCGACTATATAACTATAAACCGGACAGCATTTTTGGTATTGAAACTTTGAATTTTTTTTTTTTAATTCAAACTTGACAATCTTGCCAGAAAGATTAATCATGGAATGATAAATCAATTATGTAGATTTATATTCTTCAATAAATTGTTTTTCAAAAAAAAGAAAAAAAACTAAAATGGTGGCGTAAATTATTTTTTATTATAAATATTAGACACTAAAATATAAAAAATATAAAAGTTATATAATTTTAAGTTAAGTGTAAAAAATTCGCCAAAAACGCTACAAAACGTTTCGAATGCAAAAAAGTTTATATATAGATTATATTTTTAACTGATTCAATTTATACAAAAAAACAAATCCGACATATTAGATTCATATTGAACTTCCATATGTGGCGAACTGAGATTTGATTTTTAAATCGTGTTTCCTTCGTACGGTTTCCTTTTCAGTAATGCGGATAACTCCAAAGATTAATGTAAAAAGTATTACATTGTTTTCCTACTAATTTTTAATGTTCTATTGTTATATTTCAAAGAATTTAATATTCTTTAAGATGCAATATAATAACGATATAATCTTTTCATTTTAAAATTACAAGTATTTTTTTGATTTTAAATATAAAGTAATATCAACACATATTTTATAACTATTTTACTGAATTTAACTAATATATTTCTTAGAATCCTTTATAACATATAATTTAATATATATATATATATATATATATATATATATATATATATATATATATATATATATAATGTAAATTTAATGTTTAATGAACTCTAATGATTACTGTAAGTACAGAAAGACTATTTATTTTTTGCAGATTCCAATGAATAACCTTTAGTTTAATATTTTGTTAATGCAATATATCATTTTAGTTCGTAGAAATCATAATGATGGATCAGTTAAGCCTTTTTTTGTATTACATATAACTTATATATAGAACTCAACTTCTATTTGATCGTTTATTTATGTATATAATATATATTTGTTGCAAAAATATTAAAATTAATATAGAGTTAAACGAATAACTTCAATCGACCCGTTTCTACATTATATAATAGATATTAATAATTAGCAATTAAATGATGTCGTAAAAAATCGTCGATTCAATTTAACACGACAAAATAAGGAACATTTAAAAGAGATATTTACAGGTCATCAGATGTGTCTTAGACCGGTTTGTCACGTCTATCCGATCGAAATGATCCTTTGACTTCTTGAAATTGAAACTTTACACCGTTTGAGTTCTTAGTCACTTTAAGATATCCCGTAAAACCGCAAAGTTAATGCAAATTGCGTTCAGTTCAAGTTACCTTAAAAGGTGATACTCGTTCAACGCCACATGTTAAAGTTACGGAGGCAAAAAGTAAAATTCAACGTAAAAAACCATTTTTGTATCGTAAAAACGAGGATTAACTCTTATTCGTTTATTGTTCGTAACTCTAACGATGATTGAAGATAAATCTGAATCATCTGACAGTATATGTTATGTTGAAAAAAAAAATACAAACTGTATATTGTGTTATTTCATACTTATAGATGTAATTTTAACTGTTTGTTTGTTAAAAAAAATTAAATATATAAGAAAATTATGATAAAAAAAAACTTTTCATATACGCGTTAGTCAAGTTCAACTATCGTCAATAAATATCATCTGATCTACTAGTAAAACCAGATTGTTCGACAATAGTTTTTATTTTACGAAAGTTGATATGTTTACATATGAATAAAGGTAAAAATGCAAACTGAATATAAAAGAACATACAAATATTTTCATAAAATAAAAAAAATGTATATCTTGATTGATTGATAAAGCATATTTCTTTTTGAGTGGGAACTATATACAACTCTTTATTATCGACTAAAAAAAATATTACATTAAAACTTTAAATCATGCAATTCCGTCGCATTATAAATAAATTTATATCATGATCATAAAATTTATAAAATTATATGAGACAATAACAAGAATTATAACACTCGAGCATTGAACGTTTGTTATTGGTATTTGATTTAACCATTCAGGTGTTAATAAAAATATATTTTCGCGTTTAATGTTATAATAACGGTTAAATTTAAAATGAAACGAATCGATATAGAGATAGAGATTGTAAAATTTCAAAAATAAAATTACAAGGTGTTTTAAAGATATTTTATTTAATAAAAGTATAAAAAAAAAACGATTCATATATTTGTGTGAATAGGTTTGTGTGTGCGTATTTGTTTATTTAAAACTGTTATATTTCCTTATTTATTTTCTATTTAATAGAAATCGATAAATTCTTTAAGGATAGATATTCTCAGAAACGATTAAATATATCCGATATAAAAACATCATACTTTTTAAATCAATAATACGTTTCCAATATTTTTTTCAACATTCATCGTCTCGATTTTCATTCTTATAAATGTAAAAATCATTTTTAATTCATCACAAATTTTGTGTGTTTATCTTCGACATTACTAATGTTTCATATTTCATCAATAGAAATAGCATTCATTTGTCTATATTATTTACAACTTATAGTATATGACAGAGATAACATCTAAGAGTTAAAATGTTTCTAGTAAAGAAAAGATTATAGATAACATTACGAGAGAAGTTATCGTCGATGGGAAAAGATTCGGGAATTCTACCTAATTTTAATCTCTAGACCAGACGCTCAAGTGCGCTACAAATAGAATAGAAGACAGATAAAAGTTCAGAAAAAAAAGTAAACATAAAAACAGATAAATGCGGCATACTTTTCATTCCTTGTATTAAATAGAGTTTTTGTCGTGATCCTTAAATTTATGATTTTATATAAAGTCGAATCACGTCCCTGGATAAAAATGTGTTTCCTGTTACCTCGCCTATTACAAATGTATATATTTATGATATATTTTTCCTCGAATGTTGTTTTCTCGTATTATCATAATTTAAAAATTCTTTATTGTTTTTGTTCTCAATATAAAAAAAAACACGCGTAAAGAGTAAATTTTTATTAGAAAAAAAAAACGGTAAAATTAATATTTTATATTTCGATTTCTTGTGCTTAATTTATTAATTATTTTATTCTCAATTTGACTTAATATTAAAAAGGTTTATCCATCGTTATATTATATCATCAATGATTCGTAATTTATAATGAATTTTAAAATCACATTTAAATAATTCATGCTTGAAAGGATGTAAATATGCTTTGCCATGAGTAGAAATTGGCAGAACGTTAAATATTTGTTTAATTACTACGAAAAAATTTTTTTTCATTAAATTTTCAAGAATTATATAAATAATTAAAAGTTGAGTTTAAGTGGTTAATGCACACGCACACACACACTGTTTGTGTGTGTTTTGTACCAATTCTAACCCGTACAGTAACAAAAAGCACATTTCCCTTATTTTCGATAAAAGATTCTATTGTATTTGCAGGTCCATTTCAATTTTTTTTTCATTATGCCCTTGACTTTAGAAATATTCTTTTATATTGCTAGAAGTGCAACGTTCATTCAGAACTTAAATAAATAATGTTTTCCTTTGCGAATTCAAAACGTTAAGCCTGAGTTACACTGTAAAAAAATTATAAAAAAAAAACATTTTTTTAATCAAACATTAATTATTTATATTATTGACATTACCATAGATTTTTAAATAATTGTTTATCATCGTTTTTTTATTTTTAAAAATAAAAAGAAAATAAATATTAAGAAATAAATTTTTAAATATAAATAAATTACTTAGTGTAACTGACATAAAATATTAATTTTCATGGTACGATGTATTAAAAAAATAAATAAATTTCTATTCATCGTGTCATGTGATTCTTAATAAATTTTCTTTTATCAAAATTGACACATCATATGATTTTTAATACCGAGAATTATGTGGCATATATTTTTTTAATTGTAAATAGATATTACTACTTAGCGGCATTTTTTTAATAATTGATTGTTTTTTTTTTCATTGCACGGTAAATTATCTACTAATTGGCGATAAAGCAACGTATGGATTCTCTATATATATTGAAACAACGCAAAGTGAATTAAGATTTTCTATAGCAAACCGTGTATAGATCGAAGATAAATTCCAGGGTTACGAAAATACTATTTAAAAAATTGAACAAAGTAAACAATTAATTTATGAAAAACAAAATTAAAATTAATCATTCCCTGATGAGTCCATAGTAATTGTTGTCGTAAGTAGGCTTTCTTTAACAAAAAAAGGTCCAATGTTTGTTGAACAGCTTTTTTATTATTAAAAAATACAAGTGTATGTAAAAAAAATAATATAACTAAATAAATTGTAAAAATATTTCCTTTTTTTGTAACCAGAAATAATATGTAAAAATTTATGTAAATTTATTATTCTCACTACACTACATTACAACACAATACGTAATTGAAATAGAACTCTAAAATTAGCAAAACCAAGTAAAAATAAAACTGTATTAAAATTGCGTTGATATTTAGTTAGAAAAAAGGTATATATATATATATATATATATATATATATATATATATATATATATATATATATATATATATATATATATATATATATTAATTTAGGTATTGTAAAAAAAAAAAAATTTTGAATACAAGTATATAGTTAAGTGTGCTGGTTAAAAATAAAATAAGATCATTAGTTTCTAGCAGAATACCAATATTTAAACGAAAAGTATACGTAATGGTTTAACATTCACTGAAATCATATTTCATTGCCGTCGCTGAAAACTTCAATACAATTGGCAATGATTTTTTAACATGTGAAGGCTTTCTCTTTGCAGATTTTGAAAGGCATATAAGAGAATATAGTTTAACTGGTTCGAGAGCATTCACGGTAACCGTTACAAGACTTTCAATTCATCTAATTCAATAAATTTACCCGATCGCATTGGATCAATTTATGGAGTTTACCTTTTATATACGATTTATTAATGCGTTTGTTTCTGAATGTTTGAGATCGGTTATTTTTCATTCGACACGTTCCATATGTCAAAATGGGCACAATATATTCATTAATTGCTCTTATCAATTCAAATTATGTCCGTCTTTGACCCAGATAAGTCATACATTTTGGAGAAAAAAATCGAAATCTAACGCTTCATATCGTTTGCGTTAAAAATATATCGTATTTTATGTTTTTTTTTTTGTATATAATTCTGAAATTAAATCACTAAATTGATATAAATGTGTAATATAATTTAAAATTATTAACGTTCATATTGCTTTGTGTAGTTAATATGTAATGTTCAATGGGTTTTTTTTTGGATAATAATATTATATCGTTATTTTACCACTAAAATATCGTTTCGTAATTTAAGACAAAAAACATTAAGTAGGTTCTAAAGAATATAATAATTTTGTTTATACAATGTATTATAACACATAATGAAATGTAAATTATGATAAAAAATCAAAAATTGATTTTTGTATTTAACTTTTCTTTTTTACAAATAGGAACATCGACAGTATAAAAGATATTATGTTCATTTTATGTATAAAAAAAATTGCTGATCATATATAGAAATTTTCCATACTTAGCAATTACGTACAAAAATTGTTTTAAAAACTATGCGTTTTCATTTTAATAAAAACATAAAATTTAATTAAATATCATTTTTAACGATTCTTTCTACAATATAAAGTAGGAGTATTTAATAAAATTTAACCTCAAAAAAAGTTTTAAATATTTATTGAAAGAAAAATTAACAAAAAAAAAAACATCTTTAATTTTAGATTTTTCTTAATATCTAAAAATAATCGTGTTCTGATTTTTCTTTTTATCGCATGTGGATTCTAAATCAATTAAAATCATTCATTTATGTTAAATTCTTCCAATAACTATTATATCCATTTGGATTAAATTTTGTATGTTAGTTCACCGTTTTCAGGAAATACATGATGTTAAAATATGAATCATGATTATTTTTAATAGTACAATAAATTCTTTAACATCTATTCATACAGTAATAACACAATTTTATCTATGAGTTCTAAATCGATTTTAGCTAAAATAAACTAGAGATTTTATGATAAGTTAATAATGTTATCGTATATGTGCACATTTTTGATATTTTTTTTGTTGTTTTAAAACGAAAATGTGCTAATGATATGTATATCATCGAGATTCTATTACTATAGATTTAAATACTTCTATCGTGTTTTATAATTTAAAACATGAATTCTAAATTTTTCGTATTGTTTTTAAATATATTAAAATATTTTTATATCTGAAAGAAAGGGATTAATTAAGAATAGAGTTTAAACTTTTCTGTAATAAAGCAAACAAGAGGTTAAAAGATCGACAATGTTGAGCACGCATAAAATTTGTATATATCATACATTCGTCATACAACTCACATTGCAATCTTTCAATTTGCAACAGTAATAAGAAAATGTAATATCCTTTACAGTTCATTTCACGGTATGTCATACTTTGTAATTTATTTAAAGTTGACAAAGGAGACGCAATTTACGCATCCAATTTTTGATATTAGAATGTCGAAAGGGTTCAAGGAGGGATCACATGGAATTCTTTACAAATGGTGTCATATATATATATATATATATATATATATATATATATATATATATATATATATATATATATATATATATATATATATACCTATGACACCTCATAGGTATTGTCTTGAATTGTGTTAATTGTGATCGTTATAAATGTTTAATTGCGTATGATTTCCGCATAATCAGGATGAATTTGAGCATAAGGTCGAAATTATTGAGATCCTGGAAAATTTGATGTCATCGATGGTTATATCAATTAAATTATAATTATAAATTATAAATTACTTTTTTCAAGAAATCAATTAAATTATAAATTATTTTTTTCAAGAAATATTTGAAAGTGAAAGAAATTAATTGGATATTTGTGAAGAATGTAAATAGAAAACAATTTCACCTAGTGAGATATATTTATATGATAAATCAACTTTGTTTTCACAGCAAATGTAAAAAAGCATTTTTATATTAATTTATATTATATATTTTACTACATTATTGAACAAAGAAAGATTTATAATTGCATTTTTAATATATATTTTTGATTGTTAAATTTTACGTATTGAATATATTTTTTTTATATTTCATTACTTGGAATGTTAAAAATATATTTTCAACAATATTTTTAAATATGCAAACTGAAATTTTGAATATATCTAAATATTAAAAGCAAATATTTAACAAAATCTAAAAATAATAATCGACATCTAACAATTTATATGTAAAACTTGCTGCACCCAGTAAAGTTTTCAAATGTATAAAAAAATATATCTTTGATTTTTGGAAAATTATATTCTTAAAAATCAGTTATAACTGTCTCAAATATTATTCAAAAATTAACATAACGTTTCATATTTTTTTTTAATAATTTTTAACATTGATTTACTTTTATATATAGAAATGCTTTTTAGCATTATATAATCACTTTTTAGATTAACTATAGATGTCACTTAATTTACAATAATGAATTTAAAAATAAAATTGATAATTATATTGAAATATTTTATCATCAATTTATTAGAAATAGATAAAAAAACATCTTAATCGGATAAATTTTATGTATAATAAGTGTTCATAATTTATTTTTAATATTAATTAATAAATGAATATATATATATATTTTAATAAAAATAATGATTTCTAAAAATTAAAAAAAAAACATTATTAATCAAAAATAAAATTATCAAATTGTTAAATTATTATTTTAATGAAATTGTATTTAATAATTTCATTAGTTTCGAAATTAGTATTTTAAAGCCTTGTTATTTGAATTTAAATAAAAATAAAATAACATAATAATCAATTATAATTAAATATAACATATTATTAATATATATATATATATATATATATATATATATATATATATATATATATATATATATATATACCATATATATACTTAATGCATAATGTAACAATATAAATATATTTAAAATTAAAATACGTTTGTAATTAATTATTCGAGCTATTTAATTTGAAAACCAAATAAGTCCTTTAAAAAAAGGGTTCACAATTGATTATGCTCAATATTATTATCTTTTTATTTATAAACAAACTATAGTCAAAATATTATCAATGCTGATATTATTAATTAACTGATTGGAATGATGTTTATTTGATGATTTATAGAAGTTTAATTATGGTTAAAATTGTCAGAATTATCAGATTGAATTTAATTATTTTTCCATAAAATGAGCTAAATTACTAGTATAAAACTGTATAATATTTAGTTTGCATAATTAATTAGAAAAAAATAATATTAATGTGTTCTTTTAAAATTTAAAAGGGAAAAAAATAAAGTAGTTGACAATATCTGTACAGTACTTTTTTAAAGTAAAAATGTGTAAATGGGAAAATCTATAAAGAAACTTTCACCTTTTCAAACATACTAAGAAACGTCGAAGTACACTCTCAGTGGAAGACCAATTCAAATGTTTCAAAGACGCTCGATTAAATTTCGAAAATGAAAAAAAAAACTGGTCTTATTAAGGTCATTTTCGGCCAAACGAAGACGAATTGTAAATTCGTGCATTTATTAATTTTTTAATTTAATTCACTGTCATGAGAGTATATTGACATGGAATATTTAAAAATGGCCGGTGTCGATGGCAGGTGTGCACTTTTTGGTGCATGTTCTGAGTTAATATAAAACCATGTTAAAAAACTTGACTTGAAGCAGGCAGATTCTCAAAACCACCTGGTTGAGGAAGTTCAATTATTCGAAAATCCCCCATCATGTCGATGATCGTCAAAGGCACTTAAAAATATAACAATTTCAAATATTTTAAAAATGTTTTGTTATTATAAATTAAATAGAATATTATTAAATCAATATTTTATATAATATATAAATATGAAATATTATAATAAAAATATAGGTTATAAATTGATTAAAAATCATATGAAAAAATAAGAAAATTAAATAATTTCATTCTGCTTTAGATTTTAAGTTAAATATTAGTTTTTTATCAAAAATAGCATTTAACTTTGTAAATTTGTATGTCGAAACAGTGGTTTTTAATTGATGTTTTGGCAATATTTTTAAGATAAATTTAAATTAATTAATATTTATAAGACAAGTAAATATATAATAATTATCTTTAACATTTTGAATAGAATTTTAAATGAATAAAATTCGATATTATAAATTAAATTTTTGAAAAATTATTTTGAAAATACTAATCACGAATGTGCGTCTTATTTATTCTACTGGAACAACGGTAAATATTACATCAGTGTTTGATTAAGTCTTTGTTGAATCTTATATATTTTGTAAATGCAATATTTATACGAACAAGCGTGCAATTGTAATCGTTTTCTTATCTATTATAATCCTTTCTTTTCATTTTTTTTTTCATTTGGTTGAAATAATTCTGGAATTTTCTTAGCATCGCGACTCATGCATAAGATAATTCCGAGTGCATCGCGCGTTGAGAATCGGGTTTTTCGCTTTGTTAGCAGACGGCGCTAGTCAAATACCGTTGAAGCCTTCGCAATCGGTCACACCTAATGTTGCGTTTCTCAAACTGTGCGTCTAGACATTTGTATTTTTAATAATAGAATCTCAAATTAGGCAACGTCAAACCGGTTCTCTTTATTTGTGCTAATAATATTGGGCTTCGGACATTGTCGTATTATAAATTTATAGTAATAAACTTGAAAATAAAAACAAGGAAATAATGTTATGAATTCGCAACGAGTCAATTATGTTTTTAATTGGAGTTAATTAATGTTTTGCAAAATATTTTTAAAACAAACTTTTTTATTTTTTTAATAATAATAATAAATATAAGACACAATATGATTAAATTTAATAAAATAATTATTATTTAGAATTGAATCTAAGAATAAAATTATTTAAATAAAAATTAGTAAATCTTTTTAGTGTTAGGCTAAATTATGAATGAATATACGATAAATATTTTGTACATGTTCACTTCACTGTGAGTATTATATTTATATTAATTTGCAATAGTTTTATTACAAAACACTTTTTCAAAACCATATATATATATATATATATATATATATATATATATATATATATATATATATATATATATATATATATATATATATATATATATATATATATATATATATATATATATATATAGCATTATTATTTGTTTTAATAAAGGTGTATATTTTAAATTTAAATAGATAATAAAATATACGGGTTAAAATTTACTATAAATTGTTATTTTTTTTAAGTTTAATAGATCAAAACGATATTCTTTTATACATTTTTGTATTTATTTAATAACACATTTACGGATTGTAAATATCGATATTTTGAATATCATTTCTATTAATATAATTTATTCTATTAATATCGTTATAATTAATTAGATATTTATTGAATTCGATTTATTCAAGTAATTTCAAAAAAAAAAAAATTAATATAACTGTATAAAACATTTTAATGAAAAATATTTAATTAAAAAATAAATAAGTAATTTATCATTACATATTACATATTATATTATAAATTAATGAATTAATTTCATGATAATTATTATATTAAATATGATTGAGAATATATGATCGTTCCCCTCTACGAGCAATGGTCGGCCTCAACAGGTGACGCTGTTCATTGTAACTTTAACTGTGTGTCGGCGGCCATTTGTCGCGTCGTGCGCCATTTTAACATTTCTTTTTTCTTTTCTACGAACCATTTCCACGAGCATCGAACGACTTTTTCTTTTTTTAATTCGCAATCGAAAACCGGGGTGAGTTTTTTTTTTAATATTCGTTTAATCGTAAAAAAATCAACGTTTTACGAATAGTTTAAAAGTTTTCGCAACAATGAGGACACTTCTTTTCTGCTGATCAGTGACGTCATTCCGTTTATACTGCCTAAAATTAGGGTTGCCACTCGTATAATATATATATGTATATATTTAACGTGCATTATTTTATCATTAATTAAGATCGTAATTTTATTATCTTTATTATCGTATATTTTTATTTTTGTACGTTGATATCAGTTCCATTTTTAATGGAACTTTAATTTATAATCTATCAATGATTAATTGTTATTCCAATAATTTTGATAAAAATGTTTAATGAAGATAATAAAAGGAAAAGGTTCAATTTTATCATATTATTTTATTATTCACATATCCAATATGTAAATAATAAAATATTTCAATATTTTAATATATATATATATATATATATATATATATATATATATATATATATATATATATATATATATATATATATATATTGTTTCTATAAAATCAAACCGATATATTATACTGTAATATTCGTAACATAACAATAGAGAGAAACGAATGAAAATTCAACTTTGCAATATTTTAATGTGACGAATTAAGTATTCATTAATACCAATATATTATTTGAAAAAAATATTTGTTTTAAATAAAATTTTACGATTTTGATATCAATTTGAAAAGAAAACACACATCCTATATCTAAGTACCGTTTTTTTCGATATTCTTTGAAAAAAAATAATTTCGGCAGTCATATTTAACTACAGCATTTATAAATGTTATTTTAGATAATTTATCTGCAATCAATGAACATAGTAAAAACTGTGATCGTTTGTTTGATATTTTATCTTTAATAATTGATTTTAAAAAATGATTAATCTTAAGATAATATTAAATATATTTATTAATATTATTTTTCCGAATGTTGAATTTCGTATTTTGCTAGAATACTAGATTAAAGATTTTATACATGAAATATAAAAACTATGTGTATGAGATGTATTTGTTCACCATGTGTTTTTGAGTTCATTTTTGTATATATTAATTATATATGCTGAAATAATTTTAATTAACGCAAATGTAAATTAAATCATAAATTTAGAATCAATTATAATTTGTATATTTTTTTTTTAGAATTATTTAGAAGTTCATTTTTAAAATGATTGTTGTTTGATGATGTTTATTATTTGCCATACAATTAGTTGAATTTGTGAATTGAAATAAATTATTTCAGAAAAAATTAATCTGAATCTTTTTACTTTATTATTATTAAAAAATGACCATGAAAATTGTTAATTATTTATGGTAATATTTTTTTTTTCATTACATAAATTTTTACTTTATTTTTCCACATATTTTTAAATTTATATATCGGTATATATTTTATTTTCACTTCAAATAATATAGTTTTTATGTGAATTTATTATAAAAAAATATATTTTCCATTATAATATGCATGCATTGTTATTGATATAAAAGTGCATTTTGATAAAAAAAAATGTTTTTTTCATGACGTTTGTAATCAGCTGATAAACAACTTGAAGATGATACGACTTTAAGTGACACAAAGCGTATTATTGTTTATATATATATATATATATATATATATATATATATATATATATATATATATATATATAAATAATGTGATTTAAATTTATTTCTCTTCTTAATTTTTCTATTGAAATTATAACGTAAACAACATTTTGCATATATATTTTAGTAGTTAAACGTTAATTTTCATGACTCTTGATACAGAAACAGATTAGTGCTGTGATGCTAAGTAAAATATATATTTTTTTAAATTTAAAACGCTCAAGAGTAAAAATTACATAATTATGTTAATTAAAAAATGTCTTGCTAAGAATATAAGAAAAATGTTAATCGATTTCAACCGGATTTTTTTTCGTCCGCTGACCTCTCAATGAATCTTTTTATTTTACAGCTAGAGATGTAAACGAATCAATAGCAAAATGTACTAGTCATTGATAGAGATTCAATTCTATTTCGAGTTTCAAGGAAAATCAACAAATCTTATATATTTTTGTCTATCTTTTTTTCGTGAATTGTTCCTTGGCACCTTTAGGTTGACTAAATTGTCATTCGATTTCATTCGCTTTACCTGAGATTTTAAATTTACAAAGATATCGTTTTAAATATTAATCTTTGCATGTATTCATATTTTTTTACAGTTTAAATGTAAAATATATATAAATTTAATACTAAATATTTTTTTTTCTTTTATTACCAATGAACCGTGTATTAGATGTACAATAAAATATAATTGTAGATTTTAAAAGATTTTTTTATTAAAAAAAATAATATTCTTTTGAAGCACCTAAAATACCGGAAATTTTTTTTTCACTATTAAAGGAAAAACTTTCAATTTATAAAATTTGATTTTTATTTGATTTCGCGTTATTATATATTATTTGCAGTTACTAAAAATACAAAATATATATATTTTTTTACAAGTTTGTACTTTAATTTCTTGTTGAATTTTTTTTAACGGATATGAGATTATTTGTGAGTAAAAGAGCAAATATTGATAAGCTTTGTAAAGATAATCATATTCTTAACTTTGTTCTTGAATATCAATTTATACTGTGAAATATTTGTAAAATTCAAAAATATTGTTTTTTTATTTTTCCTGAATTCTTTAGGAAGTTTTCTTTATTTATTCATTAATAAATTACTTTTAAATTAATAATAAATATTTAATCTAAGATTTCTAGCATTACGAAGATTCGTTTATATAAATAAACACATCTTTGTTATTTATCTAAAAAACTTCTACATGGTTGTTATATATCTTCAGATTTTTATATGAAATACTTAACTATTTTACTTAACTGAAATTTTTTAAATATTGTAAGAAATTCTTATTTTTTTCTTCATCGTAAAATATTTTCTTTTTATATTAACAATAGTCCATATATACAAATATTTTTCATTTTATTATATAAATGTTTTTTTAATATTTAATTAAATATATGTATATTATATTTTTATTTATATATCGTGGAAAATATGAAATGTCAATTTTTTTCTTAAAAATATATATTTATATTTTATAAATATATGTGTTTTTTAGTAATATATTGAATAAGTATAACAAATGATATTGTCAATAATAACTATATATTTATTATCATTTTTCATTATGTATGAAATTTTTGTAGGATATTTAGTTTAATATTTTCTTTTGAAATAACCAAATTAATTTTTAATATTATTGCGATACATACATTTTGTGCAATCTAAAGTGATATTATTAAATTATTAAATATAACCTACATCAGATGTGACAAAAAAAAAAGAAATATTTTAAAATTATATTTATAAAAATAATTTACTTTGTATTTTGTAAGCAATTAAAATAAATTATTTTTTTTCGTGCTTGGAAAATAATATATATATATATATATATATATATATATATATATGTATATGTATATATATATATATATATATATATATATATATATATATATATATATATATATATACGCGCATTTATAACCAGTGACATATATTAAAGAAATAACACTTTTTTGTGACAATGGAAGTCATATCTGCAAAAATACACGTTTTATTCAGACTGCTTCATTATCATTGTTTGTAAAAAAAGTGCAAAGTTGACTTTAAAAACATTTTTTTCCTGGTATTATTTATTTTTATAAAAGTTTTTATTTTCTTTTTGCTGTTTTTTTTATCACTATCTGTATATACATTTACATACATGCACACACACACACACACACACACACACACACACACACACACACATATATATATATATATATATATATATATATATATATACGTTGGTATTCAACGTATGAATTGTGTATATAGTGATGTAATAAGCTATTTTCTTTTGAAATTTATGTACATATATATATGGTATATTGGCATAATGGCTCTGTTTAAAATTCAAATGCATTTATAGAATAATTAGCATATTTGGAATTAATTTGTTCCGATATTGTAAATTAAAGATTCGCTGTTCTTCATTATCGAATAAAATCCTTTTTTGTAGAAACGTTTCACATTTCGAAGCTATTCAAGGATATCCAGTGTTAATTCATAATATATTTTTTTACCGCTTATAGCATTTTATAATTCGTTTAATGTTTGATATTTTTTCTTTACTTAAAAGACAAAAATTTTATCGATTTTTGAAGTAAGTATTAAATACAGCTAATCAATTATTGATAGCAATGTTTACTTACAACTAAAATTTAGGTTAAATATCAGGTATGAACTACGAAATATTTATTTATTTTATTTTACACAATTATTTAGTATTACACAATTTTGTCGTTGATTTAATTTTAGTAATTTTCAAAGATCTTATTTTTGTGTAATCCCATTATTTAATCATAATTGATTCATATACTTTTTCAGAAAATCTACTAATGCTGAATTGGCGATTTTATCATATTCGGTAATTTCATATCTGGCATATGTGTGTTTAGTATGGGAATGCAATTTGAATAATCTTCTCTTTGTTATCAAATATTTATACGCAAACTATATAACATACATTATAATTAATCAATGGTTTTCAAAATGTTGCAATGTATATATATATATATATATATATATATATATATATATATTAATATTGTTTTTTAATATTTTCTACGATATCTCGTTCACAGATATTATAGAAAGATATCAGAAGTTTGATCTATTATATATTATTTTGTTTAAAAGTCATTTCAAGTTTATTTTTTTAAATTATTGTAATCTAAAAGTTAATCGGATTACGTGCTCTGCAATTTTTAAATGTGTGATAATTTATTGTCTTTGTAATTGAAGTGTCATAAATTTGATATGAAAATATTATATAAAATTAAATAGAATAAAACGTATATATATATATATATATATATATATATATATATATATATATATATATATATATATATATATATCTTAGTTACAATTTAAAACAATAGAAACTAGATTTACATTCCAAAATATCACGTATCTCGTTTTGTCACTTTGTAAACATTAATTCTAACTGGTTATATAAATATCTAAAGTAATTAATGTAAATTAAATTTTGCTTTCAATTTTTTGTTTGTTTTCATTTGAAGAAGGTTAATTCTGTTTATCAATTTCATTCATAGACAACGTGACGGTTTATTTATTTTATAGAAAATATTCTGATTTATAAATTTAGTATATCATTGAGATTTTTATATATTTATAAATATATATCGAATATTAAGATTCTTAGATTAAAAATAATGAGCATACATTTTTTTGAAATATAATTTATCACCTTTAAATTTAATGTACACATTTTAATTTAAAATATTCACAATATATTAAATTTATTTTAGAATTATGGATAATCAGTAAAGATAATATAAAATATTAATTGTTTATATATTTTTGATATTGTTAATAAAAAAAAAACATAAATTTTAATCACTGATAATATAATCGAATAGCAATTTTAAAATCTTTGCCCTCAAGGTGAGCATATTTATTTTTTAATAATATATATTTATGTTGTCAATTTTTAATTGTATATAAATTATAAAATGTTTGATATTCAAAAACATTAATTTTTTGATTTATGGACAAATCTTAGTGTGATGAAATTTATATAATATAAAAGGCTATGAATATATTTGGATTAATCTAGCTTCTATGCATACATATTCACTTTCTTGAAACTATGTAGAAAATATTAACATTCAATGTTACTTTGCAAAATGTTCACATTTACTTATATACATGCCTCAGTCAACATTCTTCAAGCGTTCGATCATACGCTATATATTATATAGTTTTATATTGAAACGTCATAATTAAACATTCATGTACTTTCAAAAAATAAAATTAAATAATGCATTTCACGTGTGACATTGTATGTGTGCCATTTTATGAGGCTACGATGGGTTGTGCGTCATTATAGCACTTCATATCGAGAAAATATAGCAATGTTTACATGAGACGTTAGCAATATTATGATTTGATTTATGATACAATTTACGATGATTGAAAACTTTTTATATTTTAACCATATATATATATATATATATATATATATATATATATATATATATATATATATATATATATATATATATATATATATATATATCTTACTTAAGGTGTTAATTTTGTATCTTAAAAATTCATGTATCATATGCAATATTTTCACAATGTGACCTTGTTTTTTTATGAATAATATTGTTTAATATTTGGATTTGTAGATAGATTACTTCATTTGATTATTTTTCATACTGTAGATAAATAAATATTTCAATGTTTCGCATATCAGATTTTTATTTTAAAGGTCGATGTTCATTTAAGGCTGTAACGATCATTGAACACGTCTCGTTTGCTTATTGTGTATCTTATTTTTTAAATCGTTTATTATAACGCTACAATTGAATGTTTTCAGTGATTATATATATATATATATATATATATATATATATATATATATATATATATATATATATATATATATATATATATATATATATATACATATATTAGTTTTGATTTCCTATTTGTATTTAGTTGCATATTCAATAAAACTTGATTTAAAATTTTAATTTTCTTATAGAAACGATGTCATAAATACTGATTATGATTTTCTTTTTGTTACAATTATAAAAAAAAGATTTTTCTTTCACACACATATATATATATATATATATATATATATACATTTTTTTCATAATTTATCTAGTTATATAGTGATTGAATATACATATAATATCATACTTATAATTATTACATTTGTAAACAGTAGTTATAAAATTGTATGCTAAAATTAAGTTCATAATATTATTTGTAATACATCTTGATAACAAAAAATGATTATATAAAATAACTTATTTGCATTTCGTCTATTGAAAGTATTGACAAAATTATTTTTTGTATTTAAATAGTTACTTTATTTCCTGCTGACTTTTTTGTTATGCTTTCATATGTAATATAAAGTGATAAACTAAATAAAACTCGATTATGATATTAATTCAAAGCGTTATTCTTAATTATTTAAATCTATATAGTAAAGGCATTTATAAAATGATTTTTTTTGTGATAATAATTTTATTTTGCAAGAGAATTTTTTCAAAAAATTTATATTTCTTTATGATCCAAGAATTTATAATATCTCCAAATAAATTAGACTAATTGCATATTAATTTCAAAATATATTTTTTCTTTAAGATTTAAGTGTATTTAAATAATGCTAATAATTCAATAATTATGAATATTTATATATGTAAGCCATAACTCAATAAATTTATATATTGACCCTGTATATATTTCATATATTGAAATTAATTTGTTTTGAGTTTGTTCACTAAGGCAACGCAAAAGAGTGTTGATATAACATAAGATCAGTGCAATAAAATGGCAACATATGGTATCCTATGTTTGCTTTTTTCGCGTATTTAAGAGTAAATTTAGATAAGATTTTATTTATAATGTAAAGAATCTACTTTTATTTAATATAATTGCGCTTCTAATTAGTTTTTATTTTTGGAAATTATATTTTGACATTACAAATTATATAATATTTACATGATTAAAGTTATAAAATGAACAATCTGTATGCTATTCAATATTTTAATTTACTAAATATAATTAGTGTTGTTAACTCATAGAGAAATTAACAATTATTTCTTTATTTCTAATATATGTATATTTTAATTATTTTTGTATTTATTTCCACATATTTTGTTTCTCAAGGAGTTATTTATATTTAATATATTTTATTTTACAATCACTTTTAATTTAGTATATGTGATTATTGTACATGTTATATAATAAATAATTTAAGTGATATTTAAATTTCATATTAAATTCGGTTTGTTTTTGTTTTTCAGATTCACCGGGCTTCAAAGATGCGACGTATAATTTTAGCTTTTCTCATTTTGATAGTAGCCCTGGAAATAGTTTCTGCTAATGTTACTCCTAAATCAAACGCATCAAAAAGAAAATCTGTAGATACACCAAAAACATATGATGACGCTGATAAAGATAATGAATTATCTTGTCCTAGGGATTGTACATGCATATCCTCAATGACTTCAACAGTTGCCAAATGTAATCGATTAGAAGTTGGAACACAAAAGTTTGGAGGCTATATAACAGATTTGATATTAGAGAATGTTGATAAAAGAAGTAAAATTGTTTTAAGCGATAATATATTTAGTCTACTTGGTTTGCGTAGAGTAAATAATATTAAAATTATAAACAGTATTATATCAGAAATTAGTCCGACGGCATTTGCGGGATTGGATGAGCTTTATTCTGTCAACATGTCAGGAAATAAAATTGAAACGCTGCATCAAGATATATTTAAAATGAATTCACAATTGTATCTATTATCACTTTCTAATAATCCTTTAATTTTTTCACAAATGAATGATTCTTCCATTTTCCTCACATCTTCATCTATTCAGGAATTGGATTTATCTGGATGTAATTTAACGAATATTCCATCTAACGCTTTTTCAGGAATGAAAAATTTGATGTATATCAATTTAAATGGAAATAAACTGAAAAATGTTAGCTCACAATTATTCTCAGAATTGAGTGATTTAGAGGAAATTGATTTTTCATATAATAATCTAAAAAATATACCCATAGATTTATTTGTGAAAAATTCTGAAATGACATCATTAAATATGGCAGGAAATCCAATGACTACAATTCGCGGTATGTTAATAACAGAATTATTAACACTGAATTTGAATAATGCAAATATTAAAGTTATTGGACCATCTTCTTTCGAAGGAATGAAATTTTTATCAAATTTAAATTTGAGTGGAAATGGAATTCAAAAAATATATGATTCGACATTTGATGATTTGGCAGAATTGAGTTATTTGGATCTTTCGCACAATGATTTAGATTCAATATCTAGCACAATCATTAATAATAATATAATGTTGGATGTCTTCAAAATTGGATATAATATAAAATTGAAAATACTTCCGGAAGAAGGATTTTTGAGTAATAATGATTATTTCAATATATATCTATTTGATGCGTCAGGTTGTAGTATAGAAGTTGTACCTGATAATCTTTTCAAAAAAATGCCTGCAGTATCAACGTTGAATTTGAATAAAAATAAAATATATTCTTTGGGAAAATCGCTTCAAAAAGTTACTAGATTAGTAGAACTTGATCTTTCATATAATTTAATTGAATCTTTAGATAAAACAACATTTTCTTATAATAAAGATTTAAGCAAGCTTAATTTGGCAGGAAATCCAATTGTCACATTGTCTAGTGAAATCTTTAAAAATAATGAAGTGCTTACATGGTTGGATCTTAGTTCTTGTCAGTTATTCCAATTATGGGAGAATGGTGATAATCATCCAGAAAATATTTTACGCGATTTACGTTTCTTAAATATTTCAAATAATCAGTTACAAGCTGTTCACAGCAGTGATTTACAAATGATTAATAAGCTGTATACTTTGGATATTTCACAAAATCCTTTACAATGTTCTGAAGATTTTGAAAAACTAATTACTTGGCTCACTCAACATGACATATCACCAGCTACACGCGATATTAAAATTTCCAATATGAAGAAAGTTGACCAAAAAGTGGAAAAACAAAAGCAGTGGGAAGTCTTAGTAAAACAAGTGTGTGGATATACATTTACAACAGTCAAAAGTGAAGTAACATCTAAAGTTATTTCAGTCAAAGAAATTGAAGAAACAACATCCAAAGTTCAAAATAAAACCAACGGTGATGAATTAACATATGATGATTATTATTACGAGGACGACGACAAAATTGTATATGAATCAGACGAATCTATTTCTGAAGAGAAAGATACGAAAAATAATAAAACTTCTGATAAAACACCCATTAAATCTCTTAGTAACGACATTGACGTAAATGAAGCCATAAGTAAAAATGAATTGGATGAATTAGAGACTGATATTGAAATCACTAAAATTGTCGAACCTAAAAAGGAATCAACAGAAGATGTCGATACCAAAATATTTACGTTGACATTTGAAAAGATAGACAATGAAGATATCTTCTCACGAGAGATTACTTCTGATTCAACACAATCATATTTTGCACGCCAAGCTATGTTTGTCATTTACGTTTTATTATTGTTTATTTTAATATTCACCTGTTTGATTATAATTAAAATGATTCGTAGAAGGTATGCAAAATCTTATTGTTCAGTTATAACAATATCGAATGGTGGTAATAGCAGAAGGGATTGTGGACTCGTCTATCGACCACTTTCTGAAGACTTATCTGGACCTAAAACACCAATACTTAAGAAGCACATGATCATTGATAATATTAAAAGTGCTTCTCATAATACAAATCCTTTTTATCAAAAGGTAAATCCGGAGATTGTATAAATTACAAATGTGTTTATAATGAAGAGGTAGACGATGATGTTGCTTTTGAGAATGTTAACTGTTAAACATTGTCCATATAATGTCATAAGCACTAGTCATAATAATTTTTACATTTTTTAAAAATCATCTGCATTACTTTTTTTTAAGTAAATATTACACGAATGTTATTACAATTTATTCGATATTCATTTTAGAAAGAAAATTATTATCGAATTTTAATCTGTTTAGTGGAAACGCACGATATAATTATCATTTATACATTTGTAAATGCGTTGTTTTTTTATATTTTAACAATTTCGAATTAGGTTTATATATTGTATAAGTGTAATTGCGTAAACTGGAATAAATAAACTAATTATGAGAAAAAACAGTATGTTTTGCTTTTTAATTGAAACCTACTAGTGTTTGCATATTGTTTTTTCTATATTTTTTTTATTACTCCAAAATTTTAAGTTGCTAATGCTATTTGTTGGAAAATGTTCTTACATTTTTTATTATCTGGATGATATGGGACATTAATTTAAAAAGTTTTCGGAACTTTTGTTTTTATGTGTTATTTTGGTTTTTAAACTTTAAAATAAATTGTACTTAAAATTTCTATTATTGGAACAAAAATGGATTTAAAAATATTTGTGTAGATGATATATTCAGCAAAATTATGTTTTACTATATGACATGCATTATATTGTATATGATATTGGATATATACATTTCATGCAATGCCATTTTTGTTAGTATTATTTTGTGATAATGTTTTTAATTATTATAATATTTAACAGTTATTGATTCTTTATTTCAGTAAAATATTAACACTAATTGAATGATTGTTTTAATAGACAAAAAAAATGTTTGTAGAGCAAATTTATTAAACATGCTTAATGATGGTTTATATATTGAGTAAAAATAAATTTCTTTATCTATTTACAGTTTTTTTTTCTCTTAATTATAATTATATAATTTTTATAAACATATAGAAAGTTATATTAATCAAAACTACATTACAAATTAAATAATTAAGAGATTTATATACAAGCTTGTTAGTGAGATATCAGAGAAAAATATGATTTTAACAATAAATTTATAGGATATAATTAATTTGGAATAGATGCAATATTTAAGTAATTTATGGAAGGAAAATAAATCTGTCAATTTCATCACACTTAACCTAAAACTTTTTGACAGCTGTCAGACATTACCAACGTAAGAATATTAAAAAATATATAAAACAAAAAAAATACAAATAAATCTAAATTAAAAAAGAATATAATTTAAAAATTATATAAAATATTTAAAATAATTCTATATCTAAATAAATGTTTTTTTTGGTAAAAAAATATTTCATTAAAAATAATAATATTTATGAAAATTTATATTTAGAATAAAAATCGATAAATTAAAAAAATATTAATTTTTGGTTGAAATATATTTTTTTTAAGAAATGTTATTGTTTAATACGTGTTATATAATGAAATTAAAATTTTATATCTTTCTATATCAGTGAACTGATATGGCAGTCATGACTGTCATTTGTAATGTGATAGTTGTTTTTTTTAATATATTTTTTTTGTAATTTGAAATTTAATTAAAACAAAATGGTGATGAGAAAAAGAGTTTTAGATTTATTTAGAATTATGTCAAACACAACGTAAGTATTTAATTTTTATTTTTGATCTAACAAAGTAATAATTATATGTTATCATTAAAAATATTTCTAGTGTATATATATATATATATATATATATATATATATATATATATATATATATATATACATATATATATATATATATACATATATATATATACATATATATATATATATATATATATATATATATATATACATATATATATATATATATACATATATATATATATATATATATATATATATATATATATATATATATACTTATATATATATATAATAAATTTCTATTAATTAATTGTCAGTTTATTATTTACAAGTGTTATTGTTTCATAGATGTCCAGCTCATGTTCATTATTGTAATAGCAAAATTAATTCAGGTGGATTTTTGAAAAGCAAAGATAATATTTTTGAGGTAAGATATTTTTACAATTACTATATTTCTTAAAACATATTTTAAACTTCATATTATTTAAACTTAATATTGTTCTCAATAATTTGTGTGGAATACTTAATTTAATTTCAAGGTATCATGTTCAACTATAAGATATGGTCCTGATGTAACTCATGAAGTTGGTTTAGACATTGTAAATATGAAATCAAAAAAAGTATGCGTAATTACTGATCCATATATTGCAAATTTAAGACCAGTACAAGTTACTTTGGATTCACTAACTCGTAACAAAATAAATTTTGAAGTATTCGATCGTGTGAGAGTCGAACCTACAGATGGAAGGTATGAAATATTTGTGATATATTTGAAATGATTGTTGATTTATGTCATTGAATAACTATTTCAGTTTGATAGATGCTATAGAATTTGCTAAAAATGGAAATTTTGATGCTTATATAGCAGTCGGAGGTGGATCTGTTATTGATACTTGTAAAGCTGCAAATTTATATGCTTCAGATCCTAATGCAGAGTTCCTTGATTACGTTAATGCTCCAATTGGTAAAGGAAAACAGGTTGAGGTTTCTCTTAAACCAGTTATAGCAAGTAATATAGTGAATAAATTTTCAGTACTATTCATTTGATGAGAAAAAAATAAGTAAAAATATGTATAATTTTAGTTCCAACGACTTCTGGTACTGGAAGTGAAACTACAGGAGTTTGTATATTTGATTATAAACCACTACATATTAAAACCGGAATAGCCAGTAGAACACTAAGACCAATATTGGGATTAATTGATCCATTACATACGCTTTCTTTACCTGAAAAAGTATGTATATATTCAGGATTTGATGTATTTTGCCATGCTCTAGAAAGTTTTACAGCCATTCCTTACGATGATAGAGGGCCAGTACCTTCAAATCCAGCATTAAGACCAACTTATCAGGGAAGGAATCCAATATCCGATGTTTGGGCAAGATATGCGCTAAAGGTGTCGATTTATTTTAATCGTACTTGTTTATTACAATCATACCAATTTATAAATTACATTTATATTTGTTTATAAACAGATTGTTAAAGAAAATTTTATTCAAGCGGTTAAGAATCCTGATGATTTAGAAGCCAAATCCAATATGCATCTTGCATCAACAATGGCAGGTGTTGGATTTGGAAATGCCGGTGTTCATTTATGTCATGGACTTTCATATCCTGTATCTGGATATGTTAAAAATTTTCAACCTGATGGATATGAGTAAATTTATAAAATATTTCAGATTATCTTAAACAATAACAAATAATATTTAAATTAATTGCGCGCGCGCGCACACACACACACACACACACACATATATATATATATATATATACAATTGATTAATGATACATATCTGAAAAAAAATTTGCGAAAGTTTTTTTGATTACATAAAATCATAAAAATTTTAACATCATTGTTTTAAAATATATTTTTCAGTAAAAGCCATCCTATAATTCCACACGGATTATCCGTAGTAATGACGGCTCCAGCTGTTTTTGAATTTACGAGCGTATCTTGTGCTGAACGTCATCTCGAAGCAGCTGAAATTTTAGGATTCGATATTAGGAATGCTAAAAAAGCTGATGCTGGTAAAATTTTGTCTGATGTAATACGTAAATTTATGTACATATTAAATATTGAAAATGGGCTATCTCAACTTGGCTATGTTAGCGACGATATTCCTAGTTTAGTTCAAGGAACATTACCGCAAGTATGTATTTTTATTTTTTTTTCTAATCGATTTTTAAAACTATTACTTTGATGGTGTGAACTAATTATATTTGTATTTTAAGGAAAGAATAACTAAAATGGCACCGCGTGAACAAACAGAAGAAGATCTTTCAGAGATTTTTAGAAATTCTTTAAGTATTTATTAAAATATTTTTAGTTATTATTGATTGTATTATAAGTTTATATTGGTTAATTAATTTCAGTAATTTTTGATACTGTAATTATTATTTTATGAAGTATTTTAAAATATACTTTTTCTCATAAATAATATTTTTTTTTAATTTCAAATGCTTTTTTTTTAAGTTGAAGCTTAATATTTTTAATAACAACTTATAAAAATGTTATAAAAATACTAAATATTTATAATTACATATTTATAATTTAAATTTATATCAATGTATTTTTATATTATTGCAGATATTTTTAATAGTAGTTATATACTTGACTAATAGGTTATATATCTAATATTCGCACATAATATTCAAAATGCATTAAAATTTTAAGGGATAGTGCAAATAATCCTTTTTATTGAAAATTTTTGACACACACACACACACACACACACACACATATATATATATATATATATATATATATATATATATATATATATACATTGTACATAAAAGCAATAATTACATGAACATGATATTAAGTTCTTGTAATACTTACATAAGTATTCAAAATAGAAATACTAAGAATGATAGAAATTAAAAACTTAATGAAATAAGAAAAAACAAGGACGAGAAAATTAGTGCAGTTTGGATATTTGCTTGAAGTTAAAGTTAAAGTGGGTAAACTAAAAAATCAATTTGAAAATATCGAATAGAAACTGAAGTGGAAGATCAATTAAAATAATGAATGAGAATATAAGAGACTCAATAAAAAAGGAATAGTTTAAATTGGAAAAAATCCAACTCACTTGAAGATAGTAAAGAAAGAAAAAGAACGATAAATCAAAAATAAATAATACAAAATACGATAAACTCGACATGCTTTGGATAAAAGAGTATAGAAAAAAATATTATGAAAATAAATAATATTGTTTATATGAAAGATATGTTTTAGTGGAGTATAGTAGTTTAGGGTTGTCTACGAGTATTTTTGCGGCTCGTGGTTGTCACGTAAAATCCTTTCCGGACGTGACGTCACGTACAGGTGGCATCGTGACGTCACGCGACGTTAGATTACGTCCGCCGCAATAGGACTTTGCACAGAGATAAATTGCTACGCTCTTTTCAACCTTACTATCATGCCTCGATTCCTAACACTTTCAAATTTTCGTCTGTATCAGATTTCAATATGCTTTTAATAAAAAAAATATTTTAACATTTTTATCGCCGATATATATATATATATATATCTATAAATATATATATATATATATATATATATATATATATATATATATATATATATATATATATATATATATTTATAGATATATATATATATATATATATTTATATATATATATATATATATATATATATATATATATATTTATAGATATATATATATATATATATATATATATATATATATATATATATATTTATAGATATATATATATATATATATATATTTATATATATATATATATATATATATATATATATTTATAGATATATATATATATATATATATATATATATATATATATATATATATATATAAGAGCGATTTTCTGCGAAGGCGGTGTAAGTCCATTTTATATTATTATATATAAAAATAACACCAACTTTAAACTGATTATGTTTGTAATTTCTTAATACAGATTAAAAGCTCATAGTATATTGCATTTAAATATTATCATTATCTTTGTCAAAAAGAGATTTACATCACTTTCAATAAAAAACAGTTCATATAATATGTCTATAATTCATAATTATAATTGAGAAATATTTAAGATATTGAAAATATAAATTAAAAATATACAACTTTATATTATATTGAAAAATAGTATTTTATGTATATAAATGTAGAATCGGTATACCATTACAGCTTGAACAACAACAATGGTTTCAAACTTTTATGTTAATTAATATCGTGTTATCTTAAATTTTAATAAAGTACAATATTTAAATTTAAATTCTAATACTTACGGTATTACATGGTAATCTACGTACGTGTAAATAAATTGTAACAATAGTGTAATCATAATTTATTAATATTTATATATAGCTAAATCAGATCGATACATACGTTCGTTTAATATGTTTTATTGTTTAATATTAAAATTCAATTTTATATCAACAATTTTCTAATAATACATGTATTCGATGGATATCTAAAAGGTAAATTTACTATTGTATTTCGAATAGTTGCTCGTAGGCGTTAGGTTAGGAAATTATTCAGAAATTTGTATCCAAAGAGATTGGCACCGAGGATGTATTCAATTAAACGAAGATCTTGACGTAGTTTCGTCAATCTGATTTAATTATTTGGCAACAAGTTTGTTATATAACGCGCATTGAATATATTACAAATAATAATAACTCAAATAGTATAATTGATACAATTTTATTAAATATAATACGTGATAATTTTAATATTATGCGAAGAATTTATTATATTTTAATTTGAAAATGAGTTGGAATATTAACAATAAGTAATTTTTATAAATCTATAATGTGTATAATATATATTTATATATTTTTAATATTAACTAATGCTGGTTCTCATTTTCATATTTATTATTCATAATCTTCTATATAAAGCATTTTATTTAACATGTTTAATAAAGGAAATTGTTTAGCATGTTATGAAATTAGTGAGGTATTATTATTTTATCTATATCTATTGTAGGTCCAACATTGTTGTTCGTCAGGATTATCGTTAAATCCTTGATATCTTATATCTTACCTTCATATAATTCGGATTAATGTTGTTTTGCATTGATTGTGTGTAAAATATTACTAATACATCAACGTCAATATAGGATGAATAAAAAGACAAATTTTTGTTTAAAAATGATAAAAATATTGTAATTTATATGAAAAAATCAGATTTAAGATTTTTAATTAGTTTTGAAATAATATTAGTGTTTTATTATATGGTATATAATGAAGATTAACGGTTAACATTTTTAAGAAATGTCATTAAAAGTAGATCTAATAATTTTATATTACTAATGCGCTCATAAATATTTTAATAATTACTAATTATATGAGCAAATGTATTTTCAACGAATATAAAAACTTTTAACACCGTTTTGTAGACGTTATTAAGCAGACGACACATTTGGTTAAAAACTTTTCAAAGTCGTAGAGGACAATACGTACGTTTAGCCAACTGAATTTAGTTCTCAAATTTTGACTCTGAACATTAATTTATAATTCTAAAAAGTTTTTCTCTTTGTCAGTAATATTAGAATAATATAAGAAAAAAATAGAAGCCAAAATCGTACATATGTAATAAAAATTTTAATTAATTGAAATATTTCAACATTCCTAATTTTGTTTTAAATAAATAATTTAACGTTTATACTCGAATCGATTATTAAAATTGTAATATGGATTACTCTAACGTCATGGTTTATAAAAAATATGAGTCATTATTCTTTATGAAGTATGCGAAGATAATCAAAATTACGACGACTTTTTCAATAAACAATTTTTGCCGAGAGGGCCATTTTAGGCCTATTTTTGAACGTTTTTTACAGAAAATTGGAAACAGTTACGCAAATTATGAACAATACATTTTATATGCATAATTTAATGAGGATTATTTTATTCATTGACACTTTTTCTATCCGAACTATAGTTTTGGAGATAAATCCGGAAAACTAAAAAGTGATCAATTTTTTTGAGGTTTTTCGTGATTTTCGGAGGGAAGCTCCCTCTCTGGCGAGTGGAACTTTATGACCTCTTATTAACCTAATTATGTAGAATACATTTCCGGAAAAAAGTTCTGCACTCTTGACATCCGTCCCAAAATGTCTAATTTTACTGTACTAATAATGGATGATCATTGATTGGAGAGGAAAACTCGTTGAGATTGGTTGAATTATATTTTTAAATTATAAAGAGGAAGTCGAAACTCCGACGATTTCAGAAAAACGATCCTTCGTTTTAAAGTTAAGTATCAAAAAAAGTATAAAATTTACAAAAAAGGACATATTTTAAAAAGCAGAATATTTTTTAAAGGAGGATACGACTTATAAAAGGAAGAATGTCCTCCTAAAAAGAGGATGGATAGTCATCTTATCAAAATAGAAAAATATTAAGAATATTAAGGGATTGTGACTATAAAACTTTTATATTTTCAAATGTTCAAAATTTTTTAATTAATTTATATAATATATTATTTATTTTCTATAAATATCTTCTACTATTTTATTTATCATCAAAAAATGTACCATATTTAGTTGTTTAAATAGAATCTAATATCAACGAGTTAAAATTATAAAATATATATTAAAAATCTAAAATAATTTGAGAACATTTTCTTAAGATAATTGCAAAAACTGATTTCTAAAAAGAATTCCATTTATAAGGCGACAAAAGCCTGTACATTTAAAAAACCGAAAATTAGGTTAATTTAACTGATTTTATAAATATAATGCGCAATATTTTCTCACTTTTTGTTTCAAGGATTTAACCATTTTTAACATATGAAATACTAAAGGTAAAAGATTTTTACCTTTCATTTCTAAAATAGTTTTTATCATTTTTATTTCTAAAATATATACTTATATTTTAACGATGAAAACATTCAAGATGTTTTCATCGTTACCATGGTTAGTATTTAAACATTTAATTATCAGTATTATTTTATCAATATCTTTGAATAAGCTTCGTTTGAATGTATTTATTACATTTAAATACGAAATCTATAAATCGACAAATCATAACATGTTTTGTAAAAATATAGCAGATTCATTTTAATGTTGTTTATGAAAATTGATAGCACATATTTGATTTTCTAAAGAAGCATTGTTACATTTATATACATATAAATATATATATATGGTGTAAATTGATAAGATCTTACGATAGTATTTTAATTTTTTATTTTTTTTTTGTAAAGAATGAAATATGCGTGGGTATGTTTTTCACGATGGTGGCAAAGCGGCTAATTGTTAGGCGCTCGGCACGTTATGTTATTATTAAATTACGAATCCGTTGGCCCTAATCCGGCGATTTGGCCCGGGATAATGTATAAGCCAGCCTAATTGGGCAGGTCCCCATAGGTTCTACCTGTCTGCGAGTGGGGCCCCAAGACACAATGCCTCAGCAATTATTTATTTAGCTCCTGTCTCCGTTCCCTCTTTCCTGTTTGTCAGATAGTCCATCCCCCTAGTCGTCCCACTTCTGCTACGTCGTTTATTGGTATGAGTGGACCCTTCGGTTGGTTCGCGATTAAATTTATATCTTCCGCCCCTTAAATCCTTTGGGGATGAATCATTACCGCTTCTCTCTGGACGGGTCCTCTCTCTATATATATTGCTGAGGATTGAATGACCCTCACGAAACGCATTAACCTTCAATCCGCACTATGAATACGCGCATGGGATATACAATATTCATTTATGATTAATTTCAGTTGAATACGTTCTAAATTTATTACTGCATCATGCTTGTTGGCCAAAAGAGTTTGTTAGTCAAAAGAGTTTGATGGTCAAAAGTTACTTTCATTTGATGAAAATTATCTATAATATATACATTATATAACATATTAATATAAATGATTTTTTAAAAGGAATTTCCAATTATTCATTGACGTTTAATGTGTGAGGTATACAAAGTTTTGAATCACATATGTTAGGATATTTTAGGAATGTGTATATGTACTGACTTCTGGAAATGAAGATTCAAACTATTGAAGGCATTTTCGATGAACTATTTTATCGAAATTTCAAGTTTCTATCTATAATGTATTAAGTGTACTAAGAAAATTTGCATTCTTGTATTAAAGATTTTTTAATTTACATTATAATTTTATTATTACTATATCTACCATAAATTATTTAGTTTTATAATTGTTAGCAATGAAATCCATTTTCATGACAATCGTAAATAATTGTTTGGATGTGAATTAAATGGTTAAATGGAAATAAAGAAACGTGATTGCGTTACAAATTAAACCGTGCAATAAAATTTGTTCATAAAGAGATGAATAAAACTAGTAATACAATATCTCGAATCCTTCCGAAATAACTTTATTATGATGAATTAATTTATTTCACGAAGGTTACAAATTCTAATGAAAAACGGATAAAATATCAAATGTGAATTATACGTGTATTAATAATATTTTTCATATTATCGATATTTATGTTGATATTTCATTTTACAAAAGTACATGTTTTTGAAATGTCTATATTCATTTCAATGATTTTCTTAGTAAAGCGGCGAAGAATATTACAGAACGATGTTTAGTTGAAATAAACAAGATAACTTTGTATATTATATTATTAGAACTATAATGGGCATTGCACTGTAAAATTTCAAAGATGGTTTGATATTGGAATTGGTATTATATATTTTCTATATAAAAATAAAATGTTCTATTCTTCCATTGAAAATATATTGAAAATCATACTATGACAGAAATTAAAATTGTTATTTTTAATTTAAATCTAATTGAATTTGATTTTAATACATAATTATTTAGTTGCATCATCTGCTTTTTTATTCATAATAATCGAGTAAATTTAAAAATTAAATCCGTTTTAATAATGTTTCAAACTGAAAAATCTGTTTTTAATTTTATTTTGGTACTGGTATAATTTAATGCATTTTAAAAATTGTAATTTGATTGCGTCTTTTTAATTAAATAGAACATCTAGTAAATATAAAAAAAATTAACTGTTTATTTAGGTGACGTTTGATATTCTTTGTCAATTTTTTATTTCACACAGAAGTGAATAAAAACATGATGTCTTTTAATTCTTATTAAATAATATATTAATTAAATATTCATATTATGTGAATATAAAATATTATAAGACTATTGTGATGAAAATGTTTTTGCCACATTTAACATTTAAGAGAATTAAAATTAAACTATTGAATTTACATAAAATATTTCAATAAACAATCAAATACATGAAATATTAAAAACAAAATAGAGTAAAAGTGTTTTGTGGAAAGCATAAATTTTATAAAATGTTTATTATATTAAATTCAATGCATATATGAAAATTGATATATTGATATATAAAGCAAATTGTATAAAATCGTTCTATTTGTTTGGAGATGTATAAAAGTATATTTATAAATGTAATATGTAGTGTTGTATGAACGAGTATATGTAACAGTTCAGCTGGAAATTCATATGAAACCATATTTATAACAATATATTACTATTTTATAGAATATTTTTATTGCATTCGATATTCATATTTAAATCAGTTATTTTTAGTTATTATTCAATTGTAACATATATAAAAATTGATTCTTTATTTTATACATTATTTGAGGATTCACAAAGTGATTTTAGAGGATCTGTGATAATTTTTGTTAAACTGGAAATGGAAACAAATATTCGATATTTTTATATTGGGAATTTGCGATGATATACATACAAATGGTATATATATATATATATATATATATATATATATATATATATATATATATATGAATGAAGTCGTTTTTTTCGGAGTTAATATTATTATTCATTCGTGGTGGTCATACGTTCACCATCTATAATTTTCCAAACAATTATTTTTAGGTGGAAAATTTCACCGACCGACCCTTGTCTGCCGGATTACTCTTAACTTCACAATATAAATTTAAAACTTTTGATCTGTAAATTTGGCAAAATATGACAAGGGAATTCAATTAAAATCGCCGATGGGTTCGGCGATTCAATGAAGGGCACAAAGCGAAGCAACTGCAAAAAAAAAAAAATAAAAACCAAAAATAAAATAATAAAAAATGTGTAGTCTCTTTATATTCCCTAGTTGATACAGATTGCAACATGTTTTTCAGATCGCTTTTTTTTCACTTGCATGTGTATGTGTGTTAAATAACTGAAAAATGTAGGTGTCATGTAAATATATTGGTGGCGAGGTATGAAATTTTGAAAAAAGTACGAATGTCTTCTCAATTTGTTACTAAATTATAATTTTTATAATAAAATTTATTTAAATATATTCACGAGCTAATTAATGATGTATTAAAATGATATAATAATATTGTTTTAGTAATAATCGTTACGAAATTATGCACCTGAGTATGCAGCAGACAACGCATGTAAATTATTGAGACAAGCCTTCACTAATAGCCGAACCAAATCACATAAATCCTCTAAATTATAGTTTCTCTCTCATTAAGTGTTATTAGTTTAATTATCAATTAGAATCAAGAAGAATAATATTTTATTAATATATGAATATACTTGAATTAATTTTTAAGCGATTATATATTATTTTAAAATATGAAATTAAAATAGAAGACGAAAAATGATTAATTGTGTAATTTGATTTTATATGATTCTTTTTAAACAACTAAAATGTGTGAATATAATATAATCGTTTATTTAAATATTTAATTAAAACTACTATGTACACATTTTATTTTATTTATATATGCGACTAATTCATACAATTTTTTCAAATGATTTTTTTTCAATATTATAGTCACTTCTTAATTAAATTTAATGTTAGTAGTAACAATGCAAAACATCTGTCTTATTTTTAAATTTCTGTAAAAAAATATTTAATCTATAATGATAAATATTTTAATAATCATTAAATAAGATTGAAGCAATGATAGAATCTTAATAAAGAAATGAAATAAGATTACTTTTTTTTAAATTTTATAATTCATTATTATTCATTAAAAAAACACTGAATATTTTTTTTTTATAAAAACTATTTTATTTTATATAGTACAAAAAATATAATTAGAGGTAAAAATTCGAATTATAGTTCATTTTTATGTTGTCGAATAATAATTAGTTATTTGTTGCCGATGGAAATTGATTAAATGGGAGCATCAATTTTTGAGATAGCAGGAAAACCGGTAGGGCTCTATTTTGGGGCCACGGAAAACGGGACCGGAGTTAGGGATCCGCCCAGATTCGAGTTAAAGAGATTAAATTCCCAATAGATTAGATAAGCAGTAAACATGCAGTAAAGAAGCTATTATGGCGCTTTTATTAATGTAGGTTGTTCGGCTCCACGACCCCAAATAATGGAATAGTATATATAAATAAATATATATATATATATATATATATATATATATATATATATATATATATATATATATATATATATATATATATGTTAGTTCAGTTCCCGTAGACTGTTTAGTACCGATGTTAACTTTGTGGAATTTTATTCAGTCAATTTTCTATTTTGTTCATTTTGTCATAATACATTTTTTTTTAAATTTTAATTAAAAGCGAAACTTAATCAATTCAACGAATATTGCGATATTGCAAAAGTGTGAAAGTTTACGAGTGAAAATAAAAAGTTGGACAATTTCGATTGTATTAAATTTATAAGTGACAAAATTTATGTGTATATAGAAGTATTGATTTTAACGGCATGTTGGATAAATTTCAAATAACTGTAGCGTTTTCGAATGAACGAATCGTAAATATTGTTTAATTGCGTTCCTTGTTTGAACTGATGTACTTTGTGATGGAAGTTTTGCTCATTTTGGTTAATATTACATATATATATATATATATATATATATATATATATATATATATATATATATATATATATATATATATATATATATATATATATATATATATATATATATATATATATATATATATATATATAGTTAATAACCTTTTACAGTGTTATATATTTATTTTTTTATGATACACATTTCTCAATTAATTCAGTAAGAATTTTTTTAATATATAAATTTTCTTTATCCTCATATAAATAAAAATAGAAATGAAACTTATGATAAAAATGATTTTCTTATTTCATTATTACATTAAATGTAATATTTCATATTTGTGTATTATATTGCATTTTATACGCATGTTGCACCGAAGAACGAGCAGATATTTGTATTTGAATAAAATTCAAGATTATATATTTATTCACTGGAAGGAAATGCGATTTCTCCTTTGAAATATATATTATATATAATTCTTTCCAATTTTTATTTTTTTTAATAACTCATGTATTATTATTTTTTTAAACCTAATTAATATTTATTTAATATATATACACACATATATATATATATATATATATATATATATATATATAATATATATATATATATATATATATTAATATATATATATATATAAATATATATATATATATATAATATATATATATATATATATATATATATATTTATTTATATATATATTAATATATATTATATATATTAATACACACACACACACACGCACACACACACACACACACACACATATATATATATATATATATATATATATATGTATGTATGTATTTTTCATAACCATTATTTAAATAACTTGAATTTGTGTGTATGATTTAAAATTATAAGATATTTTTGTAATTCGCAAATAAAAACTGAATTATATTGTTATATGTTGATTTGTAAAGAAATCGCACCTCATTTACGGAAAAGTATAATTGTGTAATTCGATATAATTGGAAAAAAAATGTGAAAAAGGTTAAATTAAAAAGAATTTCGAGTCCGTAAATTCGTTTTATGTATCATATTTTTATATTAATTAATCCCTTTTTATAATAGAAAGAGATTTTTTTTATTAATTTAAAATTCCTCGAAATATCGATATAAAAATTTTATAGATAAATGTATTGAAAAAAAAATACCATTTTTTCATATATATTGCACAAAAAAATTTAAATTTAATTTTTAAATAAAAATTATAACCACGGTTCTTTTTAATAAATAAAAAAATATTATTTTTCAAAAAAAAAAGCTTAATGTAAATTTGAATTGACACCTTTAAAATATTTTTTTTATACAATTTGTAATATTTTCATTAAATATTGATTTTTAAAAATAGTACATAACCTAAATTATATAACGAATTTCTGTTGAAAAGTAATAAATGGCCTCTAATATACTTGAATTGGAAAACCAATATACAAACGATTCTTCCTTAAATAATATTCCTCGTGCCAATGTTCTTGAAAACCGCGAAATATGTGTATTGCTTACAATATATAGAACGTTTACATATAATATATTTAACGTTGTTTTTTTTTTTAATAAAATAAAGCAACTAATACGTATAAAAGGTTTGATATATAAGTTTAAGATTTTTTTAAATATTAAATTATATAGTATGGGTGACCAAGCTTCTTGATAGTCCGAGCTATTGATCTAAATTTGCAATGTTTTGTAAGTTACAATTAAATACTTATTAAAAAAATGTACAGATTTTACAAAATATGTGTATTGAATTTAAATATTAAAAATTAAACATATTTATTTTACTTGTTTTGATAATTCTTTAAAATTTGGTGAATAATTGGTGACAGCACTTCTCAGTAATTCTTTTATTGTACATTTATCGAAAGCCATAATAATTCTTCAAAGAACTGTATGTGGCTCTCGAGATGCAGTTTGGCTACCTCTGTTATATAAGGTATTTTTATATATAAAAATTATATGTTAGTATGTAGTCTCAAATTGAGTATGTTTTAATTATTTAAATGAGTTGTAACCATTTCACATATATTGTAAATTTAAAAATAAAATTTAGTTTAAAATTCAAGAAAAATATTCGTTTTTAAGTCATTATTAATGAAATTGTAAATAATTTAAATATTGTCAATTAAGAAGATTTCAACAAAAATGTCACCTGACCACTGCGACGAAGGGTTAAGGGAAACCGAAGGGGGTTAAGGCAATAAAGGGATTTATATGCTTGTACCAAATACTTTAATTAAACGTCAAAAGCTAGGAGGTTAAGGGCAATTTTATTCGTGTGTTTCGGGGGTAAAATTGAAAGCGCGGTTTCCAAATTGTCCGTGTACTTGGCGAACGCTCACGAAACGAGGCAGTGTCTGGTGTCTTTCACAGCATCCAAAACGAGAAGGGGATCGCAAATTCCAAAAGATATTTATATTGGCAAGGCCGGGTAGGGAATATAGTAGAAAGGGGGTACGCTGTGGTCGCTCGTAAAAGCGGTCCCTAATAGACCATCATTTTGCCTAGAACACGTCCCAAATTGTGAGCGACGCCGAGTTTAACATTGATAATATCTGTACCATCTTGTCTCCGTCACTGATCGACCTTCATTATACGCGCGGGGAGGAGAAGAAGGAGGAAGAGGTCTCAAACCATGGCAAGGATTGAGTCTCTTTTGTAGCACTCACCCTTTAACCTGCCATACTTCTTTACCACCACTTGCACCCTTCTTTCCTCATGACCCGTGCCGAACCTCCTCTTTTGTCTTTTCCAAAGAAAAGTGGCCTTTTGAGACTGTTGCAAATTGAATAAAAATAATAAAACCGGGGATTTATACACGATAACGAGACGCTCTCGACGAATTTAAACCAAATTCAATCAAATACTAAATTGGTTTGAGGTGGTCGTTGCGAATTTTTTTCCATCTTATATTTTTCTCCTAACGGCCGCCCCCTTTATTGTGTTTTTATAGTTTTGTTTCTTTTTTAGAACTGATATTTCTGCATTGTAGTTTTATATAAAATAAACAACGTTTTTATTTCATTAACAATTCCCATCAATAAGAAGTAAGAAAATAATACTTATATTATTGAATACATTTCAATTTAAATAATTTAGAAAAGGTGTATATATAATTATGAAAATGAAAATCTTTAAATTTTTATCGAAAAAGGATTATTAAATAAAAATTGAAACGTTTTTCCACGTGTGTGGAAAAAAGTTATATAAAGAATTTTAAATATTTAATGGCGGAACGAAAAGCTTTTCTTCAATTAGAATTCGTATCGACGTCGGACGGCATCAAACCGGGAAGAAAATTAAATTTTCATTTCGTCAGCTGCCTTTTTTTTGGGGCTCGGTTTTTCCCCCTTTAAGGTCAGCCATCATTTAATAGTGAATATAAATGAAACGGTGAGTTAAATTCAAAGAAAACGAAATACGATATTAAAATGTTAAAACGGCACTAACGACGTGTCTTAAACTTAAAAGAATTCATTCTACTTTAACGATTTAATTTCTATTTCTATTTTAATATTTTTATTTCTTCATTTTTATTATAGATTTTCATTGCTTGAATATAATAATTTATCATTGAATTTATAGTAACGCATATTAATTATACTTAAATAATAATTGATTTTGAAATATACTGAGTAATTAAAAAAAAAAATAAGAAAATAGTAAAAGATATTGCAAATTATTAGATTTTTTAATTAAATTTTATTGAAATTTTTAGTTATTTATATAATAAAATTACATTGGATAAAAAAATAGTTAAAAAACCTACACAATTCTTAGTCACAATTAAGATTAAAAATAGGTAATAAAATACAGAAAAAAAAGTAAAATTTATAATACTAAATATTCTTTTATTGTTGTATAATTCTCTCTCTCTCACACACACACACATGCACATATATTATATGACAACAAAGAGTGGAGAATGAATAAATAAGTTTAAAAAATCGTGTAAGATGAAAAAACTCCAATGATGTATTTTTCGTATATTTTTTAATCGAATCGACTAATATTTTGCAATTTTTAGCGTACAAAATATTAGTTTTCGTTTGAAAATCGCAATTTTCGAAGATGAAAACTAACTAAAATACAAAAATATTAACTAAACTTCTACTTTCTTAATAAAATAAAATATTTTCTCTCTGGTAATATACATTATAAACAATATTAAATATCGTATACATACTTTCGCGGAAAGAACTAATGACTCAATCAAATATAAGCATATTAATTATATAAGAATATTTTATATCACCAATAATAATAATAATAACCAAACATGTTTTGTTATTATAACAATATAAATACATTGTATACTTTAAAATTTGTATTAAATTTAATAGTTATAAATATACTACTTTGTATATTGGCTATTGTATATTCGGTGAATGAGTTCAAAACAAATTTGTTGGTGAAAATGGACTCAAAATCATGCGATTTTATTAAATCTGGACTATTTTTTTAAAGACTATGTAATGTCTTTGGTTTATGTCGATAAGCCGTAAATAATTGACATCTTGGAAAACAATATTTGTTACGTTATCACTGATATACTATACGGCTTCAATTGCTATAAAAAGTGATTAAAAATTGAGCTTTCCGTTTAGGCCGCATTCAAATCAATCAAGATGGATACATGTCGAAAATTATATTCAAGTAAAAAATGTATTTTTATCTATCGAATAAAATTAAATTCCAAACACTATTTATCAATGATTTATTTTAATTTAAAGTTTTATATATTTATAGAAAAAAAAAGTACTATATATGTTATAAAATGCATAAAAAACGTTTATCTACGAAAAACAAGACGAAAAAAAAATATAACAGTTACGTATACAAAATGACAGGCATTGTGCGGACAAAGCCGATACAACTTTTATGATCGGGCGGTGAGAGAAAAGTCGGCCACCCTTTTACGTCGGTGAAATATTGCTTCGAGACGGTGGCTTTGTGGAAAACCTCTCTCGCCCGAATCTATTACATATGGATTTATTAGTCGCTCTCCTGCTCATGATACGGGCTTATTTTAAAAATGATATATTGGCGGCAAAACGCCGTCGAGCCAAAAAAAGCGGAGCCAACTGTGAATATTTTCTGACGCCTTTACCCCGCCGCGAGCCTCCTCCAATTTCTTTTTTTTATTATTTTTATTTTTTGAACAATATCACTTGTTCTTAAACTGTTTCACTTATTGAATTTATATTTGAAAAATGTATCAATTAAAATCAATTATTAAAAATATTTTTAAATTTATGAAAAATTAGCAAAGATTGATTTATTTCAATTGATAAATTAATATTAAAAAGTATATATATACATATTATTTATATAAAATTATTTTACAATTGATATATGATTCATAATATATATATATAGAATTTTTTTAATCGTAAAAAAATTGAAAAGTACTGATCTATATACCTTTCTGGGCTCTTTTTACATTGAACATAGAGAAAAAATTGGCGAACGTAAAATACAAAAAAAAAAAGAAAAACGAAAAATAAAATGAAACGAAAGCTGAGAGGTGTGAAGTAATTGGTTCGTAAGTAAAAGAAATAACATTTCCGAGGCCACAAATTTTCCGGGCCTGCTCGCGCTTTTCCCTCTCCTCCGTCATATTTTCGCCCTTTTCGCCGTCGTTGTAATTTAACGCAGCTTTTCTTTCGTTTTTTTCTCTCTTTTTTTCCCCCTCGTTTTTTTTACACGCATTTTTACCGACTCAAAAATAATATATATATATATATATATATATATATATATATATATATATAAGTATAAAACGAAAGGAAAAAAGGTAACGAACGCTTTGCCGTATTAATGTGATAATTGTGCTCGGAATTCAATCGAAGCACTTTTTTCTTTCGTGAGACTTAAGGCGCGCCGTTGATGATGAATCTGTAAAGCTTACGTGTTATTTTATTTTTACAATTATTTTGTAAATAAAAAAATAATATTTTTATTACATTTAGAAAATAGTTTGATCGTTAATTTATAAATATTCATAATTACTACTATACAAGTTGATATATTTATACATTTATAATATTTTTTTTTTGATATTATATTAAAGTTACATATTATATTAGAAATACATTTAAAATTTTAATTTTTGTATAATATATTTAATGTAATAAAATACTGATACATATAACTACATAATATTGCGATCACAAAATATGGTGAATTTGTTCATAAAGTGTAATTTTTTTATTTATTCATTCAAATTAATTTCATCCCATTCAAAGTAATCTCCGTCCGATAAAACGCAGTTTTGCTAACATTTTTTCCAGTCCTCGAAACAGTCTTTTATTGGTATAATAGCCTTCAAGACTTTCTTCGATTTGGTTTTTATCTCCACAATCGTGTCAAAATCTCGTATTGGCCTTTCGAGTTTGCTGAATAGCCAGAAGTCGCAAGGAGCCAAATCAAGCGAATACGGTGGTTTTGGAACGATGAGTCGGTTTTTTCATAAAGTCGGTATGACATGGTGCATTATCGTGATGAAGGAATCAAGAGTTGTAGAAACACATGTAACTCGGAGATAATTAAACCATTGGCAAATGACAGTCCTACCAACTTAGGAAAAAAAATACAATTTACCAGCCTTTCTAATACCCGGGAGTTTTAAATGACAATTTTATCTTACTTTTTGATCACAGTAGTATATTTATAACTATTAAATTTAATATAAATTTTAAAATATACGATGTATTTATATTGTTATAATAACATGCTTATATTTGGTTGAGTCATTAGTTCATATTTAATTTTTTTTGTTATGTATAGAACCATAGAGAAAATATTTTATTTTATTGAGAAAGTAGAAGTTAGTTGGTATTTAAACAACGTTATAATATTAGAGACGTCGTATTATTTTATTTTTTATACCTTCAAAATGGTATAAAAAAAATATTTTTGTCATGTGACAAAATAGTTGGAAATTGTTCTTAAACATTATTTTTTGTGATATTTAATTGATTTTAATGAAATTGAAAATTTGTAATTAAAATTTCAATCAGAAATGAAATTGGTTCATCACTGTGTATGTTAGGTGACATAATGCGATAGAAATCCTTTTTCGGAGCCGTTAGCAATTGAACGCGTCGTAAAACGCTTCCTTTTTGGAAGTCGACGTCGATTTAGAGTTGGGATCGTCGCACTTTAGGGTCTCGAACTTTTGTTGAATCGTCGCGGCGAAAGTTCCCCGCGTTCGAAGACGTTTCGAAACTTTTCAGGACGGAAATGTCCGTAAATGGTTTGAATCTGTGAAAAGTATTCTCGACTGTGTCGGAACACTCGGAAATAAAACGGGACCCGAGATGTAAATTCGATATTTTTCATTCTCCAATTAACCCTTCAAAACGACGCAATTACGAGCGAAAATCTTCCGGATTGCGTAATTCAGTAAAAACGATCAAAATTCGCTGTTATATTGACGCTTAAAAACGTTATAATTGCAAAAATAACGATTTCTTTAAAGATTTAAAAATCAAAACGTATCTTTAATGGTACTCGAAGATTGGTGACAATTTTATTAATATTTGTTTGTTTAGTGAATAATACAATTATTTTTTCGAAAAAAATGTATTCAGTTCATTTAAACTTTTAATTTGTGTGTTACTCAATTAAATTGCATAGATATAAGAATGTAAAACTGATGTTAAAAATCAAAATATAGAGATCTTTGAATTCTTAGAAGAAATTAAAGAAAGATAAATTATGTCGATACAATATTAGAGAATTAAAAATCTATTAAAAAAGTACCGAATCGTGTAAATGGAAGTCTTGTAGAAAATATAAGGAACAAATGACAAATCTATATAAAAAACCGCGTAAATCGAGATGTTGATATCGTATTAAATTTGAAGATACATTCCAAAAAATCCATAATTTATTATATTGAAAAACATTTTTTTTTTCAAAATTACAAAAGGAGCAAAATCTTAAAAATACATCACGAGTATTAATTAAAAAAAAAATTCATTGTTTCTGTTGAGAAAGATGGGAACAATCATTTTACATTATTAAAATATTTGTTATTTTTGTCTTTCAAGTTAAAATATAGATAAATTATTTAAATAGCTCGTTTTATTAAATCACTATTATAATATAATTACAATATTACGTAAGCTTATATATATATAATATATATATATATATATATATATATATATATAATTAATTAAAAAACAATTGAAGCTTTGATTAAAAAAAAAAGGAATGTATATATTTTATTTTATATTTAACGTAATTTATAATAGAAACCGTGTCGAATAATACAGCAGTGTTAGGCGGAAAATCAAATTCAAATTAGGGGGTGGAACTAATTAAAGGAAAAATGCTCAATCATTTTGCGGCGCCAAAGAAAAAGAAGTAGCACCGGGTTGCGGATAGTAATAAAATAGCAGCTTGAACCGCTTTTCTTCGTTGTGAAAAGAGAAAATGGGGAACGGGAGATCGGCTTAAGTTTTCCGACTACGGTTCTATTATATTTATATAAATAATATATATATATATATATATATATATATATATATATATATATATATATATATATATAAATATATTAAGAAGTCAAAATTTTTATAAATACGAAATTGAAATATAAATGTCATAAAATTTGTTAGTGACTATCTGTCTTTTTTTTAAAAGAAATTTTACACGTATATTCTTTTACATTGATATACAATAAAAATTGTTGAAACTTTGGTAGCATTTTTTTTAGATTGTTAATATAGGACAGTTGGTAATGATTTGTTTATATAATAATGAAAATAATAAAAACAAATATTTTTAATTATTTGAACTATATAGATATTTGCGATCTTATAATTACCACTACTTTGAGATTTTGTTACAATATGTAATGAAGGGTAATTTTTTTATATTATTAATGAGAAATTAAAAAAAAAAGTTAAATAAAAAGCATTTTTTTAATTTTAGATGAATATCGGAAATCTTCGATATATTACTGTTTTAATTTGTGTCGAATTATCTGAATGTACATATATTAAAAGTCATCTTTTTGTATATTAATTTCGTGAAAAAAGTGAAGTGGCGCAAGGGTTTCGAAACGATAGCGGTTACGAAAACATAAAGAGGAACTTTAATACAAATTTAATGAATAGAGGCTCTCGGGGTAAAAATGGGAGTAAAGACTGCGACTGCCCCCTGTCCCTCCCGAGTCCACCCTTAGCCTTGTGGCCCTCTTGCTCAACTTCCCTAGGGATCATAATTTCCGGCCGCAACAGATGGCGTGGCCCCCGAAGTTTCCTCGGCGCTCGACGGGAAGAACACGCCGGGACAGATGGTATTAATAAAACGGACGGAGAACTCCGCAAAATGATTCATTGTAAACTTCAAAGCAATTTTTTATGTATGAGCATCGCTGATACGTAGACGCATCCCTTACATTATACTATTATACTTTCCGAGACCGAAAGTTACCATTTCGTGCCACCGTTTCGGTACAATTTTTGATTTATGGTCAAGGCACTGGTGGTCCGAGGTGACTTCGAGACGCGCGCGTTTTTTAATTTTTATACAACTTTTTATTTTTTTATCAAAGTTTCAAGCTACGAAATCACTGTAATAATCTCAAAAAATTTTAATTTAATATTTGTATATATAAATATATATATATATATATATATATATATATATATATATATATATATATATACTTCGGAAGGCGGTTCATACGTCTAAACGCTTACAAACTTTGAGGATTTTAGTCTTAAAAGTATCAAAGTTTATAATACTGTTTTTTATATCACGTCAGAAGTTCATTGAAAATTGACAGTGAAATTTAAATACAAAAATCTTGTTATTTCAATTGCTGGAAAATTGCACGAGTTCATACAAAAAAATAGAACATAAAATATTTTTATCAATATTTTATATATTCACGTAAGAAATTTTGTTTATTAAAAAAAAATTAACATTTTTAAATAATTTAAAAACCTATATATATATACATATATATATATTCATTTAATAATATATAATTGTATTAATTACGATTTTTTTTTGTGATTTACATTGATGATTTTAAATATTTATTTGTATTTTGATGTGAAAGATTATGAAAAAAAAAATACAAAAAAGGGAAAATTATGATAATAGTTTAAATTTCCGCAATGCACCAGGAAAATCGGATAAGTTGGAGATTATCGAGACTTTTCTTGAGGCCAAAGACTTGTGAAACAAAGGATAGAGAGATCGTAAATAAAGAACAAGCTTCCGAGAAGACTGCTAATAAAGTTTTTCATGGTTTTCAGTTTAGTGCAATTCTCTAAAGAATTCGTACATAATGATAATTAAATTCTTTATTTCATATTTCAGTCGTTTATATGGTGAATGTAGAATTAATAACGAATAAAAGAACTTTTTTCTATTGTAATATATTTAAATTTATATATAGGATTATTTTACATATTCTACTATTGCATTATATATCAATAATATATAAAATTTAGGAAACGTTTCTGTTCAAAAGGAAACATTTTAATATGTTACTATATTTTTCTGCAATATCATATTTATTTAGCTACAATGATGTATAAGTATATTTATATATATATATATATATATATATATATAATGTCATATTGAAAACTATGTACTTGAAGATGTAATAACTTTATTGTGTCGATATTTATATCTTTTATATAATAATATCGTGTTTTGTGTTAGAAGCATAACATGAAATTCAAAATACCAATACACCCACATATAGTACACGTGTATGAAGATCTTTGTTCAAATATATTTATATGATTTCAATTTAAAGCATCTATATATTTTATTGTAAAATCTAAAGGATATATTTTCTATGTTTTCTGCGAATGTTCTAATTTTAATTATCTATTGAACCAAGTTATATTATTAATTTGTGTCGATTATTTCAATCAATTCAAAAATATATATGTAAATATTATATGAAAAAGATAGGGTTTTAAATCCTCTATAATTAGAATGATAAAATGTATTTTTAATAAATTATTCCATCATAAATGTTTTAATCGTTCTCATTCTTGTCGTTTTATTTTGCGATGACATCTTTATTTTTTTTTAAATTTATAAGTTTTTCCATTAAAAAAAAAGGTTAAGAACCATAAGTCTTCGTAATAAATATAGACACGTATGACAGTCGAGTGATTTAATTCGTTTTTTTTTTATATAATAAATCGATAGAAGTGTTGAAAGTCGAGTTTATTAGTTAAATTAAAACTGAGGTCGTCAAACGTAAAATGTCACCACGAATCTTGAAAGGTAGACCGTGATCTAATAATAATAATGATAAAAAGATTATTTATATTTTGAAATGTTAATTTATTTTATTTTAATTACATTTTCGTAAAAAAAAAAGATATATTTTGTAAATATAAACCGAAATATATGTATATTTCAACGTCGGATTGTAATAAATTTAGTGGACCAGATAGCGTCACCATGATATATTGATAGTATAACGAAACAAGTTGCACGTCACTCGTTTTGCAAATGTGAGTAATTCACGAGAAGATTATTACTAAGTGGAAAATATATAATAATAAATTGTTTAAGTATATATATTACATACATATATCTAGTTATATTCTGTAAATGACACAAAAATATAGAGAAAAAATAATTATATTTCGGTTCAATATCAAGTATATAATTATTTTCATGTTATTATCTATATATTTATGTATTTAATTTTTTATTTCAATACATCAACGATGAAATCAAAAAAAAAAAATTTTTCTCACTACAACTTATCAATAAAATTAAAAGTCGGTTAACGAGTTATATTATGATCACGTCGATTTACGACTATATATTTTTCATATTTTTATGTATATTTTATGAAAAATTCATATTTTTCATCAATCAATTTTTATAGTTTTTGTTATACATATATATATATATATATATATATATATATATATATATATATATATATAATCGACCACATAAGCTTGTTATTTATAATACTTAACCAACTATTATAATAATATTTAAAATTAAAAATCATATATATATATATATATATATATATATATATATATATATATATATATATATATATATATATATTAAAAGTTATAAGTTGCGGATCATGTCGTTATTTAAGAACTGACTGTATATGTACAAATTAGTAAACGAATGAAATGTTAAATTATTAATAATACGTTAATTAATATCAATAAATAAAAAAATATTTTTATATTATAGTATATATATTTATAAAATACATAGTTTATCAATCACTTTCGTTAAATAAAGAAAAAAAGTTTTACTTTAAATTGTTTCGGTCAAAACAGATAAATAAAGGAACATCGAATATTGACGAAGATGTTGAAAAAAAAAAGAGACAAAATAGAAGACAGTGGAATATATATATATATATATATATATATATATATATATATATATATATATATATATATATATATATATATATATATATAAAGTGAAAAACACGGAGCGCGGAGTGAAACGGTTCATTTCACTCCGAATAAGAGAAGGGTTTTTTGAGTTCGGAAGGGTAAAAAGTTAAACAAATCCTGCCCCCCCCCTCCCTCCAGACTCCAGCTTTTGATAGCGTCATCCAGGGTTGAATTGTCGGCTCGGTGGACACTGACCCGGCAAACGGGCAAAACTCCCGCAAAGTAAATACCCGTGTTAGGGTTTAACTCGCCACTTGGGACCCGTGACGTTTGCTACTATTATATATATATATATATATATATATATATATATATATATATATATATATATATATATATATATATATTTTCTTCTCTTTCGTCATGAGCTATCCTGTTTTTTTTTTTTTTTTGGTTTTGTTTGTTTCATATCTAAGCCCGAAGACGCTAAACGGCATCCTAACAGCTCGTGAGTCTTTCTATTAAGACATTATTGACCAAAAACTTTTCTCACTAAGCCGTATATACCATAGGATTCGTACGTGAGAATTGTGACGTTTGTTACTTAATCAGTTCTCATTGGGATACTTTGCATGTTAACCCCTAATATCGTATGTATTTAACCTAATAATATATATTTCTAATTAACATTTTCACTATATATCATATTTACACATGTGTGCTATTTTTTTCTTATATATATATAAATCGTATATAAATACAATATTTCGAAAAAATTTTCCTTTGTTAAATTTTCATTTATTTATATTATTTTCTATGAAAAATATTTTTCTGCGTAAAAATTGGTCTAATGTAGTTATATTTATTTTACACAGGTTATTTATTAAAAACAGAGTTTAAATTTTAAAAATACCCACATACACACACACACACACACACACACACACACATATATATATATATATATATATATGTCAAAAATCGCAAAATTTTGCAGTTCAATATGGTTTTTTTTTTCGGCCGTAACTTTTTTTCGATCACGTCCACTAGTCTGTCAATTATTCTGCAATGAAAAAAGGTTCAATCCGGAGCGAATGTATCAGGTGTTTCAAGAAAATAATTTTCATTTAAAAAATAGATGGGATACGATGAATGCAAAAATGTTCATTTTCTTATATATTTTCAATAATATTCACAATTTCAATTTATTTATTTTTTCATAACTTTTTTATGTTTTGTTTTTTGATTTATGTTTAAAATCCACCTGAGATAATACGATAAAATTACGATTTTTATAAAAAAAAATATGTATATATTGCTTTGTCTCGATAAATAGTACAACTTGATATATTAAAAAGTAAAGAGATTAAAAGTGATATTGATATTTTTTTTTTTATAAAAATTAGGATTTTTCTACGAGTTTTACCTAATAAAGTATAATAGATATGTATTAAAATATAATAACAAAAATATTTTTTATTGCAATTTGATAGTATTGTAGTTTTTCACGGAAAATAATTATATATTATTAAATAAAACTAATAAAATAAAGAGTTTATATTGTTAAATAATATTTTATATAAATGTGAATATTTTAATATTAACATTTATATAGTCAATATTTTGAAATAAAAAACAGATTAAAATAACGCATAATTCTGATTAATTATTATAATATATCAAAATTCAATTTTAATTAATTTGGTATAGTGAAATAAAATAATAAAAGTTTTAAAATATTTCGTGCATTTATGTAAGAAAAATCATTGGATTTTTCAAACAAAAGCATACGAGATGAAATCACATCTAAATATTTCCCGAGGGTTAGTGAGAAAAGAAAAAAATAATACGGAAAAAGAAAAAAAAGAAGGAAGTAGGTCTAGACTTCGTAGCGTCGAGGAAAAACTCGCGATATATTTTTCATCTGCAAATTATGCGTTAACATCAGACGCGTTTGTTTTTACGTCAAAAATATATATATAATATATCAAATACATAAATATTTACCAGACGCAAGTGAAAGAAATATAAATAAAATAAATATTTTTAATTTAATTTATGTGCTATTTAAGAATTAATTATTTTAAATAATTTATTTACTTTTTGACTTAACTTCAATTTATTAAATAATTATAAACTGCTTGAAATGAGATTGAAATTTATTTAAAATTAATAGTTTTACGCCTTTGTTGATTTGTTAAAAATACAATTTTATAGAAGAAATTAAAAAAAAAGTATTATTTTATGCATCTATATCTTTTAGTTTCTACTGTCTATATATATATATATATATATATATATATATATATATATATATATATATATATAATATTTTTCTAGATTTTTCTTTGAATATAGAGGAAAAAAAAGTAGGGAAAAGGAGTTCGAATATGAGGGAAAGACGTTGAACGTCGTCATTCCAAGTGGAAAAGATAAATGAATCGGAGAATCACGGCAATTAAGGGGTGGAAAAGTCCAAGGAAATTCAACGCGCTTTTATGTTTGAACTCGGTTTGCTTTCTCCGTTTTCATTTTTCTTTTTTTTTTTCTTTTTTATCGAGTCGATTTTTTAAAATTTTTAACGTTGATAATTAAAACCTTCCGATGACGAAACTATAGATCATAATAATATGAAATCTTAGGGGCAGATTATCGCTGACCGATGTTAAGCCTTCCGGAAAATGAGAAAATGCGACCCTTCGCGATCATACTTCTACGATTCGAGCATTAATTTTAATGCTTTCCTCTGTTGAAAATAAAATATAATCTGAAAAAATTTGAATTGCGAAAGTCTTTAAAATGTGCGGAGACTTTTCTTTCTCTCTTGCCACCGTTCATTCTACTTTTTCTTTTTAATCGCGATCATAAAGTTTGAATTGGTTTTTTGGATCGATTTTGACCGCAATAATTAGAGTTTTTATGGATATATTAGGCAACACAATTAATTGTATGTATATTTAGGCAGATCAATTGTATATATAAAATAATATTGAATATTAAAATTTTGTCATAATAAAAATTTATAGAATAGTTTTGTTTATTTAAGATATCCTGTGAATATTTAAATGAAAAAGCTAAATGCTCAATTAACCAAAACGATATAAAGTTAAATAATATCTGAACATAGTCATAGATCAAAATATGACCACTCGAATAATCGTGCACTCGAAAATCTTGAGTCGATGAGGCTATAAACAAACATTTTATGGGGAAATTATACATCGACGAGTTTGTAAGCTGCTATGCGAATACTTTAAGTCCACTTCAGTCGACGACTCGAAGCACGGATAGGGGGATGTGCTTTCGTCGGGAAAGGTATAGTCATTTATTGGAAGCAGGTCCTTATCGCCCTCGACCGAACAGACTGGGGATGTTATTTCATACCTAAGGGGTTTTTTACGATCATTCTGCGAGTTAAAGCTGTTCCGGTGACCGAAAATGTACCCGTCGCAGGTTGAAGAGTCGTTTTTGTCACTGCGATAGTCCCCGGGGATGGTTTTTGATACTCGAAGCGTGTGTTTGTTGGGAGTGTGAGTGACCAATCGACCGTGTGACGTGTATCCGGAAAATTTCATGTGCCACATTGTTGAAGATCTCGTTTTTCTTCACATTTTATATACTATATGTAATATATTCATGTGTTTTCTTTTGATTTTATTTAAAATTATATTTTTTTAAATTCAATATAATTTTTCCAAAAAAAATATTATTTGTTATTATAATATATGTTTATAAATATATAAATGTAAGTAAAGGAAAAGTGTTTGTGTTTAAAGTTAAATTTTAACAATATTGTCAAAATGATGAAAATATTTCCATCATTAAATTTTTCTTTAAAACGACGTTGCAAGGTTTTTATATTAGAGTTGCATGAAGAAAAATATGAATTTTTACATACATACGTAAAACGTCAAGTCTCATACGATATTCCACGATAATATTTTCAATTTCGTTACAGCATCTTACAAAAATAAAGTAAAATAACAATTTAATTCCATATATATTAAATGTTACTAAAAATTATATTACTCATCGCGCCTTTGTCTCGTATCATTGAAATATAATCAAATATAATAAATTATGATTATTTGTATTTGTTTATGAATACTCGTGCATTTTTTTTTTAATTCGAAAAGTGAAAAATATTTATTCAACTGAAGCATACATTTTTTTGATGAGCTATCAACATTAAAATGTTGGTGTGATGTGTGACTGGTTGCAAAATATATGTGTTTGATTAGAATACGATTCTTTTATACTGTTTTTTTTTTTGGTCGTAGATCATTTCCAATTTGTTTTTCAGACGTTTCTATTCGTCTACGATGATAGACGAAGCAATCGTCTAACTATGTCCAATTTTTTACACGTCAACCAATTAATCTTACGCTAGATACGGGTCACAGACACATGTCAATACTATTATGTCTATCTATGTTATTGGCAATACGGTCAAATCTTAGAAATATATATCATTAATAATATTAATTTGTAAAAAAATGACTTTTTTATTTAATTATATATTATACAAGATTTTCTTAAATAATTATTATATAGTGTAATATTGTGAATTTCTAAATTAAAATACGTTCATCTTTTTAAAATTTAAATTATAAATTTAATTAACTGGGAAAACATTTTATATTTATTAACAATATTTCACATTATAAACTATATACATTAAATTACAAAAAAAAGAGTGCACATATATATTTTTTATAACAGTGTTTAGGTATATTACAATTTTGTAATTTAACTATCGATACTTATTAACATTTAATAAAATACCAGTAAAATAATGGTAAATAATAAAATAATAAGATAAAAATATTATCATATTTGAATGGATATTTATATGTAACATATATAAACGAAATACTTTATATGTAGGATGTGATCGTATTTAATACTTTTTCTTTTTAATGAGACAACAGTTCACTGTTAGTTCGATTGATGACGATTTTTTCTTATCCATTGCGTGATTATATTAAAAAAAACATCGTTTTCATTATCATTCAGTCCATAACACAGTTTAATTGCAAAAAACTATTGAATGAATTTTTCTGTATCATTCTAATATAAGTTATATATATATATATATATATATATATATATATATATATATATATATATATATATATATATTCAATTTTGAAAAAATCAAGTAATTAATTTGGCTATTTTAAGAAGGTATATAAAGCCGAAAATAATAAGCAATCCTTTAAAATTAATACTAGTAATACTTCCTCTTCTGTCGGCCGAAAGCGTTAGTTTCATGGAACGGGCTATAAAGATAGGAATAAAATTCAAATTAAGTAAACGCCGAAAGGTTCAAGTGAATTACGGCCACAGACATTATTATGTTATACGCGTATAGGCAAAAGTCGGAGGAAACCAAGAATATATACATATATATATATATATATATATATATATATATATATATATATATATATATACATATATATAAATATAAATATATATATATATATATATATATATATATATATACATATATATAAATATAAATATATATATATATATATATATATATATATATATATATATATATATACCAATACCTCACTTTGCGTCGTAGTTATTTTCCAATAAAACACGACGCAAAGTGAATTAAGATTTTCTATAGCAAACCATGTAAAGATCGAAGATAGGTTCCAGGATTACGAAAATACTACTTTTTAAAAAGAAAATTGAACAAAGTAAACGTTTAAAAAACAAAAATAAAATATAAATTTTTATTACATGTATATAAAAAACAAAAAAAAAAACGTACTTAATTAAAACAAAATAAACTATTCAATTAATTTATGAAAACCAAAATTAAAATTAATCACTGTCTGTTGTCGTAAGTTGGCCTTCTTTTATAAAAAATTGGTCCAATGTTTGTTGAACGGCTTTTTTTAATAATATAAAAATAATTTAATTCTGCCAATAAATAAATTGGAAAAATATTTACCTTTTTTGTAACCAGAAATAACACGTAAAAATTTATTATTCTCTTTTAAAAAACACAACACGCAACATTACAAACACACTACGTAATTGAAACTGAACTCTAAAATTAGCAAAACAGAGTGAAAATAAAACTCTATTAAAATTGCGTTGATTTTTAATTAGAAAGTGAATCCACGAGTTTTGATGTATATATATATATATATATATATATATATATATATATATATATATATATATATATATATATGTATATTAATGTGAATGTGTAATTATACAAATTAATATATGTATAGAAATTTTTATATAAATACATTTATATATCGCATTAATAGTTATATTTGGAGTTGATAATATATTATTTATGATAAAGTGATGGAATTCAATATAAGTGAATACAGTAATAAAACGACGATAATCTAATCGAAATTCGATTAAAATTACAACATTGTTTAATATAAATCTGCTTGTTCTCGTTACTTAATTAAGCAATAAGAAAAGAAAGAGAAACAAAACAACATAAAAGATTTTCTTCATCGTTGGTCTACAAGGGATTTTTTTTCGTAGGCGGAACCAATTTTGTTTAACATTAAAAATTGAAAAATAAAATTCGGAAACAAGCTCATTAATTATCTCGGCTGTATTCTGAAAGATGGAAATTTTTTTCAAACGAATTGTTTCCTTCTTTTGCTATTTAATTTTTTTAATTTGTTTTGTAGAATTCTATGTTTCAACCGCCGAAGTAAATAAAACTTTTAATCGTTAATAGTAATAATTAAAAAGAAAATGTTATTTTCATTTTAATATTAACAACATTTATCGGAAAACTACATCTAAATTAGATATTTTATATTATCATTGGTTTACATTTATTTTTAATTTTCTTAAATTATTTTAATAAACTTTATATTTATTTATATATAAAGTTTAAGTTATTATAAAAAATTAAAAAAAAACAAATAAATTTCCAACTCTTGTGTATTATTTACATAAACAATACATTATTAATTGAAAAACGTAATATGATAAATTAAATTATTTGCATGGTGGTTTTTTATGGCATTTCTTTCCACTACCAGAGGCTGCAGACGCTGCAGATGAAGCAGCTGCACCACTTCCAGATGAGGCAGCCGATGCAGCGGCAGCAGCCGCAGAGTTTTTGGCCGAAGCTGCTGCTGCTGCTGCAGCAGCTGCTGAACTAGTTCCGAAAGCGCTTGTTGCAGCCGCTGCGGCAGCTGCAGCAGCATCACTAGCCGCAGCAGCAGCAGCTGTAGCTGCACTAGTTGAACCACTTCCAGCGGCACTTGCTGCTGCAGCGGCAGCTGCAGATGCTTTATCCGCGGCAGCAGAAGCTGCGGCTGCTGCGGCTGCACCTGAATTCTTTGGTGGTCCAGCACAACTTCTTTTTTTCAAACCAGCCGAAGCGGCGGCCGCGGCGGCTGCTGCTGCCGAGTTTTTGGCTGCAGCTGCGGAAGCTGCAGCAGCTGCTGCTGAACTAGTGCCAGAAGCCGCAGCTGCTGCGGTGGCAGCGGCTGACGCAGCATTTCCAGCTGCAATAGCGGCTGCTGTGGCTGCAGCGGATGATCCACTACCTGCAGCGCTTGTTGCCACTGCAGCTGATGCAGCGGCTTTATCAGCAGCTGCAGCAGCGGCAGCTGCAGCAGCAGCACCTGAACCAGCAGCACCTGAACCAGCAGCAGCGGCACTTGCTGCAGCTGATGCTGCACCACCTCCACTTCTCTTTTCATTGGAATCATTTTTACCATGCTTACACTTAGGTTTAATGAAACATGATTGCGACAACTAAAAAAATCAATAAAAAAAAACCTAAAGAAATTTAAATATATTAAATTAAAATGTTACATAAAATTAAATTAACTTACGTCGACAGTGATTAAAATAAAAAGAAAAATTAGAAATGAATTGGTTAAGAACTTCATCCTGGTTTTTGAATTGAAATGTTTTTTACACGAGTTATACTTTTTTAGTGAGACAAATTTTTATTTTCATCTAATTTATATATATTGATTCTGTTTGATTTACTTTTAAATATATTTACTCACGTGGCTGCATTTTAGAATTATGTGATATTATTAATTGCAGTCATTTGAATAAATATTGAAACAATTTTAGTTTTCATGATATATTATTTAAAATGAATGTTTTTAAGTTTTTCTTTTTATTTCTAATTTCAAAACTGTACGATTTAGAAAATACTATTACAAATAATTTTTTTTGCTCAATTTAATGTATGGCAGTTGTATTATTGGACTGTTCGTAAAGTCATTGTTTTGTGAAATGATACACGATTTTTTATAATGTATGGTATAAACATTTTAATAAATTATATTTTATACATTTTGGTACAATACTTTTTGGCATCTTTCAGGCAGGAGTTTGATTCCACGCTTATAAAACTTTTGATCTTTGCTATTTGTCATCCTGATTTAAAGTGAAAAAAAATTTCAGAAACAGCAAAAAGCAATAGTTTAAAGATACCAAATATGGAAAATATAATGAATGTAGTAGTATATCCCATTAAAGCAATAAAAGCTTTTGGGGATTTACCAAACTTTTATGAGATCTTAATCTAAGAAATTTTGTAAAATGAAAATGATAATGTAGGTTTATAGAATTATTTAAAAGTCATAAATTTACTTTTGAAACTAATAAATTTACGACAGGCCATAAATGTTATTTGTTATATTTTAATTTATATTTAAAAAAAAACATAAAATTTTTAAAAGTATAAACAATAAGTATTTTAACAAGTGTTTTTAAAACATAAGAATGTTTAAAATAAAAAAAATATATTTAATAAATGAAAATTATTTGATTACATATAAAATTCATTTGTATTAGTGTCACATTTTTTTAATCAATTATGGTTTTTTGTTTTTCTGTAAACTTAATTAATATTTTGAATATTATACATTTTTGATGAAAATTATTTTAATATTTATTTATTAATTGTAAAATAATATTTTTAAATTTATTTTTTAAAAACAGGGGTGGAAGTAAAATGTGAAAATTTGTAAAAAGATGTGATAAGAATTGATATTAATTTTTATTTTGTATTATTAAAATATTGTATTATTATAATGACAACTGATTAATTTTTATGAATGGAAAAAGTATTATATATTAATATATTTTTCAAATAGTTTCCTTTGAGTTTGTATTTTCTAACTTGTAATTAGTAAATATTCTAAGAGAGTAGTTAATTTTTGAATATAAATATTAAAATATTTTTAGTCGAATAAGTTACATATTAATCGAGATAGAAATTAAATTGAAATTCATATTTTTTCATACATAATATTTAATAAAAAAAATAACTAGAAGCATTTACATGTGGATCTTTTATTCTCATAGGTTTACTAATTTTCACGTTGGTCATTTTTGGCTTGGATGTATGTGTTTTTGTGAGAAACACATTGTTATTTGCTCCCCTTTTACTAATTAAACTTAAAAAGTAAAGAGAGGCATTGTGAGGCGGTTAGGCATGGAGCGGTGTATCGAAGTATGAATGTTGCTTCGTAATTGAGCATGAAATAAGTGAGTATGAACTGAACCCGGGAGAATACATTTTAGCCTTAAATTTTCCAATTAGTCTTACCTAATTGTTGCTCTGAAATATGATTACTATCATAACTCGTGTTTCCGATAATGTTAAATTAACATATACTTTTATTTTTTTTTCAATATTGTAATGATTTCGATGACGACTAACAGCAATGTTGGTGGTTGTCAAAATATGAAAAATAATAAAAACGATACTGTAATAATTTCAAACGCAGCATGTGCAAAACCAAAAAAAGTCACTTAGCATTATAATAAATCGGCAGTTTATGAAATAAGTTAAAAAGATCGAAATCATAAATGATTCGGTAAGTTGTTCCAGAAGAGTTAGAGGAAACACATCAAGTTAATCCAAACAAGTCAGAGATCTGGCCACCTCTTAGGAGTTGGAGGGATGTCTTTAGGAGATTATCGCCAAGGAAAGTTCTTACAGACAATCGTTGCGTTAAATGACGATTTTAGAAGAGGTTCTCGAGTAATGTAACGATTCATGATAATGTAATTATGTAGATTGCTTCATCGTTGTTTATGTGATTGTGTCTCATTTATATACTCTTTTTATGTTATTGTAATAGCAATCTGAAAAAAATAAGTTAATAGCAGATCAATAAAAACACGATTTAATAATTATGATTTTTAAAATTTATTTTAGTCTGAGTAAGATTACTCCAGGAAATTTGAGCTTCCGTCGTGTAGCCGAAACACTACAATATGTACTAAAATATTGGAATTATTTTTGATGTAATTTGCATACAAAAAAAGCTTTTAAAATGATTTTTTATAATATAATGTTATAAGTTGTGAGTTTTCAAATTTATATTATTTTAAAAAGGTCATATGGTCAAAGATATTCGTTTTATAGGAAAAAAAAATTAAAAGCAATTGTTAAAATACAAATATATATTTTTAGTAAGCCCAATGCTTGAAAGTGATTGTTTTTAATTTTGAAATCGTTTTCAAAAATAAGTAATCTTATTAAATAAATATTTAATGTTTAGTGAGAGTAAAAAGGTAAAATTGGGATAATAATACCTAAATCAATATTTTTTTTTCAAAAACCAATATTAAGTCAAATTAGTTTAATATTTTATTATCAAAAAAATATATAATTTAAATTTGATTAAATTTTAAATATAACAAAGATAGTAATTAAAAAATTTAAAAACAATAAAAAAAAGTATCGGGAATAAAATAGCAACAAATTCATTAGATTCTTAATATTTTTAAAATCCTGCAGCGATTGCAGAACCTGCTTCCACTGAACTTGCTGCTACAGCTGTTGCCATTACAGCTGCTCCAGCCATAGCTGCATCAGCTGCTGTAGGTCAAAATTTTTTATCATAATTTTGTTTTGCGGCGGCAGCTGCAGATTTTGCAGAAGCAGCAGCAGCTGCTGCAGAATTGGCGGCTGAAGTAGCTGCAGCAGTAGCGGCTGCTGCCGAACTAGTACCGACAGCAGCTGCTGCTGCAACCGCAGAGCCGGATTTAGCAGCGTTTGCTGCAACAGCTGTGGCGGTTGCAGCATTGTTAGCAGCTGAAGCAGCCGCGGCCGCGGCTGCTGCACCCGAGTTGTAGTCATATGGTCCAAACCATGGGTACCTTGTTCCCGTACCGAATAAAGTGGAACCTGCACCTGTTGCTGCACCGGTTAAACTTGAACCTGCACCAGCTATTGTTCCAGCGGATGCACCGGTGCCAGCTGCTGCGGTAGCTAACGCTCCAGTCCCTGCCGTTGCCCCAGCTATGCCATCGCTTCTTTTATTTATTGGTGGTTTTTTGTTATTATAACGGTACGGTTTTTTTGTAACATGGTTATTTTTAATGCAATTCGTTTCTGAAAACTTTTAAAATAAAATTATAGTATAAGCGGAGGAAAGTAGTGCAATATTGATATTTATAATTTTTATATACTCTTGTCAATAGTAATTGATAATATTATACAATGAGAACCAAAAGAATAAAATTAATGAGTTTCATTACTATAATAGTTTAAATCCTCATGTGTCAGATATCTGTCTGAAGTTGTTGTCATCATAAGAACTTATTTTTATGCTTTTAATTTGTTGCTTTTTATTTGTTTTTTTTTTATTTTGTTGATTCACGTCATCATTAAACAGGTTGTTAATTTGTATTGTTTACATTAAATCGAAAGTTAGGAAATGATGTTAGTGGTGATGTAAATTATTTTATTTTTTATTTCTTCTTTAAATATAAATAATTTTCATGAAAACTTCATCCATTTTTTTAAATTCCGAGATATTAACCACATTTTCATATTACTTATTAGCTAATAGATAATTACTTTAATTTTTTATTCACCTAAAAATATATTATATATTTGATAATTAAAATTGAAGAATATGATTATAAGTAGAGCATCTATTTTTAAAGAAATTTTAATTAAATTATGTAATGTTATTCATTTTATGATTACATAGTTATTCATATTGTATTCGCATTATGTGTTAATATTAGTTGTAGTTACAAAACGTTAGCTAAAAAAGTTTATTTAATATATTTTATTTATTTTTTATAATCGTCGATTTATTTATAGATAGCCTACATTTATTCACCAATTATTTTTATTAATCCACCCATACAAAAGTAAAATGTAATAATTTAAACTAATATTCAATTATCAAAAAAGAAATTGAAATAATCTCTACATTAAGAATCAAATTAAAATTATTAAAAAAAAACGTATAAAAATGATTATTTAAAAATGTTTTTGTTTATCGAATATTTCCCAGTTAAATTTGGTTCTTTTAAAAAAATACGATGTTAATAATAAAATAATTCGTTTATATATTTTATTCAAATTTAAATAATAATATTTTAACTTAAATTTAATTAAAATAGTTGTTTTTTTTTTCAATGTAATATTCAACAATCTTTAAGAGTTTTTTGATATGTCAATATATCTATTATTTATTTTGATAGATAATTCAAAATAATCGAAAAATAATGTTTAACTCATGTTCTAAGATCTATAAGAAATTAAATCGCGCTTGGTGAGGTATATTATGGATCTGAAATGGATGTTGTTTAAGTAATTATTATATTACAAGAAATTTCTTATTAGACTGCAGTGAATTAATAATTTAAACTCTACAAACATAATATTTGAATACAATATAAAATTGTAAATGAATACAATTAAGCTTTATTGAAAATTACAAAATTTGGCAATAAGCAATATCATAAAAAATGTGAAATAAAAAAATCAATTTAGATATTATATTTTATTTTTAATTCATATTTTATATAAACATATTATGGTCACTGATTACAAATATAATAAATAAATTTCTATTAACAAAATATGCAACTTTACTTTTCCATATTTTTTTATTGGCAAAAAAATATGGAATAAATAAGATTCCATTTTTAATAAAAATCATAACATAATATTTGTAGTATTAAAACAACTAATTTACAAGTCAGTATTATTTTTCAAATTTCATTTACGATTAATAGACATAAATACGTAATAAAATATTAAATAAAAAATTTGAAATTAAAAGTAAAAACATGTATACTTTCATTAATAATCAAATAAATATATGAACATGTTTAAAAGGTTAACTAAACATGTTTAAATCTTTAACTAAAAGGTTAAAACTTCAACAATTTTAATGTGTTTCTGATAAAAAAATGATGACTACTTAAGTCTGTATTTATTAAGCAGCAGCTGCTGATCCTGTAGCGGCTGCGCCTGATCCAGCGGCAGCTGCTCCAGCGGCTGCTGCTCCAGATCCGGCAGCAGCTGCACCAGCGGCTGCTGCTCCAGATCCAGCAGCAGCTGCTCCTGTGGCAGCCGCATTAGATCCAGCAGCAGCTGCACTAGCTGCCGCAGCTCCAGATTTCTTAACTAAACCTTTTTTTGCGGCGGCAGCAGATGCTGAAGCTGCAGCAGCAGAGTTTGAGGCGGCAGCTGCAGCAGCTGCAGCAGCGGCAGCTGATCCAGTGCCAGCAGCGCTTGCGGCAGCCGCGGCTGCAGCTGATGCAGCGCCAGAAGCTGAAGCAGCTGCGGCAGCTGCAGCCGCAGCATTGCCGGAGCTGGCTGCACTTGCTGCGGCGGCAGCGGCTGCTGCAGCTTTACTAGCGGCAGCAGCTGCTGCAGCCGCTGCGGCTGCACCTGAGCCAGCACCACCTGATCCAGCAGCAGCAGCTCCTGCTGCAGCAGCACCAGATCCTGCAGCAGCTGCACCAGAGGCAGCTGCACCAGAGGCAGCTGCACCAGAGGCAGCTGCACCAGATCCGGCTGCAGCTGCACTAGCGGCAGCCGCACCAGATCCAGCAGCAGCTGCACCAGCTGCAGCTGCTCCAGATTTCTTACCTACACCTTTTTTTGCGGCGGCAGCCGATGCTGAAGCTGCAGCAGCAGAGTTTGAGGCGGCAGCTGCAGCAGCTGCAGCAGCGGCAGCTGATCCAGTGCTAGCAGCGCTTGCGGCAGCCGCGGCTGCAGCTGATGCAGCGCCAGAAGCTGTAGCAGCTGCGGCAGCTGCAGCCACAGCATTGCCGGAGCTGGCTGCACTTGCTGCGGCGGCAGCGGCTGCTGCAGCTTTACTAGCGGCAGCAGCTGCTGCAGCCGCTGCGGCTGCACCCGATCCAGCGGCAGCTGCACTTGCGGCGGCAGCATCTGATCCTGCTGCAGCTGCACCAGATGCTGCTCCAGATTTTTTATTGTATCCTTGTCTAGCAGCAGCAGCGGAAGTAGCAGCAGCTGCAGCGGAGTTGGAAGCAGCTGCAGCGGAAGCAGCTGCTGCAGCAGCAGAACTTGTACCAGTTGCACTTGCTGCAGCAGAAGCAGCAGCTGCTGCGGCATCAGAAGCTGCAGCTGCAGCTGCCGCTGCCGCTGCAGCAGAACCAGAACTTGCAGCACTTGCAGCTGCAGCTGCTGAGCTTGCTGCTTTATCTGCTGCGGCTGCTGCCGCTGCTGCTGCGGCTGCACCAGAGTTGCCTCCAGATCCACTAGAGGCAGCTGCAGCAGCAGCTGCTGCTGCTGCAGATTGGGCGGAAGCAGCAGCTGCAGCTGCAGAGCTTGCAGCTGAAGAGGCAGCGGCCGCTGCAGCGGCAGCTGAACTGGTACCAGAAGCAGCTGCCGCTGCCGCTGCCGCAGCTGATGCAGAATGTGATGCTGCGGCAGCCGCGGCCGCAGCTGCGGCAACTGCACCAGAGCCGGCTGCACTAGCTGCTGCGGCTGCTGCAGCTGCTGCATTTTTAGCAGCTGTTGAAGCTGCAGTTGCAGCTGCTGCACCTGTGTTATAGCCAAATTGTCCAAACCAATTACCAGGTAATCCTGTTGCTGCACCGGCTACACTGGAACCTGCACCAGCTAATGCTCCAGCAGATGCACCGGCGCCTGCTATTGCTCCAGCTGATGCACCTGCGCCGGCTAACGCTCCAGCTAATGCGTTTGTTCCTGCTGCTGCACCTGCGCCGGCTAACGCTCCAGCTAATGCGTTTGTTCCTGCTTCTGCACCTGCGCCGGCTAACGCTCCAGCTAATGCGTTTGTTCCTGCTGCTGCACCTGCTAGTGCAGAACTTCTTTTACTTATCGATGGTTTTTGGGCTTTGCAACAAGGCGGCTTTTGGTAGCAAGGAGGTTTTTTGGTGCATGGTGGTTTTTTTATGCAGTGTGATTGTGAAAACTTTTTAAATAAAAAATGATTATATAGAAAATTTATATATTAATCATAATTTTAAGTATTGTTATGAACTCACGTCAACAACGACTGCTAAAACGAAAAAAATCAAAAGAATTTGAATGATGTGCTTCATTATTATTGTTGTCCAGATTCTACTGTTTCCAATATCTTTCTGAGGTTACCGTCTCAGCGATATCTTATTTTAATGCTATTTATGTATTGATTTATTATTTGTTTTCTTTTTGTTGATTCAGACGGTTGTACTATTTAACCCATTAACTGGTTGATAATTTGTACATTTTTAATAAAATATCGATTGGTGTGAAATATTTTTATTTTTTTTTAATTTTCCATCAAAACCAGAATTTAAATCATGACTTATGTGTTAATAAATACTAATTAATAATTTAAATTTAAGAAATTACGTATTTGGATCACATATAAATAATAAATGTAATTTATTTTGAAATATTTTTTTACATATATGTGCGATTAACTTTATCCTAAGTAATTTTTGAATAAGTAATACTATAATTATTGTTTAATTTTTATTTCCTTTTTACATATTACTTCTTTAATATATATAAATATATGTAAATTTAAGGGTGAAATGGAGAAAAGTTAAATTGAAATAATTTGATATTTTAAATAACATAATGTATCTATAGTATGTTAGATTTTACAATATAAAATAAATATTAGTATAAATTTGTAAATTTGGTAAAAAAAAGTAATGTTTTATATTTTATAGTATATGGTATTATAGAATTAAAAATGTGCTGTACATATATCTGCATAATATTTACAAGAAATCGTTTTCATAACAACATAAGCCGTATTTTGCGAAATAATTTAGTTTATATAACATTTTTCTGTGAAAAGTATTTATAGTTGTAATGCAATGTAACGAAGATGATTTTACCGAAAGACTGCAACTGCTCATGTGAAATTGTCACAGAAACTGCTGTAGTAATGTTGAAGAAAAGTAGAAAGTTTTCAGTATATATATCGTTTGTTGGATAACAACATTGTGCGGTCAAGAAATAAAGCAAAAGCTTCAAGACGATGTTTACTCGGTCATTAGGCGAAGTTGTGTCCATTCACGTACTGTTTAAAACGTTGTATAAAGAAGTATATATATACACACACACATATATATATATATATATATATATATATATATATATATATGTATATACATAATGTAATAAGAGTATTTATATTCGATGCGAACTTGCTTATTCGATACTAACTTTTAAAGTTGCCTTTCAAAGTGGAGAAAACTCGTAATTTGCCGTTATCTTTCGTGTTTCAACTTCGTTTTCCATATTGATAAGAAAATACAATATTTATAAAATTAGTTTAACGATCACAAAAACTATTCGTTCATAACGACAATTTTATTGATAATCGCATGGAAATTGCTCGATGCGGATTTTTTATTAGATTTATATATAACGTAGATGAAGTATTATGCAATCGTAGTTTCAATTAAATATAAAGCATTGTAGATGTAGATATTGCACGAGCTTTGCATAACGTAGCAGATTTTCAATAAAAATAAATATTATATATATATATATATATATATATATATATATATATATATATATATATATATATATATATAGTATATTCGTTAAATGAACGATGTAATGTATTTGGAGTACTTCGCTTATGTAGTATTTACTTTATAAATAAATCTTTAATAACTAACATTTTAAATATTTTTTTAAAATTATTTTTAGGATTAAATATTGTAAATTAAAACGAGTTAAATATTTTATTTTTTGATTTTAACGATGAGAAGTTGGTAAAAGGTTATACGATTGATATTTTACTTTGCACTTAAAATTTAATATTTTTTATTTTTTTTTATATCTCAGTATCGTATGTGTGACTGATTAAGGGTGGAAGCTGATATTGTATTAGAAAGAACAGTTACTGTTGTAATAGAGTAGTTATTGTTGAAACGTTTCTTTTTCATGTATTTATTATCTTAACTAAATATAAATTAGCTATAGGAATATAGGAAGCAAAAGAAATAGATCTTTAAAAACTCGGTTAACAATTAACTCTTTAAATGTTCATACCGAAATCATATTGAGAATCTCTGATCTATGTAATTGCAGAGTATATCGATCTGTGTATATATTTATAAATCGTTTGTAAATATTTTACTGTATACCATATATAGATTTTTTATACTAATTTATTTTTACGTTCAATATTGATAATTGTTTCCACATCGCTTAGGTTATATGCTATAAAACAAATTTTCGAACTTTGATGGTAACATATAGTTAAAAATTGTCCTTTGTGATAAAAAAAGGTGTAACGTTTGATTATATAATTAGCGACTATTAGTGGATAAGATACGTTTTGGAAAATTAAAATTTTAATTTAATGTTGTTTTTTCTTTTTGCAAAAAAAAAATAAATAGATGTATTCCATGACGTATTTGTCATAATAATTATATGTAAAGATGTTTTAAAAATAAATACTGATAAGACAAAAACAAAAATGAAAACAGTTAAATACAAATATTATAACAGAAGTAATAAAATAAATTTCTAATATATCATCGTTCTATTAATATCCAATATTAAAAAAAAAAAATTTAATTTTCGTAAAACTAATATGAATTTTATATCTAATTGGATTGTAAAATGTAACATTCTAAATTAAGAATATATATTTAAAATGAGGAATGGATTTAAAAATGAGTTTCATTTTTCTTATTATTGGATAACACAGAATAACTTGCTTGATTACATGTTAAGAACTGATTATTAAATTAAATATATTTTATTTAATTATTGATATTAAATATATACGTATTTATTATATACACATCATTCAGACAAAGAAGTAGGAAAATTATTATTTTGAAATTGGAATTGATAAATTAGTTTTTTTTAATATTTAAAGGGCGATACCGATAATTTTGGATTGTAATTAATTTATTCTGTTGATTTTTTTTTAGAATTTGATTGATAACTATCAAAAATATTAAAAAAAATACAATTTATTAAATATGACTGGTAATATAAATAGAAAATAAATAAAAATATTGCGCCGCATTTAATATTGTTGAAAGATAAACATATGACCAAAAATATATATCCATAAAATATTTAAAAACTGAAACACATTATTGAATTTGTACAATGTGTACGTAATAATAAATTATATTGAAAGAAACACAAGTGTTTTAAAAATTATATACATTTGAAGAAATATTGACACGAAAAGAGTTCATGCATATTTCTTAGTCAAGTTATACAAATAATTGTGTGCTTCATAAATTAAAAAAAGATGAAAATTATTTGCACACGTTTTAAAATATTGTGCAAACTTTCGATTTATATGACGAAACTGTGTTGCAGATTATTTGATGAATATTATTTGGAATAATTAATTTTAAGACACGTTTTTGATTATTATTTGATTAAACGGCAATATTTTAGCCAGTTTTCACGTTTACGCTTATTGAATTTCGAAAACCATGTTAAAAATATAACATATCGAAATATTTGTTTTTATAAGATAAAACTCTCAAATATACTAATATTTTATTAAAGCTATATTTTTAGGCTTAAAATAAGTTTTAATTTATGACAAATAAATATAATCGCTTTTTTTTACATAAATATGTTATGTGCAATATAATTTATTAGGATTCATTATAGAAAAAGACATACAATTTTCATTCGTTCAAGTGAAACACATATATTATAAGAAAAAATGTAAAACGAAAATAAAGATTAGCACAAAAATAAAAATATTTTCCAAATTTTTTTCTAGAATTTCAAATATATATATGAGTTCACTTAAAACGTTTAAATCTAAGTATTAGTATATTCTGTTTGATATTTAGTATTTTTATATAATACTAACGATCTGAATGAAAATAAATATGATTAAAATGTATTTTACGTTTTGAAAGAAAATTTAATATTATTGAAATAGTTTGGAAATCATTATTAATAAATTGTGTTTACTTATCATCAATAGATGAAACCAAATCTCATTTACAATTTTGATATGCGAATTGATGAGCAACAGCTATACAATAGCACAATCATATAAAGGAAACAATCGGTTTATTCCAAATGCTGGAAAGTTAATTAATTTTATACAATAACACAAATCATATTTTTTTGCCATCACTGTATTTAATTTTATATATAGAAAAATTGATTTACATATAGATATTCTACGTAATTCTGTTTTTAATGGTTATATATTTTTAATGATTTGTATAAAAAATATTTGATCTTGAAGTCAAAAAAAAATTTAATTAAAAAATATAAAGTTTATTTTTTTTAATAATTTTATTTATGTTAGAGATAGCAAAAGGGCCAGATAGAATAGTAATAATAATGGTATATGTCAGGGATGGTCAACTCATTGAAAGCGGTCTACTGCATAACTATAGTTATTTACTATATTTGTATTATAAATATACATCTTTTATGCGTATTATTAATGAGAAAAAAAAATCGTATTTAATTATAAAATAATTAATTTGTGAGAAGAAATCATTATTTTTTGTTATCGATATCAGCTTAAATTTCAAATAAACATTATTATGTTTATTTTATTTTTGGCTTTATATTATTTTTTTTGTCAAACATCATATACATTATTGTTAGACTGCCATAATTTAAAAAGACAGATCGTCTAGTATAATATTTTATGTTTAGTGTTCAATAATTTGGCATTTGCTGATCTACATTGATTTTAAAATATATTTTATATATATGTTGTTTTATTTACTATGATTATTGATTTGGGTTAATTATTGGGATAACTTTAATTAGTGACATCAAACTGATTATGAGTATATGAGCAAAAATATTAATATATTCGCATGTTGAAAATCAAAGTCTGTTTTAAAAGTTATAATTTAATAATATAGGGATAATTAATATAGACACGTTATTGTACAAGAAAAAAAATATACATATATATATATATATATATATATATATATATATATATATATATATATATATATTGAAATTTTCTATAAATTGTGCAAATCGAAATCTGTTAATTTTTTTAATCATATATATTTGTAATACCAATTATAAATCGAGTTTTCAAATATTTATAATTGTTGTTTCTTCTTTTTATATTATGTTTTAGTACATAATTAAGAAATTAGTGTTTTTTTGTTAGAAATTAAAAAATACACAATTTTAACAAGAATTAATATGTCGAGTAATTTATTAGAATACATAATATAGTTTTATGTATTATTATGTATTCTAATATGTCGAGTAATATATTAGAATACATAATAATATAGTTTTTGTGATTTTAATTGTGACTATTATTGGAAATTAAAATTCTTCAAAATTATAATTTTCAACTACTAAATTTCTAGGAGTTACATGACTCCACTAATATAGGATCTGTGTTTGTGGATATATGACTAATTTTGAAAAATATAACTATAAAAATATATGGTATCAAATTTTTAATCAATATACATATATTATATATAGCAATTAGCAGATTGTTTACCTAATTAATGTCATTATTAATTAAAAAAAATATATATTACAATTTGAGGAGCTAAGCATTTATGCATAGAAGTGGAAATATCGTAAGCCCTTGTTACTTCAAAGTTACAAATTGAATTAATTATAATAAAATTTATATCGATTGTTTTTGTTTCATATTCTTTTACACTCAAGGAAAAAAATCGCTCATAGAAGGTTAAACTCATACGTTTTTATATCAGAGTTGGAATGTTTAAGTATTAAATTATTATTTTCAATTTTACACCGATTTTAGAATACTTCACGCATTTCTTACATTTCTCTAGTTGACATTATTGATAAATTGCTTCAAGATAATGCCATTTTTAAATGAGATATATATTTTTTTAATCTTAGTACCGAAGAACAATAATAATAAAATTTTACTTATGCGATTTTTAATTGAAAAATTCAGAGTTGTGTAATTTTATAAAACGGAACGCATTTTGTATTTTGATAACAAATTCAAAGCTTTTTTTTATGCGGTTTGTATTAGAGTGTATCTATAATTGTTTGCGCATTTTCGGCACGAATGAAATTTGCCAGTATTCCATATGAGATTCATTTCCGAAGACAATCGTTTGTCGTGTCGCTCTGGTACCGGTTAAAGTGTGAGCTGGAGGTTTCTGCGGATGCGAAAACTTTTTACGATGGCTGTATGGGAAAGATATATCTTGTCAGGCAAAGTGGATGATATCCGTCGTTCTCTTGTGAAAATCAGAGTCCTATTTCCATAACAGAGAAACGTGAGACCGCGATGCTCCGATGCAGCATTCGTATGCAAGTCTCATTGCCTGGAAACAATTTGGCCACTGTACCAAATATGCGCCGTGCCCAGAATACATATATTTTATATATTGTAATATTATATATATATATATATATATATATATATATATATATATATATAAACATATATACATTTTTGTATCGTATACTACATATATATATATATATATATATATATATATATATATATATATATATACACATATATATATATATATATATACACATATATATTATTTTCTTTAACAGATACGAGAACAAAGGATAATCGTTTTCTCGGCAATTCGGAAAATTACGGATTCGAATAAATCAATATCGGGATCGATGTGTCGCCAGTGTTTATTTATTTTCATTATCATAATGGATACACTTTTATATATTAAAGATATTCATAAGCGTTGTTGTTTTATAATATTAAATACGATTTTGTTATATCAGAGTTTCTTTCAATACGTTGATAAAACAAAGAAGTAAAATACATATTAAAATATTAAAATTTTATATTTGTAATACGATAATTTCACTATAAACTAGACAATTAGTTGAATATCAAATGGAATTTCGTTATATATACATAATTAATTTTGTTTATAAATTATATTGTTTTTAACACGCCATAATTGTTGATTCTTTTAATGTGCAGGTGAACGTTTACGTCTGATATGAATTATGTGATTCAGGTGTGCATATATAGTATATTATAATAACAAGCATATCACTTACATCTGTTCAATTATCCAATATTCGACAAATATTTACATTGCAAAATAATAAATTATCGAAAAAATGTTTGCCTTCAATGTTCATATTTGATTAAATGAGAAATAATTATATTTATTAAATATTGACTTAATATAAATAATGATGCAATACTTTAATTCCTACAAAGAAATAATCTAAATTTCTATATATTAATGGTTTAGTATATTAGAATTACAAAACATTTATTATTTCGTTTATCGAAAAGTTAATATGAATTATTATTATGATACAAAAAACGTTTTACAAATTCTGAAAATAGAGTTGAAATACAATAATATTCATTTATATATATATATATATATATATATATATATATATATATATATATATATATATATATATATATAGAATTTTAGATAATTAATAGATTAACAAACAAATCGAAATATTGAGTCACAACGGAATTTAATTTTATTACAGAAAGTTTGACCTAGGGTTTCAACATTATTTTGTTTTATTTTAAACCGCTTTTTGGAAGAAAAATGTAATATAATTGATTTAATTAGGAAAATTTATAAATTAATATACAATTTGAAAAAGGTCAACAAAATCATTTTCCCGAGTATAAATTACTCAAAAAACAGATATGTAACACAAGTTCAGGAGATAGTTAGGGAGACAATATACTAAATATAATGGAGAAAATATATTTTATTTTTCTATAATGCATTTAAATACAGCGGAATAAAATTTTTAAATAACAAATTTTTAAAATATAAAAATTTGAATATTGAACAACCATTATTACATATATATAATAAATTATAATGGAAGTATATAAAGATTGAAAACTCATGCTGAAGATTCATGTTTTCGGAATACAATTATAACAATGATTGCTTCAAAAATAAATACATTTAGCTGTAAGAAAACTACAAAATAGTAATTAGAGTATTAGAAGAAGAAATTTAAATGATTATATTGGTAAATTAATAGAATTAATTATTTAAAGGCTAATTCTATCACTAATTTCATTTTATTTTAGGTTTAGAAACTGTTGCTGTAGAAGCTGCCGCTGCAGAACCTGATACTGCGCTAGGTTTACCACCCTTTTTAGCTGCAGCAGCAGCAGCAGCGGCAGCGGTAGCTGCTCCAGAACTGGACGCTGCTGATCCCGCCGCTGCTGAACTTGATTCTGTGCCAGTTTTACCACCCTTTTTAGATGCGGCTGCAGCAGCAGCAGCGGCAGCAGCGGCTTGTCCCGAACCGGACGCTGCTGATCCCGCTGCTGCTGAACTTGATTCTGTGCCAGTTTTACCACCCTTTTTAGCTGCAACAGCAGCTGATGCAGCTCCTGAACTAGATGAACCTGCAGCCGCAGAACTTGCCGCTGCGGAACCTGCCACTGCAGAACCTGCTGCTGCGGAACCTGCCGCTACAGAACCTGCTGCTGCAGAACTTGTTGCTGCAGAACCTGCCGCTGAAGAACCTGCTGCTGCAGAACCTGCTGCTGCAGAACCAGCCGCTGCAGAACCTGCCGCCGCAGAACTTGCCGCTGCGGAACCTGCCGCCGCAGAACCTGCCGCCGCAGAACCTGCCGCCGCAGAACCTGCCGCCGCAGAACCTGCCGCCGCAGAACCTGCTGCCGCAGAACCTGCCGCCGCAGAATCTGCTGCCGCAGAACCAGCCGCTGCAGAACTTGCCGCTGCGGAACCTGCCGCTGCAGAACTTGCCGCTGCGGAACCTGCCGCTGCGGAACCTGCCGCCGCAGAACTTGCCGCTGCGGAAGCTGCCGCTGCAGAACTTGCCGCTGCGGAACCTGCCGCTGCGGAACCTGCCGCTGCGGAAGCTGCCGCTGCGGAACTTGCCGCTGCAGAACTTGCCGCCGCAGAACCTGCCGCCGCAGAACCTGCCGCCGCAGAACCTGCCGCCGCAGAACCTGCCGCCGCAGAACCTGCCGCCGCAGAACCTGCTGCCGCAGAACCAGCCGCCGCAGAACTTGCCGCTGCGGAAGCCGCCGCAGGAGAACCTCCCGCCGCAGAACCTGCCGCCGCAGAACCTGCCGCCGCAGAACCTGCCGCCGCAGAACCTGCCGCCGCAGAACCTGCCGCCGCAGAACCTGCCGCCGCAGAACCTGCCGCCGCAGAACCTGCCGCCGCAGAACCTGCCGCCGCAGAACCTGCTGCCGCAGAACCAGCCGCCGCAGAACTTGCCGCTGCGGAAGCCGCCGCCGCAGAACCTGCCGCCGCAGAACCTGCCGCCGCAGAACCTGCCGCCGCAGAACCTGCCGCCGCAGAACCTGCCGCCGCAGAACCTGCCGCCGCAGAACCTGCTGCCGCAGAACCAGCCGCCGCAGAACTTGCCGCTGCGGAAGCTGCCGCCGCAGAACCTGCCGCCGCAGAACCTGATGCCGCAGAACCAGCCGCTGCAGAACTTTTTCCTTGTTTTCCTTTGTTACTAGGTAACACTGAACTTGAGATTGCAGATGTGGCGGCAGCTGTCAATTTAGCTAAACTAGCAGCTATAGTATTACTAATGTCTGATCCGTCTGTTTTATTCTCTTCATTGTCTTCGTTATTCTCATTATTGTTTGTTTTATCTTTACTATTTTCTTCATTGTTTATTGTTTGTGTTGTATCATTAGCTAGATCGTCACTTTTTTTGGTATATTTTGGATATTCTTTCCAATAATTAGGATACCCTTTCCATCTTTTTATTTGTTTTCCTATATTCCGAGATTTGTATAGATTTGGTTTTTTAATAAAAAACGAATCCGATAGCTGAAATAAATATTATCATAGTTAATGTATATATATATATATATATATATATATATATATATATATATATATATGTATGTATATATATATACGATATATGTAAGATAATGGAACTTGATATTATTTATTACTAACGTCGACAGCGATTAGGAAAATGAGAAGAAATATTGTCAATCGATTGAGGAGCTTCATTTTAATTGATAACTTTCGTCTGTCTTGTACGATTTCCTTCTGAATTTAATTTATTTTCTTGGACACATTTTATTTTTCTGCTATTTATATACCCTTTGATTTATTGGCGTTTATTTTCTGTATTGACACAGCGGTTGCATTTTTTAACTTGTGCGTAATATCGTTTAAATATATTTCAATATCATATACTTTATTATTTGAGGTTCATTATTAAAAAATATCAATAGATATTTGAGAGTCACATCTAATTTTATATAAATTTAAGTATTTATTTATTTTTATCAATATCTACATTTCTAATTGAGATTTTTTAAATAAAAATTCCAAGATTCTTCTCTTTTTTTTTGAGACGATAAATGGAAACAAGTTTTATAGTCCGACTAATCTGTAATCCAGAATAGATAATTTATTAAATTTTAGACCGATAATGTGTATGAAGTATTCTAATTTTCTCAGAGTGTTCGTTTCTTATTATGTATATATCTTTTGATTGTACTTTTTTTGGAACCGGTCTACTTTCTTTGGATTTTTTATTCGGCTTTTATTTCACGTTATTCATTTCATTTCTCACTGTTCTTTTCTTATTTCTTTGACCGTTTTGGTCTGACAGTGCTGCTACGTTCTTATGTGGAATTATTCAACGCGTTGTCTGAATAATATAAATCTTTTGGAAAATTTTCCCTGAGGGATAAGCGGGAAAGCATTATAAATTTTACTCGAGGAGAATTGATAAGAAACTATAAGCGCATATAAATATTTATATTATTCCAATTTTTTCCGCCAACGATAATCTAGTTGCAATTTTAAATATACCGTATATATTTTTGTTAAAAAATGAATGTGAGATAAAAATCTAAAATGATTATTTACATAAATATTTATTATTAAAATCTTCACGTGTGATGCATGCGAGTATTTTTTATTATTTTATAGTGAATTTTAAATATTATAAATAGTAATTGGATATTAATCATATTTTCAGTGTGAAGATAGTATTTATAAATATTAAATTATTATATAACTCTTTTAAAGATATTCTTATCCTTCCAATATTATTTTTTATGTGAAGGAAAATTCTATAGTTTTCTTTGGGAAATATTGATAGATTATTCAATACATTGTTACAATCGATATGAAATCATTCGTGGACTATATATATATATATATATATATATATATATATATATATATATATATATATATATATATATATATATATATATATACACAAACATATTTTAATAATAGAGAGATGGATCGAGTGTTGTGCGTTTAATTGAAATTTATTTTGAACGTATAACGAATGAACGGTTCACACAATTAAAGCCGTTATATATTGTTTTAAAAACGAGAAATTTAATTTATGGCTTCAATTGCATGAATTTTGCAGTAGTCGGGTGCGGTGCCGTTGTTGCTATAAATTATTCGAACCATGTGTTGCCGTTGTTGTACGTTACCAAGAAATTATATTAAGACTATATTTCCATTTGCAAAAAAAGACCATATGGCAGGATTTTTAACGGATTTTCAACGCGATATGTGAAACGGGAATAAATTTTTTAATTATATATAAGTACATATGTAATCAATTAATGTTAGACGAACGAAATATCCGTTATAAAATACGTATAAATATTTTTAGCAGAATGAAAAATCGTAATAATTAGCGATGATAAATTGTAATATGGAAACGTATAAATGAAAAAAATATCATTTTACATATTATGCTGCAGGAAAACAATAATAATAAAAACAAAAATGGAGATCAACTACCCGTCTATTATTATTCATAGCCACATGCTTGTGAACCCTTCTCTCATATCAACACCCCTACAGCATATGTTGCGGTTGTACAAAGGTATTTATTTATTTTACCGAGATAATTGTTCACAAACAAAATATTTAATTTTTCATCGTTGAAAACGGAATATTGTTAAAAATCAATCTTTTGAATTTATTTATTTTAAATATATTTAATAAGTCAATGAACTTTTCAATTTCATATATACTCGAGTAAATATAACGGATTATTCGAGTGTGTATAAAATAATTACATTATTTATACACGAGTTGTACAGAACGTGGGTGTGAAATCAAGGTATCGCTCGTATATCTTTTGAATTATCAAATAAATACGCATTTATTAATAGAGTGATATCATAATTTTAAATAAAATATTTGGATTTTAATTTTCAAAATAAACGAATGTTTTAAATCTGTTAATAAAGAGTTAAATAAAGAATTAAATAAATATATAAAATAATTGTAAAAATTTGTATAATAATAATAATATATTTTACGAATTGTTCTACGGCGTGATCGTAATCGATTAACATTTTCCATTTATATATGGTATATTACATTATTAACTTCTTTGAATATTTTTAATTTTTGAAATTGCATACTATTTATCGGAAGTGGATAGACAGTCGATTTATTTTTGAATGAAAAAGTAGTTTTGGAATGGTCTGAAAAAAATTGCATTAATTAGCGGACAGGGAAGAGATGTGGGGATTCACCCCCAAGAGACTGCGAACTATTTATTATATTTTTATTTTGCCAGAAATCATTAAGCAAAATTTTTAATTTTATTTTCTCTATTCATTATACACACACGTGATGTATAATCATGGATTTTCAACTTAACACTAAGTAAAATAAATAATTAAAAAATAAATTTTATAATTTGTATTATTTAATCTATGAAGTATATGTATGCAATTAAAAAAATATTAATTTTGATTTAAAAAATTAATATAATTTGAAATATTTAGTAAGAATCCAGCTTTATGCATATATTTTGTACATATAATGTTTTAAAAATCTTGAAATGAAAAAAAAATTAAAACAATATTTATATAATGGGTGTTATGTTTATTTTTCTTAAAGACATAGTTTATGACGGATAATAGTTGTACTCATTCAGCCGCAGTTCCCATAAAGAGAAGGATTTCAAAGAAAAATATACAAAGCATTCAAAAACTGTCTATGTTAAATAACATCTTATTACCCTTTCATCACAAAAATACGATGAATGGATAATATCAAAGAAATTTTTTATCACAATACAAATGTTTTCACAAGCCTTTCAAATCATGTGCGTATATTTTTTCAATACGATCATCGAATGCCAGATGCATAAAATATATTAATATATATATATATATATATATATATATATATATATATATATATATATATATATATATATATATATATATATATATATATATATATATATATATTATAAAGTTAAAAATATGCGTCATGAGAAAAAAAAATACAAATATTTTTTTACAAAATTAAATACCCCGTTGATATATGAGGAAATTTTAATAGTATTCAAACGGTGAACCAGCTGAAGATCGATTAATTATCATGACAAAAATTCGATACACTACGTTGAGATTTATTGCATGCATAAAATTTTTAGAAGCGATTTATGCAGGTCGTTTTACGACGGTTTAACGAAAAATTATATAACTTTGGTCCAAACTACGCGACATTTACATAATCGATTGTGGGTCACGTTATGTCACGTGGCGTTTTTATGGAAGCTTACGAAAAAGTTTATAATAAATAATGAACGTAGTTTCCAAGCTGCTTTATCGATCTTTAAATATGTTAGTATTTTTTTTCTGATGTTTCAAAATAAGTATAATGTGATATATATTACGATGTATTATGTGCAAAACTATTTTAATAGTAATATACATGTTATTTTAAAATTACAGTATTCTTTTCTTTATTCCGATTTGGCTGCTTTCAATTTCAGTGAGATTTTTTCAATTATTTTTATTAGGAAAGTCAAAGAAGTGTACGAAATTTCATTTTGATGTTCTTGTTTCTTTTATAAATATATTATATTATATATACTATAGATGTTATTTGTACAAAAAAATTATAAGGAATTTCAAAAAAATATATTTATTAACACTTCTTAAAAATACTATTACAAATAAAATAATTGAATTTAGTTGTATTCGGCAGAATCAGATATGAAAGAATTTCGTTACAAAAACGATTTCGTTTAAATTTGAGTTTTTTGTTTGATATTTAAAACCAATTGCGAATATATTATATCAACAATCGTAACGATAAATAGATTAATTGAAATATATTAAAATTGTTATAAAAAAAATAATTATTTATAACAATATTTTATTTTCAAAAATGTTTAAAGTGTATTTCATATAAATATTTAAAAAACTATGTAATACAAATCAAAAATAAATTATGATTGCATTAATGAAATTTATTCATAACAATCATTATCTAAATCATCTCCTGTGTAGGCTGAGGCAGAAGAAGTGGTACCGGAACTAGTAGAAGCACATGAAATTGCAGAGCTACCAGCTGATGCGGTACTAGCTTCACCAAAACCACTCTTTTTGTTATATTTTTTGTCCGCAGATACCGATGCAGCAGAAGAAGAACAGAAGCACCTCCAGCACTCGAAGCAGCCGCAGCAGCAGCAGAAGCGGCAGCGGCAGCCGCCGAATCAGTTCCGACGGCACTTGCTGCAGCTGCTGCGGCTGCAGACGCTGCATCATTTGCAGCAGCAGCAGCAGCTGCAGCGGCTGCAGCAGCAGAGGCTGCGGCAACAGCAGAGCTACTTGCTGCTCCTGAATTTCCTGGTTATTGTCTTTTTTTGCTGCGGCTATTATTGTTGAACCTTTGGAACTAGAAGCTGATGCCGCTGAAGCGGTAGCAGCTGCGGCGGCAGCAGCAGAGCCGGTACCTGCAGCACTTGCAGCAGCTGCAGCGGCCGCTGATGCAGCATCATTGGCTGCAGTAGCAGCCGATGCAGCTGCAGCCGCCGAACCTGAACTGGCGGCACTTGCAGCAGTAGCAGCTGCTGCTGCGGCAGCTGAACCACTTGAGATAGCTGCTACAGCAGTTGCTGTTGTGGTTGCTGAATTATTAGAACCCGAAGCAGCTGCAGCAGCTACAGCTGCAGATTTTTTGCTGCTGTTGCAGAGGCGGCTGCAGACGCAGCTGAACTAGAGCCCACAGCACTTGCTGCTGCAGCAGCAGCTGCTTTGTCTGCAGCTACGGCTGCAGTAGCAGCAGCACTTGAACTATTATCAAATTCGCTTCTTTAAAGTTTTTACTAACATCAATAGCAATGAAAAAAATTAAAAATAATAGAAGTGACTGTGTTATAAGCTTCATTTTGAAGTGTGACTAAATTCTGGCACATGTGACTTTAGTCTGATATTAATTTTGTCTTGAATCTTGTTTTTATTCTTATGCTTTATTATATATATTTATACATATATAATTTGATTAATTGTTTTGAGCTTTGTTGATTCAGTCGGTTGCATTTTAATTGTTTTTTAATTTTGGTAATTGTTTTTGAGAATATTTTATTTTTCTGAAATGTATTTCGCACTATGCGAATAAATTTTTTTTAATTAATTATTTATTTTCGTATTAAAATGAGTTTTTTTTAATAAAATTTTTAGTAACATTGTAAAGATTTTTATCTGTTTACAATAAATATTATTTTATGTTATTATTTACGCAAATAAAAATTAGAAGTTAATATTACAAAAACGTACTCTTCCTGGATAAATATTAAAAATGATTATTAATTACGTATTTTTTTCATTTCTAATATTAAAAAATATTTTGAATGTTACATGTTACACAGTTTACAAATTTTTAAATTGTTCATTGTAAATACGCAATATTTGTACAATTGTTTTTTACATAAACATGAAGTAAAAAATAATTCATTTAAAGTTTTCAGTGCATCTTAAAGTGAATCTTTTATCTAGTAAAAAGCAAATTATATATTTTTTTTTGAGGTTAAATTTCCTATTTAAAATTCTTATTTAAAATGCTTAATAACAAATGATTTGAAATAAATAAATAAAGAATTGAAGCATTTATATTTTCATGTTCTTTTGACGTAAACATTTGAGGAAAATGCATTTTATTCAATAAATTCAACTTTTGTTTATTAAATTGTTATATTTACATTATTAACTAAGGAAAAAAAATTAAATGAAATTTTTAACCATTGTACACAAACGGTTTTTATCACGTGTCGGATAGGCGAGGGATTTTCAGTACGATGTTTACGTATTATATAATGTTTGATCATTTATTTCTTTACTATGTCATGAAGATGTTACCCCGAGGGTATATGGAAAAATACTATTATGTGGTATATATCAGTCCAACGTTTGTCCCATAATGTGTTTATTTTTTTCTGAGAGTTGAATGTAAGTGTATAATCCCTGACGTGTTTCCAAAATTCCAATATCTTTATGTAGGCACCTTCAGATAAAATTGAATATTTTTCAATATGCATTGTAAAATTGACATATTTTGAATGTATAGAACAATATTGCTAACAAAATGTGTGTTAAATTATACCAAATAATTAAAAGTAAAATAAATACCATTAACACAAGTTGTGAATGATGAAAACACAAATAGAGTGCAAATATGTTTTTAATTCATAATTATGAAAAATATATCAAATTTACATAAAAAAATTGAATTGTATTCAATAAATAAAAACTATTTACACCCGCAAGGTTTAGAAGAAAATGGACAGAATTTGTTGTTGCTATTTGATGCAGATGCTGCTGAAGAAACTGCTGAACATCCAGTAGCAGATGAGGCGGAAGAGGCAGCTGCACTATTTTTTTTTGTGGAGGCTGTAGTTGTTGTTGCTGCGGCAGCACTATTTGCACATCCACAACTACCTGCTACAGTGGTTGCATTGTTCTTTTTACAAGATGGTTTAACATTACTCTTCTGATTGTATTGAGAATTATTAGTACTATTTTTAGCAGCGGCTGCTGCTGCTGCTGCAGCGGCAGCACTACTTACTCCACCAGAACTTCCTGCAGCTGCAGCGGCGGCAGCGGCAGCAGCTGCATTATTTTTTTTAGCTGCAGCTGCGGCTGCTGCAGCGGCGGCGGCACTGCCTGATCCACCAGACCCTCCTGCAGCGGCAGCGGCGGCGGCAGCAGCTGCACTATTTTTTTTAGCTGCAGCTGCGGCTGCTGCAGCGGCGGCAGCACTGCCTGATCCACCAGACCCTCCTGCAGCGGCAGCGGCGGCAGCAGCAGCTGCATTATTTTTTTCAGCTGCGGCTGCAGCGGCTGCTGCTGCGGCGCTACTTGATCCCGATCCTGAACTGCTTGCACCTGCTGAACCAGCTCCGGCACTTCCACCAGCATTATTACTCTTCTTATCATATTTAGAAGCAGCAGCAGCTGCGGCGGCGGCAGCAGCTGCACTATTTTTTTTAGCTGCGGCTGCGGCTGCTGCAGCGGCGGCCGCACTGCCTGATCCACCAGACCCTCCTGCGGCGGCAGCGGCGGCGGCAGCAGCTGCACTATTTTTTTTAGCTGCGGCTGCGGCTGCTGCAGCGGCGGCAGCACTGCCTGATCCACCAGACCCTCCTGCGGCGGCAGCGGCGGCGGCAGCAGCTGCACTATTTTTTTTAGCTGCGGCTGCGGCTGCTGCAGCGGCGGCAGCACTGCCTGATCCACCAGACCCTCCTGCAGCGGCAGCGGCGGCAGCAGCAGCTGCATTATTTTTTTCAGCTGCGGCTGCAGCGGCTGCTGCTGCGGCGCTACTTGATCCCGATCCTGAACTGCTTGCACCTGCTGAACCAGCTGCGGCACTTCCACCAGCATTATTACTCTTCTTATCATATTTAGAAGCAGCAGCAGCTGCGGCGGCGGCAGCAGCTGCACTATTTTTTTTAGCTGCGGCTGCGGCTGCTGCAGCGGCGGCCGCACTGCCTGATCCACCAGACCCTCCTGCAGCGGCAGCGGCGGCAGCAGCAGCTGCACTATTTTTTTTAGCTGCGGCTGCGGCTGCTGCAGCGGCGGCAGCACTGCCTGATCCACCAGACCCTCCTGCAGCGGCAGCGGCGGCAGCAGCAGCTGCATTATTTTTTTCAGCTGCGGCTGCAGCGGCTGCTGCTGCGGCGCTACTTGATCCCGATCCTGAACTGCTTGCACCTGCTGAACCAGCTGCGGCACTTCCACCAGCATTATTACTCTTCTTATCATATTTAGAAGCAGCAGCAGCTGCGGCGGCGGCAGCAGCTGCACTATTTTTTTTAGCTGCGGCTGCGGCTGCTGCAGCGGCGGCAGCACTGCCTGATCCACCAGATCCTCCTGCAGCGGCAGCGGCGGCGGCAGCAGCTGCACTATTTTTTTTAGCTGCGGCTGCGGCTGCTGCAGCGGCGGCCGCACTGCCTGATCCACCAGACCCTCCTGCGGCGGCAGCGGCGGCGGCAGCAGCTGCACTATTTTTATTAGCTGCGGCTGCGGCTGCTGCAGCGGCGGCAGCACTGCCTGATCCACCAGACCCTCCTGCAGCGGCAGCGGCGGCGGCAGCAGCTGCACTATTTTTAGCTGCGGCTGCGGCTGCTGCAGCGGCGGCAGCACTACCAGCTCCTCCCGCAGCAGCGGCAGATTCAGCGTTTGGAGATTTTTTCAAATTACTTCGTTTTTCTAAATTTTTATTACAATTGGTTTTGCCGTCACCGGATTGACTTGCTGCAGCACTGGATGCAGCTGCTGAACTTCCTGTGGAACCATGTGATCCAGTAGCAGCTGCAGCAGCAGCAGCAGCAGCAGCACTACCTGCTCCACCAGACCCTCCTGCAGCGGCCGCGGCAGCGGCGGCAGCAGCTGCACTGTTTTTGTTAGTTGCGGCGGCGGCGGCGGCGGCTGCTGCTGCGGCGCTACTTGATCCTGATCCCGAGTTACTTGTACCAACTGTGGCACTTCCGCTACTTCCTGTGGAACCATGTGATCCTGTAGCAGCAGCGGCAGCAGCAGCGGCGGCGGCGGCTGCGGCATTATTTTTATTTTGATTTTCTGCTATTGTAATTTGAGGTTTTTTGATACATTTTGGTGGTTCTGGAGGTGGTATTACAATGGGTACTTGGTCTTTTTTGTCAACGTATTTTTTTTCCTTGCTGTGACTTCCTTTACAACTCGTTTTCCATTCTTTACTATTTCCTTTATATGCTTTCCATCCCTTATCTTCTTTACTGTAACTTTTATTTTTGCCGCATTTTGGTTTTCTAATGCAGCACGATTGTGATAACTGTTGAAGAAATGTATAATTAGAATTACGTAATATATTTATATAAAATATTGAGATTTTACAAACTTACGTCAATAACAATGAGAAGAATGAGGAAAAGTAAGCAAAAACGAGTGAAGAGTTTCATGATCGGGTTTGACTGAAAACTATTGCGTATTACTTCCGTCTGAACGTGACCTTTTTTTGAAGACAGCTTTTATTCTAATTTTTTACATTATTTAGTTAATTGTTTTCTTTAACTATGTTGACACAGACGGTAATACTATATTATGCGATCGTTATACTAAATAATATTATTTTAATATACAGTCCCTCGCAGTATTTTTGGTTTCTTGTGTTTTAGGACTCAAATGTATTTGTTTCTTATTTTTTATATTACTTTTGTAAGAAAAATTCTCTAAATTATTGTTTTATTTATTGTATTTCTAAAATAAGCATAACAATATTTTTATTTTTTTCTTTCGAATATTTTTTTATTGTTTTTTATTTAGTTATTTTATAAAAATTAAAATGTCACAATTAAATTATGATTTTTTTGAAATTATTATGAAAATTTAAATGCGTTTCTTGGTATTTTTTCTAAATTAACATGAAAACTAATTTATTTTTTCCCAATATTATAATTACATAAATATTATATATACTATGTGTTTGATTTAATCTTTAATATATCGAAAATTTTATTAATTTTTTTGTAATTCATTTTGGATAAAACGCTAAATAGTTGATATATAATTTTGAATAAAAAGTTCTAATATTTATCAATGTATAGGATGTTAAATTTAACTGATTTTTATTTTATTTTATATTATTAGATAAATAATATATTTTAATAAAAAATAGATTTAATAATTTAAATTATATTTTTGAAATCTTTACAAAACTAATAGATTTTTATAAATTATTATTATGCTGATTTTTAATATTACTATTATTTCAAAATAAAAACCTTCTAAGTTAATTATATGGTATTTGTAAAAGAAATCGAAATTGAACATTATCACCATGTATATGTTAGATAATTTATTTTTTAGGCCAAATTTTTTAAATAAATTTCATACTTGTCATACACAATAAAGACTTATTTAATATTTTAACAAGTGTTTTTTATGATAAAAATTTGACGTTTTCCTGAATTGTGTTTGTAATTCATTCACCTGTAAAATTTTATCAATTATTATTTTTTATTTGTCATAAAAAATAAATGTCGGTTAAAATTTAATATATAAATATTTTATATGAAATTCAAATATGCATTATTTGATTGCTTATAATACCAATGGATAATATGTGATTTTATTAAATTTTAAAATTTTGATTTTTTTTAATTTGATTTAATTTTTATTATATTATTTTTATTAATAGAAATATACTTCATTTTTGTTATTTCAATTAATTGTATTTTTTGACTTATGTTATTAGCTATTTATTTGTTAGTTACTTGGTGAAAACTTTCTTGTAAAAGAAGATAGCTTTTCGAAAAGGTATATACTTGGATTTGAAGAGAATTCAAAACGAAAAGGATTTGGATACCATTGGCAGCCGGAGAAAATAGTGATGTTTTTTATTTTTATAAAATATTCTAATAATTACAATCACACTGATTATAAGTTAGTTACTTCAAAGCACAATGTTAAAAATGTATAATGCGTGTACTGGATAATTTGAAGACTATAGTGTTCTTATGTGGAATAAGTTAATGTCTTATTGTTTTTATTTCATTAAAGTATGGCTATAAAATTCAATAGATATTGAAATTGTGCAAGTTTTTCAATAAGAAAAAAAATATAAAGAACATATTTTTTTAAACATAAACATAAAATAATCTTATTATTAAATATTTATTTTTCCATTTTAATGGAAATAAAATAAATTAATATATAAAAATATTTACGATTAAAAGGCATGAACACAGATTGAAATGTTCGATAATTGCGTATTATAATATCTACATAAGACAAGATAACTTTAAAGCAATCAATTATAAAAGCTTTGCAAACGGGTATTAGGTAAAATTAGACAGACTAAAAAATATCTGTAAATAACCATTTGTAATTTTCTCTTTTATCTTAAAACTGCCAATTATCATCGGAAAAATATTGTGATGAAAGACAAAAAATTAATACTTTGAAGACACAATCGAATATTTTAATAAAGTTATATGTATATATAAAAAGATTATGATTTATATTATTTATAAATAATTAGAACAGTTAAATCAGGAACTCATTTACTGTATACTAAATTTCCTTGATGTTAACGTCTAAAGATTATAATTTGTTTTGTTCTTAGATAAGAATAATATATTTGATGATAAAAACTATAGAAAAAATATACCAAAAAAGTTCAAATAGTGAAGTATATTGAAATCTTTTTATCGTTATTAATTACTTACATGAATGCTTTTTGAATATTCTTGAAAATATTAAACTTATAATATTTTTTAAACAAAAATGCTCAAAGAAGAGATTCTATTCGTGAACGATATCATTCAGCATTACTATAATATAATAAATGCATCATAAGTGAGTAGGTCTTTTGTATCGAACACATTTCATTAATATGCGTCGCGGTAACTTATTAATTTTCGGATACGTTTCCGCGAAATGGAAAATCCTTGTTCTTTTCGTAGCAGAAAAACATTTACGTTAGTAGCATAAAAATGCTACGAATCTTTTAGGTCGAATGAGTAATATGATGATGGCACGTACGTCTGGATATGTTACTACGGCGTTTGTTTGCGTTTCCATTTTAAGCTACGTGTTTTGCTACAGACATGTTCTCTTAAAAGGGATGCGAAATCTTTGATTTTTTTTTTATATGCATATTGTATGAAAGACTAATAATTAATTCGTATATAAAATCAAACTAATTTAAATATCATTTTGTTTTTAATTGATATATATATATATATATATATATATATATATATATATATATATATATATATATATATATATATATATATTCAGTTAAATGTCTGAAAATGTATTTCGAGACGCTACTGCATATGTAACGGATTTCGTCTGAATACTCTATCTGAACACGTGGTCGTATAAAAGTAAGTAAAAAGCGATGGAATTCCGATTTCTTATTAGAAATACGTCGTTGAAAATTCTACCTATTTCGATGGCGTATTCCATTTTTAGGATGTCATTACGTAACATCGGAAAAAAGTAAATCATTCTATAATATATGTTATAATTATATACGTGGATGAATTTACGGGGAATTCGGAAAAGATTTTTTTAATATAATATAAATATTGTTGAAACAGTTAATGCGATTGTTCAATTATAATATATAAAATTTAATGCTTTTTATATATTAATCGTGTATAAAATAGATGCAAACTAATTGAATAAATAGTTTATTAAATTTTAATAAATTAAAAAGTTATGTCAGTAAATAAATATAAACCATTTGTTAAAAAATGCGAAATCAACAGAAGGCATCGTTATACAGATATTTAGGTTTTCCAATATTTAATAAAGTATGCAGATTTTGTGTTCGTTCGCGTCTTAACTTTCGATATTGAATAAAAGACAAAGAAAAATCGTTTTGATGTATTATAATATTCATTTTTTGATCGAATATTTAGAAAAAATATTTTTTTATTAAATAATCACACGCAATTAATTTGTTTTAAATAATATTTAATTTCTTATATACATTCGGATAATCGAATACTTCAAACGTGTATTATTAAATAATCAGTCGGCTATTTCTGTCAATTTTATTGATTGAAAATGGTTATGTTTTGTGTTTTCGATTCAATTGCTCTAGTAAAAAATTCAATATATATTAAATAATTTTATTATCGGTTACATTAGAATGTTTCTTATTTTTGTGATTTATATTTTTATTTATATAAATGTAGCTTGTTCGTTATCTCTGAAGAAGTTCTATTTTGTTGTGTAGTTATTATAAAATTTACTAATAGCCTTTTCACTTCATTTTATCGCTAAATGAAATAAGATTAAAGCTTGTTGAAATTAATTACTAATTCAAAATATTTTTTACAATGCAATTGTGTTTTAATATTATATTTAAATTAGGTCATATGATAACGAATTTCAATATTTTGCACCTCGAAAAACAAGCACTTAATAGGTTTTAATGAAGAGCATTATTTAATTCAGTAATCTATATATATATATATATATATATATATATATATATATATATATATATATATATATATATATATATATATATATATATATATATATATATATAATATTTGTTTTCCCCTAATAAGACAAAATTAATTATTAATAAGGTTTTTAGGGTAAATATTGTATAATTAATTTTCATATGAAAACCATTAAAATCTTATATTTTAGAAATATTCTGAAGATTTCTTTCTTTACCGATTGTAAAATCTGATTTTTAAAGTATGTTACGGATTAAAATAACTTGAATGTCAATTAGTTAGACAGATTAGAGGAAGAGAAATTAATAAATATAAACTGAATTATTTTATTGAAAAAAAAAAACAAAATTAAGGAGTATTGGATTTTTGGTGAGTTTGTATATATTAATATAAAAGTAATGAGACTGGTTTTTTCATAATATTCATGTCATTTTAAAATAATTCACATTTCTTGTCAAATTGTATTGAATGTTGAATTACATTAAATGTTGTATAAATGGTATGAAAATTTTTAATACAAAAAAAATACACTATAATGTGAACAATTTGTTTACTCATAAATAAAACTAAAATGAAATATAAATTGTTGCTAGTTTCTGATAAGTCTTATTAAGTTGAGAAAAAAAAATTCAACGAACATTATTTTGCAAATACACAGATCCAATTAATATTTTTCGTCATTTTTTTAAATCATTGTAGCATGTAGTATATACAATATTTAATAGAAAATAACTAGCTATAAAAAAGCTTCAGAAAATTGTAATTAAGAAAAACTTAAATTTGAAAGGATATTTTAACATTCATGTTGGAAAACTGAAAAGTCTTAATTGAAAAGTGATTGCAATTTGGAGAGTTGAAGTAGAGGAATAAAATTATTTTTATATAAATACATAGTGTACAGCTTAGAAAAGTGTATATTACATATTGAAAGTTATTTTACTTGACCGTAGAATATGTTATTATGAATGACCATTATTGTATTGTATTAAATTATGGTTTACGTCAAATCTTTCTCTGTATTTAATTCAAATGACAAAACCTTCAGTTTCTAAGCAAGAACTTCAAAATGTTACTATCAGTGTTCTTTGTCGTCCTGTTTCACAATTAATTTTGTTATCTTTTGTTCCTAATCTAACTAACCTTTTTGTTATAAAATAATATTTTAAATATTTTGTTTATATTACGTATTAAAAAATTTCAATAAAGACAATTGAAAATATTTCCATACAAAATTGGTGTTTTAGACAATTATGAAATTTACGATAATTGAAATACGTTTTAAAACAAAGGCATTATTTTTATGTAATCAAGCATGAAATAATTTTCTAAAAAAGAAATCAAATTTCGCTTTATCAAATCCCTATGTGAAAAAGGTTGCACTTTTAAATATGCACCGATGTCACGGTGCACGCGCATCAAACGTACGCGAAGCTTTCACGTCGGCGCAAGCTTTCGATAATCCGCTCTTTTTCTCTTCCCCTTTTTCAGGTGTATCCGAGTCGGGAATACGCTAGCGAGCTTTCGGTTGAAATTCAGTGATCGCGCGGCGGCCGCGACGCGAGGTCGCCTCGGAGTGTGTCGAAAGCTCCGGCCTCTACATTCGTACACGCGACGTTGCGAAAGTTGAAAAACGCAAAAGTCGCGATTTTCCCGCGGCACACCTGTGGGGCATCGCTACAGGTACGCGTCGAGCTTTCGAAGCTTGAAAGTGCGAGTTCGATTCCGTCGAACCGACGACGTTTCGTTTGATGCTAACACGAAGCTTTCGCATATCCACGCGACCGGCGGTGCTTTTGTGAATTGACGTTTGTTATTTTCGGAACGTTGAGCTTTCATGTAAGTTCTTTTTTTTTGTTTTTGTGTACACACACGAAAGAGTTCACGATAAAAGCTTAACGGAGATACGTTTGCATAAGTTAAAAAAATTTGATTGATTTTTTTTACAAATATTTAAAATAAAATAATAAAATGAATAATTTTTTCCCTATAAGCTTTTATTTTCTCTATATTACAAAGTTTTTTTTATTTGTATTACTAAAAATATTTATATCAGCGATATTTATTAAATCTTTTACAATTTCAAAAATATTAATAACTAATGTTTTAAATATTTGAATTTAATTGATGTATTGAATATTTATTTGTAAAAGATGAAACTATAATTGAGTAAAACTATTTATTAAATGATTTTTCAAAAAAAAAAAAAACGCTAGATATAAAGATTATTAAAAATTGCATTAATAAATTTCTTGACATTTATACATTTTTTGATATTAAAAAAAATTACATTCTATAATAGAATTTCTAATAAAAAAAAGTTATTATTATGCATTTTAAACACTTTTAATTTCAATGATATTAATTTATATGTCCCACTATTACTTCTTTTTAATTTATTAACTGTATTTTTTTTCAAAATAAAGGATTTATTATATTACTTCAATTTTCAGTACGCTATAATTAAGTATTCTTTTTTTGATAAACTGAAAATGGAAGCATTAAAAAACACACACACACACACACACACATATATATATATATATATATATATATATATATATATATATATAAATAATACACTAATAATATATTATTACTATAGTATATACTTATCTATTGCCTCTTAATATTCCGCAAATATGTACCTAGTATTAATTATAATTAATATTTTTAAGTAGATATATAAATTAAAATATAAATCAAATATACAATTTAACATAATAAAATTAAAGTTTTTATGAAGGTTTTCTTCATTTTCATAAAAAATAAAATTTAAAAATAAACGTACACATTTATCTTAACAATAACATTTAGTACATCCTTTTATAATTCAGATCAAAATTCCTAAGTATATTAGAATTTGTGTACTATTACACTTTTTATGAAGATTAAACATACATAATAATACATAAATTAAAAATATATTATATATATACACGATTTTAAAAATATGTTTTTTTTAATAGAATTATCAAATTTAAAATTTTGACTTTATAAATAAATAAAAATAGAAGAATATATGACGTGAAATCAAGAAAGCACGTTTCCAGCTCGGCGCCATCGAGTTCGAAGCCCGCATCAAGTATTTTGATAAAACTTTTGACTGTTCCTGAACAAGTTGGAAAACAATTTTGGAATCTCTGTGATGTCTTGAAAAACTAATTAACATTCGCGCGATATTTAATTATCATCATATATTATATAATAATACTTGGGGAGGCACGATAATTGTTTTATTTTAGTTATATGTAAATATTTTGAAAATATGTTCATATTATAGTAAATAGTAAAATAATTTAGAAATCATTATACAACAACATTTAGATATTTTACAATTATATAACAGAAAATAATTCATTTATATTATGGTATTTCATTAATTTTTCATTGTTTTCGCGTGTTGTTTTTTGTTAATTAAGGTAATTTAAATTGAAAATTTCAGGCAATATAATTATTTAAATTTTATTTCATCTCGTATATTGATTGGGAAAAATAGGGTTTATTTTGTATATTAAATTAATTCATGTAAATAGTATATTTACATAATGTAATCTATTTATATTTATTAATTATTTACTTTGAACATTTTATTTATATCACTTAGATTAGTAAAAATATCGGTACAAAAAATATTTTATTTTAAAAAATGTTTACAAATTATATTAGTTCAGGTCAGAAAAGTATTATAATATTATAAATGTTTTACTATATTATGACGACATAGTGAGAAATTTATTTTTTATTTTAATGAATTAGATGGTATTAGTCACTAGAAAAGTTTTAACTTTACTTTTAACGTAATAAGTTTCGTGGAACATGCTTAATTTGAAACTGTTCCGCGTGCGAAAGATTTTTTAATAAATTGTATTATATTAATGGAAATTTGTAATTAATATTTATGAATATTTCAAGTAAAAAGTAAATTCAGTGCTAAAATGCGTTTCGCAAATATCATAATTAATATACGTATTATATATTTTTAAATAATAAATTATCAATAATAATAGAAATTAAACAAATAATTTTATATTCTTTACAATTAAATTATATTTTTTGAAGGTTGATCAAAACTGATTATACCATAAAAAAATAATGCTGAAAATTTGGAAAAAAGATTAAACTCAGATTGATGAAATTAAAAAGTTTTGAATTAATGATTTTCTTTTGTGTAATTTCTTAATTACAAATATAATTTAAATAAAATATTTCATTTTAAATAATGTTAAATATTAACATTTTAAAATTTGTGCGTGAAATTGATTTATGTTGTATATATATATATATATATATATATATATATATATATATATATATATATATATGTGTGTGTGTGTGTGTGTGTGTGTGTGTGTGTGTGTGTAGAAAACTCGATGTCACTAAACAAATATTCTATTATAGATTTTATTTTGCTATGTGGTTCGATTCCAGCACAGACAACCGGAAACAAACTACTTTTGGTTTGTAACGAAAATGCCCGTAAAATTGAGGCTTTTCCGCTCTTTCATTTTCCGGTTTTCTAGTAATGTCCATTCGTATAAATAAATAAGTGAGGAATGAAATATATAAGTGCCTTTATTAGAATCGTATATAAATAGTCGGAAATTGCTTCCATTGAAATGTTCAATAACGATTTATCAATTTAAAAAGTTTTATTGTTTTTACTATAAAAAAATAAAAAAAATATTCAAAAATATTGATTTGTTGTTAATGTATAATTATTTTAAAATATGTTTAGCGTGGAATAAAGTAAAATGAAAATATTATAGTTTAATTTCTATTACTTATTATTTGAATATTAGATGGAAAGTTTATTTATTAAAAAAAAATGTTGAAAATCACAGTGAATCCAATAAACGTCTTTCATTACATTAACGTCACATTACCTGTAACGTAACCTTAATAAGAACACTTGGAAAAAGCAATTAACGCTTTTCCTTAAACCCGGTACGGTCCAGACACTAATTTAGCGTCGATTTTTCCCCGTAGCAAAATACTCGACGTGGTAAGAGAAAAAGGGAGAATTTTGGGTGGCACAAATTCGACACTTTCTCTTTGCGTACCCGACGGAGATTCTGTCCTAAGGAGATTAGCTTCGAGTCCTGGGCGCCGGGGTTTTTGGGACTCGGATCCGTTTTCGGGACCCGGTTTGAATAAACGTTTTCTGCCCGTCCGCCACAACCGTAATTTGTCTTGACCAACCGGTAGGTAATGGTTATGGAGAACATTCATAGGTGTGAGGTTAGTGCTTGTATCGGGATGTGAAGCTCTCTGTGGAGCTTAATTGACAATAACCGGCCGAGTGTTTGTTTGATCTCTTAAACCGAATACGTTTTATAATTACTTTAAATTGATCATGTTTACTCAATGATTGTACAAAAGAGAAAATTTGATATATTATATTTAGAAAACACCTATATTATATTTCAGATTAAATATTCTTATTAATATAATGAGATAATATGATTTAAGTGATTCCATTAACTTACATTGAAATGATTGAGATCATTCAAGTCAATTAAATTATTAATATTTTATTTATAACATTAGTTAAATATATTCATTCAAACACAATTTTTTGAATATGTTATAGCGTGTTAGAAATATATTCGTACCATGAAATCTTAGATTTGATATGATTTTTAAACTGTTTATACTTGAAAATCCTACTGGTGAATATTTAAAGAATTATTTTTAACTTATTACTTTATTGCAAATACACACACACACACACACACACACACACACACACACACATATATATATATATATATATATATATATATATTCATTTAGTATTAGAATTGCAATTATTATATTAATTTAAAAACGTTATTATTTCAAAAAAATATTTATAATAAAATAGGCTTGATTTTAAAATCATAACACTCAATAAAATATATACGTGTGTATTTATTATATATACATTTTTATTTATCTCAGTTTAAAACACTGCATACAAATGTATAAGTTCTAAGAATGAAAAACAAAATTCTATCGGGAATTACGTAAATAAAGGAAGCTTTACAAGGAAGAGGGGAAGTTTGCGGGGTATGAACCGGAGAAAAATGCCGAACAAAGGATGTAAATAAATTGGTGACTTCAAGAAAAAGGCGAAAAATATAATGCTAAAATTATGGAGGGTCAAATAAGGGTTGTACATTGCTTACGTAGACCATGAATCACCACGAAGGCTCAGACTATAGCCCTTATTCAGAATCCGGTAGTAAGAAATAGGCGTTAAGCGAGGTGAGCCAGTGAATTCGCTAAAGCCTTTGCCTAGATTAAATTGCCTAATAAATTTTTAGACATACGTATAATGTTATTACAAGAAAAAAATTCCTATATGTATTTTTTAACACGGATATTTTTTCGCGCAATATTCCTTTATCAATTTTTAATTGAAACAAAAATGTTTTGTGCTTTAATTAATATTCTGAGTTAATAGGAACACAGGTTTTCAAAATATTTGTAAAAATATATATATTTTTTCAATATCAACGCTGTTATGATATTCATTTTCCTATTTATTTAATAATGGCTAAACTAGGATAAAAAGAAATCAATACACACGAGAATTATATTGAAATTTGTTATATAGTGGTGAATTAGCGGAACGTTAAAAACTTTGTTTAATTATTGTATCAAATTTGGTAATGTTAAAAATATCCGACACACTTTTAATATATCGATATTTTTCGAAAAATATTTGTATTATTTCTCATAGAGGTAGGAAATTCGTAATTAAAAGAGAATTGGTATGATATTCTATTCTCACAGAATATAATTTTTAAGTCATAAAAACGACTGCGTATTTATCATTGAACGTTCATTCACAAAATGAGTTCAAAACAAGATAGATAGTCTATAAAATTGTTCGTAATAATGTTCAACCGGAAAAGGCTTAGATCACAGGAAAACCTTAAGCTGTTTCAAAAAATAATTGAAATACATAATTTGTTTTCTTCGTTACAGAGTAAAACTTTTGAAGTTTATGATTTGCATTTTAATGGGTTTGCAATGCACAAATAATTTTTGTTTTAAAAAAAGAAGGAAAAATGTATTATATATATATGTATGTTTATATATAATATTATATTAAATCGAACAGGATGCTAATTCTTTACAAATCAGCAATAAGTTTTCTTCAAATAACGCTTCTAAATTTGAACATGAAATTTATCAGTCTTTCTTTTTCAAAAAAAAAAACTGTCTTACGGTACAACTAAATCATCTTCTGATTAAGTTGATCATGAGTGTCTGTAGATTAAGTTAATCATGAATTGATCATTATTGTTTGTGTATAAATCATTTATATAAAATCTATATATTTTTTCCCTGAAATTAAACATCATATATAAAACGTTTCAGTTTTTGTTAATTTCTAATATAATATCTTCCTTTTCTGTATAAGAATGTTTATTCTTAAATTATGGAAAGGAAGAAAATTAAAATATATCCATTAATTTTTAACACAAAATAGATTATATAAAGTGTTTTTTTATCATTTTAAATAATTATTTAGTTAATTTCTGTTAAAATTTCCTTTTTTGAATTAGACCGATCGATTACGATAATTCTATAAATGTAAATTTGTAACGTCGTAGCTCATTTTATATTAATATGAACATTTATCGGTATTTTAGAACAAAAAATAGTGTGGTTTTTGCAGAATTTGTAGAAAGGTCAAAATTCTAATTAATCTGTAATTTATCACAACACAAAATATATAATTAATGTTTATTCCCAGTCTGTACACGTTATCATTGCCATAGCAATAATATCAATGAGACTGATATTATTGATTAGTCTCACTAAAAGTAAAATTAGTGCATGTAAAATTTATAATGTATCTGTATTTAAATATATATGTTTTTTTACAACGAAAATGATTAAAATTACAAATTATCAGAAGAAAGTTTAACATGTTTTTTTTTTAAATTTTATTGATTAATACGAATATGTTTTTATATTACAAATAATTTTTTAACATGTCATATAATGTTTATACATTAGATGTTATGTTTTTCATAATTTAGTTTGTATTCGTGTTTACTTTAGTATGAAAATGCTATGGAAAAGTCTAAAAAAGTAATTTAAAAAAAAACGACATTTTGTGTGTGTGTGTGTGTGTGTGTATGTTTAACCGTAGAGGATTCGCGTGTTTTTATATTATCATTTCTCATTGTATCCGCAACTTTTTCTCAGGTCAAAGACAACAACAAAAATATCAAAAAAAGCCGCAACAAAATAAAAATAAATAACAGTAACGATTTTCTGAGATACTGTTCAAACATTAAATAGCCATTTCACCGCCGAATACATTAGTATTCGGCGGTGAAATGCGTTATAATTTTTAGACATCGATAGAATTAAAACGTTTATGTGACGGTGAAACATTAAAAATTACAGATTTCACACACACACACACACACACATATATATATATATATATATATATATATATATATATATGCGCGTGTGTTTGTGTTTCTTTTTCCTCTATTTTTTTACAAGTCTAGGTGAAGACTGATATATAATAAATATTATACATGTATATATATATATGTGTGTGTGTATGTTATAGGGGCAATTTGTCAATCGATCGTTGTTAATGTTTCCCCATCTACGAGAAACGTATTTAAGGGTGGTGTGAGTAGAGATCGTGTAGGGCGAACGAGCGACAACGCAAACATTTCCTCTGGAGAAAACGACCCCAAACAATACCTTGCGTTGATGTCTTTTGTTCTTTATTATGACAGGTATTAAATACGACGGTATATATTAAAAATATTTCGTCGTTGCTGATGTCGTATGCAAGCCGATAAAGTAAAAAAGTGATAATAATATTATATTAATAAAACAAAAAAAAAATATTTTTTTTTTACTAACGGATATAAAATTTTGTATCAAATGTTGAAATTTTTATTATGTTTAATACTGTTTTTATCGTCTGATGCTTCTTTTTTACATTAAAAATGAATATTGTTACTTATTTATAAAGCGATTATTTGCTCCCAAACGAGCATTAATGGTAAAAATTAATTAATTAGTATAATTATTAATTAGTAGTCTAGTTTGCATTGACCAATATTGATTTTTACGGAAAATCTGCGTTTTTTTATTAACATTCATTCCCTATATTTTTCATTTAATTATTTTTTCTATAATAATATCGACTTTATAAATTCTATTTATTATTTCATAATTTAAGTGTGAAATTTAATTATAATGAAATTGCAATTTTTTGAAATAATAATTGAATTTTTAAAAATTCTAAAGTACAAAATCCAAAAACATACATAAATATTACAGATATATATATAGATAGTAAATTGATATGCTATGATCAATAATTGTTATATATTTGTCCATGTATGCTACATAAAACTTTATATGTCAATTAATTTCAAAGATATTATATAAATATATTAAATCATTTACGATTAAGAACCAGATCGTTACATTTTAATACATTATTATCAATAAAAAGGATCGATATTATTTCAATAATGATGATAATATAATAGTTACGTTTCTAATCGTTTAACGATTATGTACGAGTAGATAAAATACGAACAATAAAGTGATTAATATTATATAAAATTAATTTTTAATGCTTATGAACTGCTATTATTATTAATAATAATAATGAAAGAGAATTTTATTGCGCGAAAATGTAGGAAAATCGTTACGCGGAAGAAGTTGCATGGGAAAATTACGATCGGACATTATTAATACGCAGGCTGTATATATGAATTACTGTAGTTAACTATATAAAGTCAGGTATTGTAGGATCGTTTAGCCGTGTTGATAATACGCAACATAAACATGGTTTACGTATATCGCGACCCGGAAAATATGACAGTCTTATTTAGCGACGCCATTACGACCGCGAAATTATTGCCTACGCCGAATTCTTCAGTAACACACGGTTTGCATTATCCACGGTTACGTATATAAGTAATAGAGGGGAAAAAAAATGGATATCTCACGAGAAATATAAAAATAAATACGAATGTGACCGTGCTCGTGTGCGTATATAGAGCTTTTGTCGCGAAAGCTCGCGTATTGAAGGGCGGGGATGAAAGTAGGGAAAAAAAGGTTTCCTTTTCCATTTTTCCGCTGTTTGTTTCGGCTTACCGAGTTATCACCAGGTGTTTTCGTATAATAACGATAAACTCGCAAGAAAATGAATAAGATGTTCGTATATTAAAAATGCTTTTTTTTCGTATATATTATTTATAGTATATATTCACATCCGATAACTTGCGTAATGACTTGTCATATATTTGCTCGTATAAATAAACGCACAATGTTTTTGGTTTAGATTAAATTTTAGTCTTTAACTCTTGGAAAATTCGTCATTTGATATTCTATACTATATATAATATACTATATACATTAATGTCGTATTGTGAAGTGTTTAATTTTTACTTTATGACTGCATAATATTATTTTTATATACTTAATTCCATTTATATATTACAAAAATAATTCGAATTATTTTTTTGTAATGGGAACATTCATTATAAATATTTTTAAAAAATAATTCGTTTAAAAAAACATTTTTAAATGATATGCAAATTGGATAAAAAATACTTGAAAATATATGAAACTTTATAATGTTTTACTTTAAAAATCATATATGGTAGATATTCAACTTAATACGATTTTTTTTATTTGATTACTTTAGTGTTTACATAAATATTTTATAATTTCTCTATACACGCAAAATTATATTACAGCTTTGATATTTGTTTGTGGAACGATAATTGTTTATCAAAATTGTTTCTAGAACGATATAAAAATATAGTTATTTTTAACATTTTTTCGTTGAAAAATAATATGTATTAAATACTCATTTAAAATTGCGTTTTAAATACGATCAGCATTCTAAACGGTTGAATTCATGATAATAACGTCAGCGGACCGTTAAGGAAAAGAAAAATGAAAGGATAGAAATTGAACGAAAAAAAAAAGAAAACAGTCGACAGGCGAAATTATTTTTCAGCATAATGAATAATTCATATTCGATTTATGAAACATTCATGTACTTCAGAATTATTGTGTAATACCTTTTCGACGCACTAAATCTCTTAGATGGAAATCCGTGACGAATACATTTGTCGTAAAACCGTACAAAATTCAATTTTAAAATATTCATTAAGTATTTACTATTGATAATATAAAATATAGGTGAATTGAAATTGTAACATATATATATATATATATATATATATATATATATATATATATATATATATATATATATATATAATTTTAATTTTTCATAGTACTATATTATTTCAAACTCTTATATTTTTATATCAATGAAATATTCAATGTTCATATTTGTGTTTTTCAAGCTATATTTTAATGTTTGCTTTTGTTAAAATTGCAAATACAAATTAACAAATTATTTTAATATTGTATTATAATAGAACTTATTTTTATTTCATTTTAAACTATATATATAATCTTTAGCAAATGCCGTAATAAAATTTTAGATTTTTATAAATATCAATGGTGTTTGATGCGAGTGTAAATAATGAATGGGTATTAAAATTGTCGATACGAAATCCAATAATAATTTCATAGATCAGTTGGTTTAACCAAATTGAAATGACATTCGAATGACCAAGTTGGTAAATGCATTTACCTATAAAATTTAGTTAGGATCGTGCGAATTCCAACTATTCATTGTCGTCCACTGTATATTATTGAATAAAATTTTATTAATATAATATAATATTGTGCAATATAATAATATTACGATTTGTGAAAATATTTACTAAAAGTGATAATATATTTGAAATTTAAATGTAGTATTGTACAAGCTTTTTAATTTAATTTTAAAAATAACTTCAATTAAATTTCAATACAAAACATCAATGCACTTTGATAAGAGGAAAATTGATAAATGGAAATGGAATTGGTATATATTAGTCTATTTCGCTAACATACAAAAAGTTCGATATTAGTATCAAACTTTATGTATTTTATCAATATATATTATATTATATAATATGAAAAATTTTAATCGGTATCGAAAACCGTTCTGAACTAACAACAATTTTTAGATCACCACCAAACCTTTTGAAACGAATAAAGTCGATAGCGTTTTCCGTCGAAATTTTCCATTGTGCTCCGACTCGATCTACATGTGTATGTCCTTTTGTGCAAAAATTCAAAGTCGCCTCCACAGTCCAGGACATGTTCTGTTTCAGTAATGAACCTGGTACCGGTCAGATTAATCGCGAGTTGCTTTTTTTTATATATCCCACTCTTCTATACATATTTTCCCGGTTTTTCCTTCTTTCTTTTTTTTTTCGTCCCGTTCGCTTTTTGCACTCTAATACTCTCTCTTGTTCTCTACGTATTATCTACCTAGCTAACCATGGTTCATTATGCGCGTTTGCTCTCTGAAAAATCTCTTTATCTTTAAATACAAAACGCGAATTAATTTTAGGATAATAATTTAATTAAATATTAATTCAACTCTTTTAATACTGTAATATTTAATTTAAAAGTTGTATTTTGGTACGATATATATATATATATATATATATATATATATAACATTTTTGAAAATTTGAAACCAACATAAAAGATTTTGAAATATTAAATTACTAAGTAAATATATAATGAATAGTATCTCAAACAATTTTCAGATTTTAATATAATATTATTATAATTTTAATAGTTCTAAAATATACATTGATGATTCTTGTATTAATTAAAAAAAAAACTTTTTCCGCCATTTTTTAGAATTTAATTTTTTGTGGTGACATCAAATAATTAAAAATATATATATGAAATACACTAATAAATTTTGAAAAAATGTAAAATATAAAAATACATAATTTTTAAAACGGACGAATCATTTCCTATGAAAGAGATCTTTGCTGTATTTTTAAGTACAATTTAAGAGTTGAATAATATTAAGTATCCGGAGCAACAGTCGAAAATCAAATATTCTTCAAGTGAATGAGTTAAACCAATAAGTCACGAAAGAAAGTCCCGTTTCAGACTCATTAGTGAAATAACGGAGACGAATAGGTATCTCAAACTTAATAAGACTCCTCCTGTTCTTCGGATTTCAGACAAATAAGACAAAATAGAATCGAATCAGCTGAAATTGCAACGTTTGTACAATTTATATACTAATGAGAAAGTTCTTTCTGTATTCCCTGTATATGAAAAATGAAAAAAAAAAGAACAACGCTGGCCTTTTTTATTCCAATTCAAGTTAACACCGCACTATTCATTAGGTTTTATTCTCTTTACTTATATTAATAAATGATGCACAAGTTTGGAAACGAAATAGAGTATGAGGTCATTTGGGGGTATGTCAGTTATTGATTATATCGATAGCCTTACAAATTGCTAGAAATTTAGCTCACTTTAGCGTGGCATTGATGAGTGTAGATCGGTATGCTCGGATCTAAAATGTTACCCATATAAAACAAAATCACCGTATGATGTGATAATTAAAAATTAACTCCGGCAATACTTTCAAAAATTGTAAATTTCCATAATCACTTTTTTTTCAAATTGAACGGGTATAGGAATTAATATGATTTATAACACAGCATAGATAGAAAATAAAAGGGAATAAAATAAAATTTTATTAATCGTTTTCATGTATTAATACGTTAAAATCAACATTAATATATAATTTTTGTTTTAATTATATTACGTTGACAACGATATTAATTTAATATTTCAAAATTAACAACAATTATTTTAATGATATTTGCAGTTGAATTTTTGATTAATAAATGTATGCAAATATTCTCCATTTTAAATAATTTATATAACAAATAATAATGTTAAGCTACTCTCTGCTATATGATATTTTAACAAAATTAAAACAGATAGACGATATCATTTAACAAAGATAATAGTTCTATGTCCTACTTACTCACTGTTGGTTATTATTTCGTCTTCGAGTTAAAGACAAGAAAAAACATTTTTTAACAAATATTTACATATTTTTAATTATTTTTTTTTAATTGACTTTTTAAATATTTAATATATAGTTGTTATTAATATAAATGTTTCATATGAAAGGTACGTGTAATGAAATAGCCATTAAGTGTTAATTTCTTTACATCTAGTTTTTGAAAAACGTTGTTGAATGTTTTCTACAAAATACTTGAGAAAAAAAAATAGTAAGAAAATTACGTGTTGATCATTAAAATTTATGACAATTAAGCGAATGAGACCTTATCAATTTGTCTCGGAACAAGTAAAAAACATATAGAAACCGTGTTTTATAAGGTCGTATTGAGGCAAAAACGACATTATTAACTATTTCCATCCTCATTTTCAAGGTGGAAAAGAATAGGAAAAAATATGCGACGTGAGTTGAAAAATATCGAGGAAATATCCTTAGAATGTATCAATGGAAAACGCGTACAGGGAAATTCAGGACACGTATTCAACGGCATGATAGTCATTCTGCCTCGTACCAGATATGGAAGAATCGCTTTTCAATGTTGGTCTTAATATATATATGGCTCGGAGACAAATATTATATATATATATATATATATATATATATGTGTGTGTGTGTGTGTGTGTTTTGATGTTGATGGATATAAGTGAGTCGCTTATGATGATGTTTCAACTACAAATTAAAACGAATGTCAACAAAAACATTAGTGTTTCGTTTTTATACTTATTTATAAATATGCGTGTATTATATTTTTTCGGCGTTCTATTGAAGTAATTTAAATTGCGTTCTTTTTATTATTATTTTAAGTAATAATATAAATTGAAAAAAAACGGATGTTATAGTCAAAAGAATACATTAGTTGATGCACCGTTATATAAGTATGTCTGATGTGTCTTTATTGATCGTGTTTAAGCGTAGTTTTTTTTTCTCTTGTCAAAGATAAAGATTTATCAATGGAATAAACATTGATTTATCGTTAAATTTTGAAATAGAAACTTGGAGAAAAGAAAACTATCAAGAAATTCATAAAATGTCAAATGCTGTTTGTATAAAAAAATCTAAAATTTGACTAAAAATTTAGAACGTGATGCTTAATTTTTTTCATTACAATTTTAAATTTTAATTACAAAGTTCAACAGTGGATATCACTTTTTATATTAAGAATTTCAAGTATTTGAAGTTTATTTTTTTTTTTTGAGACTTTTACAAGATTTAAAAATAAGGATTTTAATTGAGATTAAAATCTCTCTTTTTGACACACACACACACACAGATATACACACATATATATATATATATATATATATATATATATATATATATATATCACTTGTATCATATAGTTTTCAAACGTAAATGTCGCACAAGTTTCACACTTGTCTCATTTTCTCATTGTTTCTCACCCCTTTTTCGATTTCTATACAAGAAACAAAAACAAAATGAGAACGAGTAAACTTAGGGATGAGAAAATGGGGTGGATAATATTGAGATGGGGATGAAAAAAAAATATATATATATATATATAAGGACGATAATACGTATTGTTCGATGAGCTGATGGCCGCGCCTAACGAGCACGTTCCACAGTTTGTTCTTCATGGAACAGATGTGCTATGATAACTGAATAAATGATAAATACGATACGATGACGGACAATAGTATTTCTTCTGAGACGAATATGATCATTCGGAGACGTCTCAATATTTGAACGAAAGCTTATTATTTATAAGTTCGGTTGATATTTTTTACGATACGAATTTATACAGTGATTATATTGTGGACGATATTTTATTGTATAATATTATATTATTTATATATAGTGCTACGATATTAAGTAATTTCGTAGGACGCTTTATTGTTTACGCTGAGGATAATCTGTTTCATTTTATAGATGAAACGAATTCGTAGCATGTGATTTTGTTTTTATAAGCATTTTTTTTTCAATAATCCGAAATCATACTATACATTTTGTTTGCAATATGTAATCTTAACCTTTTTCTTTCATTATTTTATATGGTGACTATCACATTTTCTATATACCTATATTTTTTTTTATTTTATTATTATCGAGAGTTTAGAATTAGTCAATGAAATAATTAAACATATTATATATGTTAAAACATATTCATTATTCAATTGGTTTGAATCAAATAAATATAATCATGAAAATATCAACATTATAATGAAACAAAAATATTTTTTCAAAGTTATAGAAAGTATTATATAATCATTTCAAAATTACATAAAAATTAAAATATAATATAATACATATACTAAAAGATATATTTCATTAGAAAGTAAAGTAAAATAAAGTTGTTTTTTAAAAATCAATCGACTTTATGTTTAAGAACATATTTTATCATTTAAATTTATAATAAAAAGTGCGAAAAATTAATCACGTCTATTTAAAACGTTCTTCTATTAAATTTATTGTTAATTTCGATTTGTATTTTTGAAATTCTCGGTAAAAATCATATATTTTATGACGTTGGTACAATCAATTGTCATTATGACGTCTTTTCTCCATTCGATTATTTTTATATAAGAATTTCTTGAAATTATTTTTCACTCATTTCTAAGTACATGGAGAACGCCCCTTGATTTTTCTGATTCGACTCGTTGCCCTCATACTACTTTTCCATATATATGTATTTGTATATATATATATATATATATTTTTTTTTTTGCAATATTTGGCGTAATCCAGTTTTAAGAGCGACACGTAAGAGGCCGGTTTTCCGAGTACTATTCTCGACGAGAATTAACGATAATGGCGTGGGCTTTGTAGCTCGAAATTCTCAAGTCGGGAAAAAGTTTTCTTGAGGGACGTTCCCTACTCTCGTGGAGTCCTCCTTTGGTCCTGTCACACCCCTCATCCTTCGAACAGAAGCTTTCGCCATATTTGTCGTACTCCAAGCAAAGGTTATCAGATTAAGTACTCGCTTGCCAAACTTTGCTTACATATCCCCTTATTTCCCGAAGACAATTTTTGCTATCGTCGATCGCGTTTAGGCTTTCGTCGCGAGATCAAAAGCCGTACACAAAGCCGCGAGTTTTTCCTATCTCTTTTTTTTTGTTTTTTGTTTTTGTCGTGTTCATCGCGTATCTTGTTTTTACTGTAATCTGATATTAGAGGTAAAACAAGAGTCGGTGACGACCGGCATTTCGACAAGTTCGTTATCTTTTAAGAAGATCCAAAACTTTAATTAAAACTTCATTCCAAATATGAGACTGAAATAAGTATTAGATTTTTTTTTTTTTGGCATGTGAAGTTTGTTGAACTCTTTAAAACTCGAGATACACACATTTCTCTCATTTGTTCGTTGTTATAATAAACTTTAATTGTTTATTCAAAAGGCTGATAATACAGAATTAGCGGGTTAGCTTTTCAATGCGTTTTTAGTTTTGTACAAGTGGATAAATAATATTTTATAATTTATATTTACAATTATTTATTTATAAAATTTATATTGTTTTCATGTAATAATGGTTATCATAATAATGCAATTAATTAACTTTTAATCGTGCGTATTGTTATTATAAATATTATCAATTTTATTTATATCATAATTTTTAGTTTAAGAATAATTTCGTAATTTTCAAATTTTGAACCATTTTTTTTTCATTTTGATCTTGAATGTCATTTTTTTTTGCTTTTTTGTACCTTCGATAATGTGATGTTTGCACGGAAGGTAAAACGACTATAGTTAACCCATTTTTGACCAGACCGTTTATGTTCATTATTCAATGACCCGTAGTATAACGTTATCATACTCGGCGTGTTTTTGTTATGTTCGAAATTTTGAAAAGTTTTATATTGTATATACGCTATGTAGGAATCGTGACATAAAATTTTAGTATCCGTCTCCGAGACGTCCGGAAAGGGCTTATCGCATTTTTTGCTTATATTTTCTAAAGAATATTCCCTAGAAAAAAGTTGACTTTGGTTATATTGTTCAATTTTTTTTTTAAATCGGTGTACAATGTAGTCAAGAATTTTTAATAGATGAGTCAAAAGTTGTCTGGTCTCGAGCATACTATAGTTTTGTTATATAATTCTATTATTTTATGATATTGTAATTGTCATTATAGATTTATTACGTTTAGACATTATCAAATATTATAGTTTTTGAAAATTTTTAAAAATATTACAATTATTTAAAATTTTTAAGGCAAATTCACGATCTTTTCTTAATTAGTAATTTACTTAATAATTTAATTCTTGTAAAAATAGCGACCTCTATCGATTTTACCACAATATAGTATATTAATATATAACATATGAATGCTGTAATGTTTAATATTTAATAATTCTATAATAATATAGCAAAAACTATTGATTTAATATTAATTATTTCAATATTATACAAATTTAGATTAAATTCTAAACAAAAAAATTGTATATATTAAAGTGCAATATGTATGTTTTTATCATATAATACAAGATCAAAATATTAGAGAATATTTGTATTTCTTTCATAATATTAAATTTTATATATGAAATATCAGATTTTGTGTAATGGAAATAAAACCTTAGAAAAAATTTAATAATAGCAAATATTCATTAAAATTACTATATTTTACATTTATTATACAACGAAGAAATCACATTTTAAAAATTGTTTTTAAAGTCATAAATAAAAAATAAGATCGAAATTATGTGCTAGATAATTAGTCGTTATTATAATTTTCAAACTATATTGAAAATGGAAAATCAAAAAATGTATATGTTTATGTATGTGTATATATATATATATATATATATATATATATATATATATATATATATATATAAGAGTCTATTCACATTTGTTAGTTTGCAAAATTGCAAAGAACGTTTCAATGCAATGAAAAATAATAAACGGCCAGTGCAACAGAGCCGACACAAAGGGGGAAAAATGTGGAAAAACTGCTCGGGAAAAATGGAATAAAATGATTTAATGAAGCTTTCGTTAAATTTGTGCGGTTGTTACCATTAAATGTACCGTAGAGAATCAGATTCATCGTTTTATTATGCCGGGGCAATAATGTTAATCGTGCAAAATTATTTTTATTTTTGCCAAATTTGCCGCGGCACGAAATTTTCACGTAATGACTGATAATTTCGTTCCCGAGTTTATTTATTAAGCTCTCTATTAATGAACGTGATTTATGTACGCAATGAAAAAAAATGTATTATTTTATACTAAATAAGCGTAAAAATAATTATTTTTAATTTAGTATTGTTGTATATAAATATTTAAATGTTCGCGAAATTATAAATATGTTTTTATATATATTATAATACAATATGAAGATTTTTAGTACACCGTAATATATAATATATTATATATTAAGCTTAAAAATTATAAATTGTAAAAATAAATCTATAAGAATATTTTATGGTCATATATTTTCAAATGAAATCCGTTTTTTCATGTATGAAAGTTTCCTTAAGAAAATACAGTGAAGGTTTTGTATTTATAAATACTATCAATATATTATCATACATAATTTTTAATAGTAAATCGATTTTTGAAACGTAATATTACTTGTTTTGCATTTATAAAAATACAAAATACCCTTTCCGTATATAATAATTAATTGTGAACTCGAATAGTAATTTAATAGATTGTTCTAAAAATATTAATTAGATTTTTTTAAGATTTTATGTTAATAATACAGAGGTTAGTTTAAAGATGAAGAAGTTTTGATTTTTTTTTATTTCATAAATCTTAAAATGCAGAAATCTTTAAATAAGTAAATAAAAAAACAATATTAAAAAGTCAACATTGTGAGCATATAATATTTTTGTTTTGTGAAAATTGTGTTTTGAAGCAGAAAAATGGAATATTTCCGGTGCGAAAATTGATAAACCGATAATTCCGAGTCCAGTGATTTTTTTTCCTGCCGGCTTCCGTTTTATTTTGCGACCCTCGTTCCTTAATTTCATTCGCCGCCTTTTTTTTCTACCCTCCTTCTGTTCCTTTTCCACATAATATTGTTCTTTTTTCGCTCCCCTTTTCATTATGTCGACAATTTTTTTTAAATATCTTTTCATATCATTGCTCTTCTTTTTTTCTCCTCTCTCCTAGTTTTTCTTTCTCTTTCCATATATTTTTTTTTGTGTGTGTCATCGTTTGGTAACAAAACATTACTTTCCTGTTTTCCCTTCGGTCGGGGAAATCTTTCGTTTTTCACGCTTCCACGGTCACCGCATTGTTCGGGTTCAGCATCCTGAAATCGCCCGTGAAATTCACGACGATAGTCGTCGCCGGTTGGATTTTGGCCAAAACACGACGACCGTTACACACTGCTAAACTGGACAATTTTTAAAGTGAAACTTATCATGTATGATGATATATTAACTGTTTCGTTTTATACTTATTTTATTTTCATGCTACTCCAACTATATCATATAATATTTTTCCCATTTTCACGTCTCATAAGCTTTCTTTTTAACAACGAACTGTTCTTTTTTTCTATTATGTATGATAATATTGTCGCTACTATTATATTCAATAATGATCCAGGAAATGTATAGATTTATATAAAATATACTGAACATAATTTATGTATTTGTATGATCTACATTTGAGTTTTTTTAGAAATTTATTTTTATTAAAAGTAAATATATTTTTGTGTTTTTTATTCAGATTTAAATTATTATAGTTTCTATTCTAATTAATCACATAATACAATTTCTATTTTAAATAGGTCAAAACGTAATATAATAAAAAAAACACAAGTGACATTATAAGATATCACATAGATATACAATGATTAGATGTAAAAGAGAAAGATTTGTGAAAATTTTACATTTTTTTGCCACCAAACTCGATTATGACATAATTTTATTTATACTAGATGTATAATTCGTTTTGTGTAATTGTCGAGAGAAAACTTCTGTTACTCATCATGGTCACTTTGCGTTTAATGGCATTAGTGAAAAATCTCACCCTACAAGGTTTTGGTGGCGTTCGCGTTTTCTTCTAACTGTCACAATACGTCGCCATCAAAACTCTACGAAACCAAACAAGAAGAAATCCACCCCACGAACAATCACCGTCATCTTTTATTTAAAATGAGCTTAAACTCCCCAGATGTCCGCAAAGTGTCAACAAAGTCTGTCCCAAGACAATTCGTCTTAATTTGAATGAACTTAATTTGAAAACCTGAAAAGTCGATTTTTTTATTTTTTTTTTCAAATTTTCTTTTTTGTTTATTATCTTTTTAAACTAAAAACGAAAGTGTTGCATATTAAAATTTTTCTGTCTATTAAATATCGATTTTGTGGAATTATGTTCAAATAAATGATGTTCCTTTTTTTTAATAAAGCTAAGTGACTCAGATTTTAGAATATCAGTTTTAATTACTCTTTATCTAACGGTTTATTTTTTAAGTAATATCCCTTAGAGAATATTATCAAAGAAAAAAAATTGTGCAATTTTTATCATTCATATCTTTTATACAAAATACTTACAATTTAACCAAAGGTCCTGTTACTATCTAAAATTGTTTCAACATTCCCTAAGGATTATTAAATTTATTTTTAGTTATCGTTACACATCAATATTAATATGGACAAATAATTTAACTAAAATAATATTTCAATTAAATAAATTTTTAAAATAATAATATAATTTATTAATTGATATTTTTTTTATGGGAAAAGAGTCGAATATTTTATTTTTTATTTTTGAAATACATTAATTTTGTATGTCAGAACGTAAATTAGAATCGAGTAGATTAATCCGAACATGAATTTATTTTCTTTTTAATTGTGGCATATTACGAAGTCAATATGCGCCCGTTTCGTACATTTTAAAATGGACTCATACGTGATTTTCATATAAAAGCGAGCCAGGCCCCGGCGTCTAATTGAAATTTTGTTAGTCTGCAGACGTTTTTGAATTTTAACAATTGTTACGAAAAACAACAAGGATATTATTATTGCGTTTCATATTTCTTTTTAATTGTCACGATAACCGGGCGCGAATGTGCATTAAAAATATTTTTGTTTGCGTTTCGACTCGTAAAAGGGCGAATGGTGCGTAAAATAAGCCACGCGCTCACTCAAGTTATAAAAGTCTACTCGAGTATTAAAAGGTTAATAAAGACGTGTCGCGACACTTTTTCCTTGTTTCGCCTCTCCGTCAGTTGAATGATATCAAATCAATTTTCAATAAATATTGTTTTTATTAAATTACATGTGTATAAGTGCAGTCCACTATAAAAACTATTTTTTTTAAACATTTTCAGAGGCGAAGAAAATCAAAGGTTTAAAAGCGCGTGAATTGTTCCATTGATGGTGATAAAAAATTCGTAAATTTTAATATCAAAAAATAAATAATAAAAGAAAATGTAAAAAAAACCAATACCATAAATGAAAAAGACTGGCGTACGGGACAAGGGGCAGAAAAGCGTATCGGAAAAACTTTAATAAAACGCCTCCGGGTGAATATTGAGATATTGAGTATTGAAACTCAAATATATATATATATATATATATATCATTTTCAGACGGAGTTTTATTTCGTTTAATTTATTTCGTGTATGTACATAATACAATTATTCCTTCGATAAAGAGATTGCGGAGTTTTATAAATATATGTTATTGCAAAATTTTGGTTGTTCGCTAATTTCGGTTGTATATTGTATAATTAATATATTTTTAAAACTAAAAATAAAATACTTAAAAACCATAATCATGAAATAATTCTATTACTCAAAGAGGAATTGCCTATTGGTGAGAATGTTTTATAACGGAATATTTTTGCTTTTAATTGTTTTTGGAATACGTAATATAATTATAATTTTTTAAAGACATCATTTACGATTTAACTTGAAATATAACTAAAATGCGACGATGTGTGAAATTCCACAGAAAGAATAATATGTTTAAAGGTCGAGTGGTTCAACCCCGTATAAAATAAATCAGCGTTGCGAATTTCAAAAAGAAAGACTACGGTTTATATAAGGTATACCATATATATATATATATATATATATATATATATATATATATATATATATATATATATATATATATATATATATATAAATTCATTATTATTGAATTATATAAGAGGCTATTATTGATATATTATAAATATAAATGTTTATATGATAAACGTATATTAAAATTATTTATTTAAATATTTTAATGTGACTTGAATATGTAAAATTAATGTTTAAATGCATCTTCAATTATGGAACGATGATTTTGTGGGTGTGTGTGTGTGTGTGTGTGAGAGAGAGAGAGAGAGAGAGTAGACAGAGAGAGAAGAAGAGTGTCATAACGAGACTTGTAGATAACAATTGTGGTGTCGGTAGACATTAAGACGTAGTGGTTTACGAGCGTCGGTAAAGCGAGTATCCCACAGAAAATTTGACGAATTTTCCCAAAGACATCAACGTTACAATTATGTGCTCGATTTAATCTTGAGAAGTGTCGTCTTTGCATTTGCCCATTTTTTTTTCATCTTTTTTCCTCTTTGACCTGGACAATTTTGGAAACAAGTCGAAGAAAGACGAAAAAGAGCATCGAAGTAAATGGAATGGGACATCTTCGGGTTTGTTCTTGTACAAGCGGTTACTGTAGTTGTTGTGAAGTCGGTTAAGGAGCCTCGGCAAAGTCCTGACCAGTAGTGGCTGGTCCTGCCAAGATAAGGAAGCAGTGAATTAAATTACCCGGTCGGTGGCGTCTCCCGGCTTAAACCACTTTTGTCTTTTCCAGTTACGCCTCCACTCCGGAAACATTCCGCAAGAGAATTTTAGCGATTCGGCCATAACAGTGTGAAATATTACTATGTAACAGGAAGGAGTCGTTTTTTTTATTTTCCTTTATTGCTTTTCCCTCGCGTAAAATTCGAAAAGGTTTACAACGAGCACGATAATCTACAGAGATTTAAATTAAAATACTACATTTTTCTCTCGATTTTTTTTCTAAATTTTAATCAAATATATATAATTCTAGTTTAAATAAAAGTAATTGAACACTTACACATGATATATATATATATATATATATATATATATATAGATAGGTAGGTAGTTTTATACAATTTGATGTTGTAAATGCAAAATTATTAAAAGAAATATATTTATTGATAAAAAATAAATTATCAATTATTGAACAAGATAAATAATTAAGGATTTCATTAATAATAAATATTATAAATAGCCAAAATATTAACTTTATTTTTTTAATTCATTAAAATACTATATATCGAAAATTAAAAAGTATATAGAAAAATAATTTTAATTGGAATGTATAATAATATTTTATAATATTAAAAAAATAATAATAAAGATTTGAACATTTATGAAAAAAAGGAATTGATTCAATCATAAAATAATGTTATTAAATATTTAATATACAAAACGTGACACGAAAAAGTATTTTTTTAAATAACTAAAACAAAATCAGTATTAAAAATATTCAAAGAGTATATTTGAAGTGTACGAATTTTTAGAACTCGAATTGTATGTAAAAATATGTACTTATGTAATACATAGATGGTTATCTTCGATGTATGAAACGTGCGAGTTTTCTTAACCCCACGAGTTCTTTTTTTATCTATTAGACCGGTTCAAAGGGTAACAAAAAGTGGGAAAAACGAAGCGAAGGGCGGATGAAAGTGAGATCATTACATCTAGTGACTATCTCGGATACTTTTCGTATTAGCAGTGAATAACAGCCCTAGCACAAATCGATTCGCCATCGGTTTTTCTTCTACATTTTCAACTTATCCGTTACACATCTTCCATTCTTAGGGGGATATTTCTTTTCGGTCCCCCTTTTGCACTCAAGAAAATTTGGTTCGCGACTTACTTTCCCAGTTCAGGTTAACGAATGTTAGTGAAAAGCTCCATTAAACCCCTTAGTGACATTCGACTGATAAGATAAGGTCAGAGTAATTTAGATCACTTTTTGCCCGCCCGTAAAAGCTCCCGTAAGAGAAGTCGAAAGCGCGACATACTTTTGCAGTCTTTCGTACCTCGGGGACTCAAAAAGATTAATTTGAAGTGGATTCACTCTTTTGTCTCGCTTTACAGGTTTTGATTTTCTAATGCGCGACAAATTTAATTCTTACGTTTTACATTTAAAAAAGTTGAATTTAATTTATTTTTAAATTAATTCGGAAAAGTTGTTTTTCTTTGAAAAAATATATTAACATTAAGAATATGAGAAATTATTCACGTTGAATTTTTAATTTCTATTACGGTTTGTTTTATTTAAAAATTCAATTTTCATACATTATTAATAAATATCATTACCGCGTATATTTTTGAATTCAATTTTACGTGTAATATTAAATTTTAATATACTTAAGAATATAAAAATAAACGTTAGAAAATGTATATTAAAATTTGAACAATGATAGTATCTATTATATAATATTATATATAAAATTTGACTAAAAAATGTTTGAAAAGATTAAATAATTATAAAATGTTCCGTGTATTTTTTCCTTATTATAATCGTTAATTTATTATAAAATTAATAATGAAAATATTTGTATTTTTTATCTAGTGATATGATTGGATTTATAATTTTGAAATATTTTTTTTAATATATGTATTCAAAAAAATATTTTACATTTATATAAACTGAATTAGTATCAAAATAATTTAATGAAATATAGCGTGAAAATCATAATTATGTGTATTTTTTACGAAATTAACATAAAATTAAATTAAAAGAAAATAAACGTCATTTTGAAGGGATATTTTATATTGTTTCACGAGCGCGTCCTAAAACGTCATAAAGGATCGTCACGAAACGTCAAAATAATTTAATCCTTAGCGCTACCCGATTTTCGTGTAACGCAAGCTCAAAATCCCCAGTGGGGAAAAAAAAGAAATAAAATTATTGTATATAGAATATAACGCACCCTATGCAGATTATGCCCTACATGGAGGTAAAAGATGAAGGCTGTATACGGATCCAAAATATCGAAGGTAGCATCGATGGTGATGGTGGTTTTTGGTTAAGGGATGTCGTCTAATCTGTGAAAAAAGCCGAGAAAAAACACGTTTTTCATATCTGTTGCAGATTAACCGGTTGCAGTTAACCGTGTGCGATATTGATTGTATTATGAGATTATTCTATTGATATATTGATATACTTATTTTATTTTTTAATTCTTCTAATTAATTTAAAATTTGTAGATTACAACTATAATAATGTTTTTATAATATTTGTATTCGAAATTATTCGAAAAATCTCTTAGGTTGTTAGATACGAGATAATTCGATTTTACCATGTTTAGTCTGCGTCTTAATACGCGTCATTTTCCTTTAATTTTACAGTTCAATATTGTAATTCTGAAGTTTTTATATTTTAAGATAATCATTACTGATATGCTTATATTCGAACTTTTAATTAATTTCGTGTAATATTGCTGTTAAGATAGCTTTTATTCAATTATTATACGAGTACATGTATTTTTATTATATTAATCAAACACACATATATATGTATGTGTATTTTATAAAATCGTAAAATTTACTTAATATTCCGAAAGTTATTTAAAGTAATTTTGAATTAGGTCAGATTTTGTAATTGCATTATATGTTCATATACATTAGCATATATATGAAATTTATTCGAGTGAATCTTTGGTAAATTTATTTAAAGCATATCGAATATGATAGAAGGCGAAATTGAAAAATGTTATAAATAAAGTTATGGATGATATTGTATATCGGAAAAAGTTTTAATCTAATAATATCCGGTTTGAGACAGTCCTGGGATTTTGTCGAAAAATTTCATGTTTAATAAGTTAGGGAAACACAAACTTACCAATACGAGTATATTCGCTGAGTATATAAAAAAAATGTATGTTTGCAGCCACAATACATTTTTTAATTTAAATCAAATGAATGTCGTAATTATAAATTGAAATAAATTAATTTTATATATAAATTATTTTTTTTTATATTTACGTCTGATAGAATAGCAAATTTTTCATTTTTTTTTCTACGAGTATTGTTAGTGCATCTTACCTAACTATATGCTATTTAATGTTACTATTTAATGAGTGAATAAGGGTATTTTATTATCTTTAAATTGAGGTACAAAGAGGTAGAGAGTTTCGATCGCGAGACAAAAGCCGATAACGTATTTAATTCAATTTGTTAGCACTAAGGGTGAGTGATGGCCGTTACGCACGGATTCGATTCGCATTAGGGTAGTTTCACTATTTTTTTTCTATCCATATACACGTACTTTATATATATATATATATATATATATATATATATATATATATATATATATATATATATATATAAGTTGATTAAGTTGTGAATAATTAATTAACTGGTATTTAAAAATGTATTAAATTTTGAAATGATTTTTAATGTAATAATATTTGTATGATAGTTAGTTATATAATTGTTTTGTTTCCTTTTTCAGTTAATCGTGAGTGAATATTAAAACATGAAAGAAGGCCGACGAACCATGTTAGTCAGAATAATTGTGCTTTGCAGTGGTCTAGTATTAGCCAACACGGGCAACAATTTTGGTAAGTAAACACGAATATAATATTAATATACATATAAAATTATACATATTGTGTTTATACGAAAATATATGTGTATGTAATATATAAAGAACCTGCGTAAAATGTTAATATTTACTTTATATCAAAGGTATCTATCTGTTGTTATGACAAAAGACTGTCGATTATTGACTAAACGTTTAAAACATTTTAATCGTAAATAAGCTTAAATTATATATTGAAAAAATTCTATATTGTCAATTATAATTGCTGAATTAAGTGAATGTGAGAGAATCCATGCAGGTGAACCGAAGCACGCGATTATCGGTTTGACCTTCTTTGACTTGTTGGCCTTTAACCTTGGATCGAACTCCTTCTATCAATTTCAGTTAATTTCGGTTCAAATAGCAATAGAACGTTTAATTTAATAATTTACTAATATCAAATTTTAATAAAAGTCACGTCGAAAAAAAAAATCCGATTGATAATTCGAAACAATTATGATTTAATTCATAACGAGTTTATCTGAAATTTTTAAAACTGATTTCATATTAAGTATTCGTATTTTAGTGTAAGCTTTAATAGATTATATATATATATATATATATATATATATATATATATATATATATATATATATATATATACCTTATTAACTATTATAAGTTGCTCAAATGTGTTCAAAAAAATCATCACAGGACAATACAATCCTTAGATAGTGTTATTAATACACAACTAATTATTTCAATTTAGGTCATAGAAGGCAATGGCGGCCGGGACAAATTGTACCTCAGCTATTGGGTCAAAATGTCGATTACTGAACGTTAACGTTTTCGCTTCGGGTCGTTACAAGGCGGCCAATATAAACATTTTCAATTTGTTTGTTCGACTTTTGCGTTTACGGGTCGTTAATGGGTTGTCGAACAAACACCACCGTTGACTATACATAAGGTCGTCAGGTGCGATCATATCGAATGATGGATTGCTTATTTTAAAATACTCGATACTAGTTAATATATGGAAATCTTCTTCGAAAAATTATTTATATTTATCTAATATTAATAATACCTATTGTTTTCTTTTCATTCATCTTTTATATTGTATTAAATTTCATATTCAAACGTATATAAACATCAGATAATCATACATAGAATAATAGTCTATGCTTCGAATATATTTCGAAATAAACGATATTAATTAATAAAGATTAAAACGATTGAAATTTCCTGTTTTTCTTTTTTTTTAAATATAAATTTATCTCATAAACCGAAGCGTCGTCTATCTTTACTAGCACTAATACAATAATTTGTCATCTCACACTACTTATGGCAAGTTTGCAAGTTTTGTCCGTTTCGGCCAACTTGGACAACTTGGAATTCTGTTACTGTCACCGAGGTCGAGTTAGCAATTCTTGAGCAAATTCCAATAGACAGCAACCTCAATTGATGTAATCAATTTTGCACGGTTCTCCAAGTACGTTATAATATCTTATCCTTTTTATACGTAATCGTACTTTCCTTTTTTTATATTTTTTTCATATAGTTGATAATATTAAAACTTTTATATCACACACACAAATATAATATATATAAGCGTGACTTTTTATATTAAAAAAAGTTTATAGGTTGATTTTTCAATATGGCTACTTTTTTAAGCAAACCTTTATTCAGTTAAAATATACGCAGTATTGTTATTACTCAGTTAAAATTAACAAAATTTCATTTACTTTTTGTTAAACAATATATTTAACATTTACACATATCAATCACAAATATGTTTTTTCTCAGATTCTATGTTTATTTTTTGAGAATTGTTTAAAATAATAATTGATTTTAAAGTTTTCATTAAAAAAATATATATGTGAGTGTTTATCAAAATAATCTAAAAAAACGAAAAAATGGAATATCTTATTAATAAAATAATTTAAAACAAAACAATCAATAAACAATGAAAAATTAAGCCGTGATTGAACAATGCAGATGCTGGTTAATTATTGAATAAATGTTCACATATCGATAATGAATAATTATTTTAAAATAACCGTATATTGAAAATGCTCACAAACATTTATTATCTACTTTCGTGTTTATTAAAATATTACTCAAGTTGGTAATTCTACAAAATTATCAAAAATAAATCTGAAAATTAAGGAAGAATTGGGGTTACTTCGCTATCACGCGCATAAATCTCGGCATTACTTCGGCAAGTTTAATGTAGCGAATACAAATTACAGAAATGCCTTTTGAATTGAAGATGAAATTTTAATTTTTAATTTATCTTAATATATGGAAAAGCGTACATATGAGATCCGATCAGGATAGTTTTTCGTAACCCCGATCTTAGATATTTTGATTTAATAATTTTGGAAATAAACTCGTTATGTAATAAATGATTGTGGTAGAATATATTTGACTTATAAACACTGTCTAATATTTTTTTTCCGAATTTACAATTGATGTAAAAGAGTTGTTATTAAAATATTTTGTAGTAAATGTAAAGTAAGTAATAGATATAATAAACTAACGAAAACAAATTGTAAAAATCATATGTATGTGATTAAAATTGTTAATTGCTTTCCATCCACATTACTCCCTTACTATATTAACGTGTACATACATACTATGTAATAAGTTAAACTGAGTCAAAAGTTTTCGGTTTAACCTCAAACGGAATAAATGAGGAGAGAAAATTGGACATCGGAGCTGGGGGATTGCTTTGGTTATTATTGAAAACCCGTCTTTTCAAGTTTAAGGGTCGGAAAATGTGAACTTGTTGCCGCAAGTACAAATGGCGTCATGTAAATTATTAAATTCAAATATATGATATAATATTTGACAATAGAATTGTAATTTAAAACAAAACAAAAAATGATATTTAAATAGAAAATAAAGATTTTCTATTTTAATATTTTTGAAATAAAAAAAAAAAACCTTTTCATGCATAAAGAAGAATTATTATGAAATATAATATAAATGAGGGAATATAAGAAAAATCAATATGGATAATTATGTAAATACTGTTTGGCGCATGAAAAAAATTTTTTTTTTCAATTATATTCCAAAGAATTATTTTATTTATAAAATAACATTCAAGTACACATTTTATTATTATTTAAACAACGAAACAATTTTTTTAATAAAAACACATTTTAAAGAAAATTTTATTAATCGATATATTTGTTGTTATTTTTGATTTCTATAGTTATAAATGAATAAAGGCCGTCATGTAAAATATTTAGTAATAATTACTAAATATTTTTATGTAGGTTTATATTTTATAATATGAATTTGTGTGTTATCATTTAAATTGAAATTCGTTATTCGTAAATATAAAAAGTGACATTTAAATTCGATTTCTTTATGTTGGAAAAATATAAAAATGTACGTAAAACTGAATCGCATCAAGAAAAGGAAAAAAAAATCGGTTAATAAAGACGAAAGAAACCCCATATCGACAGATTACGTATACTCCGCGTATTTTACACCAACATCACAAGGCTTCAAAGGATAAAATGTGTTTCCGTCTTATGTTCGTTTACGAAATGGAATTCATTCTCGCAATAAATATATCGGCGAAAGCTCTTCACCACCGAAGCTCTCGTTCCCTTTTCTCGATTATATAGGGATGGTAGGTGGTATATAGGGTTTTCTGGTAAGGGACGTTCGACAAGATAAGTTACTGCCCCTCAACGAAAGTTGTTTATATCACTCGCGGGAACCGACCTCGGGAAATCAAAACATTATATACTGATTTTACAACGACCGTGGGGTGGTTTGACGATAACTGTTTCTTGCTCTGTGCCCCAACTTTGACTTTATGGTGCACGGCTTCTAACTGAGGGTCGATAACACTACGCTACACTTCTAGTCTGTTCAAAATCGATTGATGACACTGATTATTATAACTAAATCAATATAATGTAATCGATTTTCGATATACCATATTTAAGCGATTATATAATAATTTAACAAATAACTAATTTTTCATTAAAGTAAGCTTATAATTTAAAAATTATTGATAAATACCTTTTCAACGATAAAAATATTATGTATATAAATATATATTACATTGATATATTCATTTATTAATAGGAATTTAATTTTAATAGTCGTTTTAAAATGAAATTCCATTTGTATTTAAGATGAAATATTTCAAATACTTACGTAGTATATATAGTGAGTACAATAAAACTAATCTATATGGGTTTTTGTGATAAGTTTTTCTTACAATATATAAAAAAAAAATTATTATGCAATATTTTATAACAATATAAAGTGCACTTTCATGGTTTTGAGTTTTATAAAGATTTAAATAATCTGCGAATATTAATTATAATACAAAAACAATTTTCATTAAACATTTTTTTATTTAATTTTTATATTGTGAATTTATATAATATATATATATATATATATATATATATATATATATATATATATATACACTTAAGAATTAAAAATATTTCAAAGTCTGGTCTGGATCGTTTCAGACGATTTTTCTTTCAATTTCGGGTAAAAATAAGCTCTTTTCAGTTCATACAGAAATACACGCATCCCCTATTTCTCTTTTTAGTTACACTTTTCACACACACATACACGCGCGCGCGTCGATACTTTTTAGTCACACTCTTTATACTTATAATATATAACGCGTTTGTGTTTTATTTTTGGTAAGAATGGTCGTTATTTTTTCTTTTTTTTTTGTGCGCGCGTTTAAAGTTGATTGCGCCACAACGCGATCCCCATCTACAATGCGAACCTCGAGAAAAATGCAAAACGACCCTTTGCAAAAGTACACCGAAAATATTTGTGCATGCTGTACATGCTTTTGTATATGGTGAAAAGGAAATTCGCAACGCAAATGCGGTGAAAAGTTACAGTCTCGACAATCACGACAAAAGAGCTCTTTTAAATTGCAAGCGTTTCTTCGGAAAATTTTCTTATAGAACAAATGTACACACACGCGCGCGCACACACACACACACACACACACATATATATATATATATATATATATATATATATATAAATTTAAATATTTGTAAAAATTTAATAAAAATTTATAATACAAATTTCAATAATCTCATTCATTAATGTTAATTATCGAATAATTAAATCAAAAAGTCGAATTTCGTTGATACAGAAGGATTAAAATATTATTATCAACGTTTTAACTAATGAAAATTATTCTACATTTTGAAATACGAAACGTTTCTGCGAGGGCTTAATGTAAGTCGCATTTAGTGATAATAAAACATTTTACTTGAATGCAAATTTAATATTTTAAATCTATAATATGCTTAGTTAAAAATATATTTCAGCATTCATAAAATGGTGTGAAAATTCTGGAATAAATATTATGAAATACAATTGGAACATTTATTTTAAATATGATTTTAAAATAGTGTAGTTGTTAAATTTGGTAAAACTATTTTTAAAATACATCTATGAAAATTACGATTCAAATAAAGGAATATAAGGAACAGCATTTATTAATATTTATTAATAAAGATGACTAACTATAACTATATTAATGAATATTGAGTAAATTTTTGAATTTGAAATTTACTCGTAATAATTTGATCGACAAAATATTAGAATAAAGTGTATGTTTGAGAATAAACAGTTTATTCACATATTTTCATATTGAAATAAATTAAATTTACAAAGAAAATAAATGATAAAACGAGACCGCTTGCGATTCATTTAACATAGTGAATTCAAAATAACATATTCGAGAGCTTTAAACGTTCTCCAACGGTTGATAGAATTCTAACAGGAAGAAGAGAGTCACGAGGCAGATGAGTGAAAATATTGAGAAATGAAAGTCGAGCAGCGAGAAAGGAAAAAAAACTATTTATTGTAAGCTTCTTTTTTTTGTCATCGTCGTTGGCAAAGTGAGTTCCGGTTTAAAATAGAATGTGCAAAGTTGTCGCCGTGTAGACGAAAATGTATTACTCGCAAAGCGGAAATTTACTAGAGGCGCCATTTTTGTCGGCGATGCCTTTTCGAAGGCACTTTGTGTCCCGCGACGCGAGCTTTTAAGTGAATTGTAGCTTCGTGTAACCTGCGAAGAAAATGTTGGAGGATACGGTTTCCTCCGTCTCATTCGGGTTCGATGTATCCTTTTTCTGGCTTTTTCACCCTTGCACCTATATATATATATATATATATATATATATATATATATATATATATTTATCTGATGCTCGTTTAATACTTATCTGTCGCTCTATAACCGAGCGAATATCGACAGTATTGTATCAAAATGTAAATAAGCGACTCGTCACTTTTTTTAATAAAGACATTTTTGCGACTCGTTCGCTCGCACAATAAGTGCAAATTTACAAATCGACCGGGCATTTCGACATTATGGCATTTGTCGTTTGCATTTTGTATATACGCAAAGTGGGTGTTTCATGAAAAAAAAATGTATTTCATTTTAATTCAATTTGTTGTGAGAATTCGCATATTAAAAAATCAATATGATATTCTTGTAAATTACAAAAAGACGTCACAAATGTCCAATTTTCCATACACTTTTTTTTAGTTAAAAGCTTTTTAACTACAAATATTGAATATTTCAATAATTTTTAATGTATTGAAAATAATGAAAAAAGATTTTGAAAATGCAAATTTTGAGTGCATTTTTATTGCATTTTTTATTGCGTTTGTACAAATTAAATCTAACTGGAAAAACCGTAATAATTTCACTACAATTTTTTTATTTGTACTATAGTTCAAACAGTATTCTATCTTTTAATTTTGTTTCTTTTTTAGTCTGAATTTTAATCTATATTTGTTTTTATTTCTTAAAATATATTTTTGGAGATCGCACTGTTCATTTCAATTAGGGAATGTTTTTGAATGCGATTATTTTATATTGTGTTTTTTAGTCTATACAATTTTTATTTAAACTTTGAAAATGTTCTACTCATTTTAATTATCTTAATTAGTAAAAAATATTATACTGACGATCTTCATTAAACAGATTTCATTAAACCCGTAGAGTTCTCCATCTGAAACCTGACATTACCTAGTCCTATTTTCAAAAAGATCAAGAATTAATTCTTTTTAGTTCAACAGTAACTACGCTTTACACATTTTACAGAAAATATTATATAATACTTATATATACACAAATACGGGTATACATATATGGTATATATATGTTACCATTATAGTTCGAAAGTTATTATTATATCGAATTACTTGACAGATCACTTAATGTTATTTTTTTGCCATTTTTCTCATTATCTGTAGAAACTAAAAAATAAAATATATAGCTTAAATATAAATGCAAATGATTTTTAAGTATTGATTTATTATTAGAGATATATAATAATATCAAGAACCATAAGAGATCAGCTGTCAAAATCGAAATAAAAGTGGTCATAAATAATGAAATGTTTTATATGAAAACAAATCATAATAAAATAGATTTTGATATAATAAGAAGGTATATTTTGAGTTTTAAAGATTATTTAATATTAAATTATTGAAATAAAGCAGTATTTGATTATGACTCAGACAGCGTTCGTTACATTCGATATAAACCTTTATAAAACGAACTTAATAAATACATTTATTTAAATTTTTAGAAACTGAACGTTAAATGCCAAAGAAATATATTATGAAATTTCAACCAGGTAATTATTCCAAAATTAAACTGACGTAATAATAATAATAATTAATTATAATTTTCTAAGAAAAATGTTTTACTCAGATAAAATGTTTTATTTTAAATCATAATAGATTTTTTTTATTTCTGTATATATATATATATATATATATATATATATATATATATATATATATTGTAAAAGAAATATTTTAAATAAATGAAATTGTAATTAGAATGAATAAAACACACAATAAACAATTTGAAACAATGTAAATGTCGTATTTTTATAGAATAAGTATATTATATATATATATATATATATATATATATATATATATATATATAACAAAAAAGTAAAATAAAAGGAAAAACCTTTCAATTACTTAAAATTGCTACTGGGCAAGAAAAAGCGTTCAGTCGACGTGTAAATAAGAATTTTCTGCAGAAATGAAAAGCCTTATTGAAAACAATATGAAGACTCGTAGCCACGTTATGGGGTAGCTTAACTCGCCCCCGTTCATATTAAAGTCGTATCCGGATCTAGCACCTGCCGAGCATTAAAAAAAAGACCAACCTTGGTTTGTCTTCACTCAGAGGGTTGTAGAATAACCCCCTCATGCCCGACATAAAAATAGACATTACACGGAACGTTGGACGGCGTCAAACACCACATATTTGTCGAAAATTAAAACGAACCAACCATCTAACCACCCCTGTGCCCATCCTTGCCTCTTTCTACTATAATTTCAGCTGCCTTCAGGTTTCGAATCTGAACCGAGAAACTTTCTCTTTGAGTTTGAAACAAACGGCCCCTTCGACTCACACTCCAACAGAAAGTCCTCTGATATTCTATATGTAATGCTTTCATTTTTAACGATTTTAAATTAAATTTTGAGACTGTTATATTAAATATATATTTTTATATAAGACAAGTGAACATAAATTCAACATAAATGCTTTTTATATGATAATTTTTTTATACTATACATTTTGATAATGACTCACAAATTGAATAATTTTATTTATTTATAAAAAAATGTTTAGTATGAGAAAAAATTGGCATATGTCAATTGTGTAAAATTTTTGAACATTTATACATAGTTGAAATCGGACGATAGCTAATTTTATAACAAATTATTTATAATTTAATTTAAATTAGTTTGGGAAAGCATGTTAACAATATATATAATATTGTTTCAAGTTGTTACATAAGTAAAAGAAATTTAACCTATGAGATAGAAACAAAAAATTAACCTAGAATAATTATTTAGTGAAAGTGTTATGTAAATAATTATAAAATATTTAAAATTCCAAAATGTATATAAAGCAAGTATTAGTTTCAAAAGTTTATAATAATGAATCATATGACTAATGTTCATTCATCGAAATTCATTATTTTTTTACATTTACCTAAATAAAAATGAAAATAATTACTTGTTTGTGTTTACTTAATATTTCATCCTTACTTATAAGATAAAATGGAATATAAGTATATCAAAGCAATTAAACACTTTTAGTTAAAGGATTATAAATTAAATAAGAGTTTGTTCTTTTCAATATAATATTGTTTAATACTAAAATATTTTATTTACTTCTAAATCTTTGATTTTCATTTTATGGATTTTTCTTTATATTTAAACCGTAAAGTTCTCTTCAAGTTACTCATTGAAAAAAATCGATAAAAATAATGGCTATATTTATTTACATTTTTGAATAAAAAAAAGTAAAATTATCTTTAGATTATACACATTAAACAAATAATTGGAACATTATTAAAATAAAAACAATCTCTTCAATATAAAAATAATAAGTATTTGAAAATTCAAATAAAACTTATATAGCCGTTTTAAAATAAAAGTTTCATAACACGACATCATAGCAAAAAATGTCATTTTTTTGAAAAGTATAATATAATATTTTTTTCTAACTTTTAGCCACCCCATTTGAGACAGAAAAAGTGGGTTGGATGAAAGGGAAGTGAGTAGAAGTGGGATATTTTCGCAGCTATAAATACAAATTTCGTCGTCGGAGTGCATGTCATCTCTCAAATCGCGATTCGAAAGAAAAAAAATATAAGGGAAAACGATAAAAAACTGTTGAAAGCGCTTTTATTCGGGATTAGGTTCCGTCGTCGTCCGCGATGGAAAAACTTTTTATAATTCTTTAAGTTTTTCGCGACCTTAGATATGAAACTCTGTAATATCCATTGATACGAAAAATTCGTTTCGTGTCGTTACAAAACCGCGTACCCATTGGCAAATATTAAAGGGGAATTTTCGCGTTGAGAGAAAGAGAAATTCAGATATGAAATTCTAAAATCTCATAAAACGAAACCGTTGTTAACTAACATTAGGGTCAACGTGAAAATTCTCATCGAAATATTACAAAATATTTTCATTTCCGTATTGATCAAATTTAATTAAAATGTTTGATTGTTACGCTATTGATTAATTTGTTCCTCAAATATCATTTAATTGAGTTAAATTAAACTTTTAATATCTATTACGAAGAATTATTTTTAAACTTTTGAGTAAATTATTAAATAGTGGAATTCCATAACAACACCTTAAATTTTACGGGTGAAAGAGAATTAGGATGTGAAAGACTGTTCGGCATAGTTGATCAAATTTAAAATACAACAGTGGACTATGAATTATAAAATTATAGATCAGAATGGATGAAGGTATTTATTAAGTCAGATCAAGGGTCTTTATGATCTGTAGTGAAATATGAAGAAAACAAATATTTGATGTGCTTTATTTGTCTTTTTCAATACTTTTTCAACATTAATGAACAAGTTCATATACTAGAACTATTGGAAATTTCAAAATTTTCTTTTTAAGTCTTTTTAATTCATATATTGGTAATAATAAATAGTTATTACATTTTATTAGCATATTTATGAAAGTTATTAGTTGAATTTCTATTCTAATTATAAGAAATAATTTTCCTTTATATAAAATAACTTTTAGTCTCGCAATTATTAAACAATTTACAACTTTATGAACTACAAGTAGGATATACCATACTAATTCCCAATATTAGTTATTATTTATTAATTATTCTGGAAATCTGTTGGAATAAGAATTAATTAAAATACTTGTACTATAAATGACATCATCAAAATTTTCATTTTAAAATTTTAATAGTATGCAGAAAAGAAAATATTTGATTTCAATATATTTTTTTCTTAATTGCTGTTTAATTATTTTATGGTTTGCATATTTCTCTTTTATAATTAGTACATTATAAAAAAGAGTTATTTAGATATAACTGTGGCTTACGTCTAAATATCTTTTCTCAAATATTAGTGTTTTTGACATATAATCCCGTTGGCTTGTCAAAAATTCTCCATTACAAAATTAAAATTTTAAAAGCTGTTTCCTTATATTTTTTATTAAGTTATTTATATGATATATATTTAATCAAATATACGTGAATTTTTTTAATAAGATTTAACCAAAAATAAAAACAAAATAGCAAAGATCAAATAAATAGAATATTGGAAAAGGTAAAGGTTAATTTTAATTCTAGTTTTTTTTTCGCTTTCTTCCATCAAACGAAATTTCTCGTATGCGCGTACATTATAAAAATAAAGCCTTGTCAAAAACAAAAGCTCTCGGAAAATTAAAAATAATCACTAGTGAAAAAAGACCTTCTTATGTGCAATGATGGAGGGTCTAAAGCTGCTCTCTTGAGGATCTTGATGAGGGTGGGAACTGTACGAAGGAGGAAAATGGAATGGAATGATTGATGTCGGTTGTAATTAGGCCCATTGTTTGGTTTGTAGAAAAACTTTGCATAAACGCAAAAAATTAAATTGCAGTTCATTGCAATTTTTATTTTTGTTTTATTTTATATTATATCAACTGTAATTTTAAATTAACAATTGAATAAAATATTTTGTTTGTAATAAGGTATTTTAAAGTTCAAAAAATAATAAATATTTTTATTTTTAAATCCTACCTAATAATTCTGAATACATCATTCGTATAACATTAACTATATTTAGAAAATTAAATTAAATTAATTTTTATTAGATATCAACAGTGAGTATAATAAAATATTTGTATAATTGATCTTTTATAATGATAATGATATTTAAAATAAATATTAATTACAATTTGTATATTATACTACTTCTAGAAAATAATGTGTGATAAAGTATTTAAAGAAAGAAAGTTCTTTGATTTTAAGATTAAACCGATCATATATCCATCTGAAGAAACTTAAATTTAGATTTAATTAATGAAATCAATATGACGGTGAATTTAAATTGCTAGGAAACAATTAAATAATGACAAAAAATGTTAAAATAATAAAAAGATTTTTTATAATAGACAAAAATAACTAAATTTCATTAATTAACTAAATAAATCAGTATTACGAATTAACATTATGTCAAAATTTTAATGATTTACAAGTTTACGTTTAAATTTGACTACGCTTTAAGACAATATTAATTTAAATCGTATAAATCGTCACAATACAAATTCAAGCATATTTACGTACATGGTAACGTGCTGTAGGCAATTTTGTTTCATTGTATAAATATTATTTTAAACGAACATTAAGTCTATCTATCTATAAATCATTATGAATAAATCAAAAAATCTATACGACAACAGACAGGGGAAAAATACAAGTGAAATGGGGAGAAACTGAACAAATATGCGGTTTTTTATACTTCAGTTTAATTGTGTTTACCAAAGAAGTTGGCAAAACACAAAAAAAGGCAACAAAATTAAATAAATATAAACTGAAAAGCATATTGAATACAAAATTGAACGCTTTCAGTTATACATCCCCCTTTTTCATGATTTTCCTTTCGTATCATTTTCCGCAAGGTCTTTTTTGATACTATTTGTTTATACGCAAAAAGGCTTTTTATTGATTTATTATATATGCAGGCATTAATCTATTTATGTAATATAATGTAAAATAAAAAAAATATTGATATAAATGAAACATTTCAATAAAATTATATAAAACTATTTATTATATAATGAACTATTATATTATTAAATTTGAGTTTTAATCGAATTCTGACATACATATTTTTAATATAAATGTAAGTAAAAACCATGAATGTAAAATGTTATATTATATTATATATAATTTATGTTATAGTTAAATGATTTGTAATATAGCAAAGTTTCTATTAAAGCAAATTTATAAATATATATATATATATATATATATATATATATATATATATATATATATATATGTGTGTGTGTATATATATGTGAGTGTATATATATATATATATATTTTGTAATATATATAATCTTATATAAAATTGTACTTTTATATAAGATTATATATATTACAAAAGGCTGAAATGTTGATGTTTTCGATATTTTAACAACACTATTGAACATATTTATGTTATTATAAACAACTAATTGCGATATTGAGAGGCAACAGTAAAATCATTATATTGCATATTTTTGGACGGACGTGTTTAATTTACAAAATTCCATTTAAAAAAAAACGCAAATAATATATTAGTATTTGTAATGAAAAATTACTATATAATTTAATGTTTGCTGTATACAAACAATTACGGACTATCTCGTGACGTTGAATCAAACCCAATGTAAATTATTGTTTGCATAACGACACACATCGCTTTTGTTCCTTTTTAATTATACGTTACATAAAGGGGTACCCATCTTTTATCTGTGCTTTTTTCCAATAAATCAATTAAAATACGAGATCAGATAATTGAATTTGTTTTCAATTAAGTTCGCAAGTATTAGAAAGGAATCTGCGTTTGACGTTAAAAATTCGTATATTTTTTTTAATCTTCCATGTCGCAAGTCCTTTAATATTTTATTGTCTAAAATGTGAAATAGGAAATGTAATATAATATATATTTATGAGTATATATGATATAAACTTAAAAGCATTCAATGTCGTAATTTTAGTAATATCATAAAACGATTTGTGTAATATATAGTTAATATGTTACACAAATAATATATAATCAATGTTGTTTATAACATTTGTAATTATTGATGTTTATGACATCAAAGTATTCATTTCACATGTCGTATTTCTCTTAAATAAATTGGCCCAATAAATATCGTTTTCAATTTTGTTGTTGATTATTTACTAGTGAATTACATATGAAACTATAATAACAATTTATTAGAATAATCTTTGGTTACAATATTTATTTATATGAATATATTTAGTGGTGGGCTGTCAAATTGTGAACAACCGGCTCGCAATTATTTCGAAGCAAAAAAACAGTAAACGAGTATATTTTCTTCATTTTTTATACAGTGCAAAAAATATAATAATGATGATTGTTATTTTGGTTTTCAAAACATTTCTCTTTTTTTGCTCCTTATCGTAATTTTTAATACTAAAATAACAGTCTGTTTAAAAATTGACAACCCACCTCTGTTAATAATCATCCTGCAATATTTTATATTTTGTACCTTTTCGTGAGTAGCACCCGAAATATGATCCCTCCCTCGCTACGCCACTGTTCGCGGAACCCCTGAGTGATCTGCACGGAACCTAGAGATTCCGCGAAACACAGTTTAAAAAATTCTGTTTTATAAAAATAAATGAAGACTATAAAATAAATAGAGAGCTGTTCGCTCAAAATTTAACTAGCCGAGTTTCAATAACTTTAACATCCAGCTCCAACTCACCCTGAATATATTTATTTATATTAATTATTAATATTTTCTTTGATTTCTTCCTTGAACATTTTAAAATCATTACTCGTCTTACTATTTTATTATAAAAAAAATAAATTCCAAATTAAATTATAAATTTTCAACTAAGAAAGAAAAAAATAAAAAATCTATTTTTATTTTTTTTTTGAAATCGATAATTATTTAAATCAAATTTACGACAGGACGGGTATAAGTAGATATTTCATATTGTTAATTAAATTATTTCTGAAACATTGCAATTTAAAGATTTGCGACCTACTAAGCTTAAACTTAATTACAGAGTTATTATTGATTTTATTGTAAAGAAAATTATAGTCAAAATTGATGTCAACACTTTAATTTATGATCGAAATATTTTATTTCTTTATTTTTTATTAAATGACGAATTTAATGTTATGTTGAAAATGATATATTAAACGTATGTATATGAGATATTCTTAGAGTAAAATTTATCGTATCCATTTAAGATTAAATTTTATGGAGCAGCTTGAAATATGAGGTTAAAATTTGATTAGTTCATCACGTATGAAAATCATACATATACTAATACTGCTGTATATATAAATATATATATATATATATATATATATATATATATATATATATATATTGTTTAAGGCTTATCGATGTAACCTAGAAATTTTACATAATGCCAGAAAAAATAGTCCGGCAATATTAAATTCACAGGTTCATTTTCACAAGTAATTTAGTTTTGAATCTATTTAGCAAACATACGACGACTCGGTGGTCGTGTGGTTTTAATTCTTGCACTAGTTGAATTCTGTAAGCTCTCAAACCCAAATTTTCCATAAATTGGATGGACACAGCACCATGCCGAATGGTCTTCAATACTACGTTCTACAACAGTAGTATGTTGATTTTTTGGTTCGCACTATATGACGTCTCTTGAAAACGCGTGTTATTTTGTATAATAATATAATCGAACGATTATATCTACCGTAATATGTATGAAAAGCGTGATATGTTTTTCGAATCGAATTATGGTTTTCGTAAAAAAGTTGAACAATTTGTAGGCATTGTTCAGATGCTAGTCAATACATGTTATAATGGCATATCAAACTAAATATAAAAAAGTCATGGCTACCAAAAAGTGCTGTCAACTAAAAGTTTCATACCTTATAATATAAAAACAACCTATACATGATACATACAAAGAATGAAACAAAAAAACTGGATGTATAAAAAAAGAAAAGAGAAGGATAGAGATGCAAAGAAGCGTAAGATTCGACTTAAGAAACTATCTCGAGTACAAACGACGTAACATTTGTTTGAATACTTCGAAGTCGGACGCCTTGAAAACAGTATTTACCGTACGGTGGCGCTGTTTTTGAGCACCGTTCAAGATGTTGCACGCGAAAGGAATATTCCGTTTTAACGACGACTACCTTTTCCTTTATCAACCGTTTTCGTCGTGGATATTCTTGATGGTAAAAAGAGAAGAAAAAAAAATAACCATGGATTTATATGTCGTAAAGTTTTGGTCATTGGGCCTCAAGACAGGGACGTTGTTGTAGTTGAAAATTTTGACAAAATACTGTTTAAATTTGATACTAAATACTGTTTAAAGAGGATCCTCTCATACTTCCATCAAAAATCAGGATGTGAAAAAATTATAGGACTACTTTTCTATTAAATGATTTGATAAATTGTTCTTGTAATTTAGAGCAGGGGTAAGCAACCTTTTTAATTAGCCTTTTTAGCCAATTTAAATTTTAAATTTTTTTGGCGGGCCGCACATAAATTAACACTTAATAAAAATTTACAAAACCTTATTTATAATAAACATTATTTATATTAAGCAAGGATTTCATATACAAATTTTAATGCGAAATACAAATAAAAACAAACAAGAAAAAAAGAGAAAATCTGATAAAATATGAATAATTCTATTTTAACAATTATATCTGAATTGCTATTTCTGAAATAATTATTTCGGTTTAGTATGTACTACCATTTTATTATAATTAATTTCATAATAATAAATTAAAGGGAGAAAGTTGATAAAATAAATTCAATTTTATAAATGCTAGACGGACCGCGTGTTGCTCATTCCTGCTCTATAGTATAGTTCCACATACCATAATTATAATTTATAAATTCAAATGATTATTAACAAAGTATTAAATTATAAATATTAATTGTTTTGTAATATATATATATATATATATATATATATATATATATATATATACATATATATGGTATATATATATATATATATATTTATATATATATATATATATATATATATATATATATATACATATATATGGTATATATATATATATATATATTTATATATATATATATATATATATATATATATATATATATTTATATATATATATATATATATATATATATATATATATATATTGTAATGAATATTTTGTCATTATTAAATATAATATATTATTAAAAATTACAATAGAAATATTAAATATTATGTAATGTTATTTTAAAAAAGAAAATAATATTGTTGTTGAAATAGAACAAAGGAAAAATGGTACAAAGACAGATTTTTTTGTTATGATATACTGAGGATATTCCAAATCTAAAGATATATATTAAAATGTTTTCATAAATATTTTATGAAAACATATTCTACTTAAAAAAAAATCTACTTTAAAACAAATATTAATTTATAAAATTTTCATGAGCAGCAATATTCAGTCCACGACGTGTCGTCACATTTATTATATGATTACTTAATTTAAAAAAATACATATTAAGACTTTAAAAATATTACAAGTCAATTATTTATTACATTTGAGATTTTGAATATAAAAAATAAACCATAATCATAATAATTCATTTTAATTAAGATATTATTATTTTGTTACATGATATTATTACAATAGTTATATTAAAAGCTTTTTAAGGTGTATTTTTTCGTATTATAATGCACTAGTTTATTATTTTATTTAATAGAATCATTAATCTTTTTGTTTTTTTTGTATTGTATATATGTATTGATACACACACACACACACACACACACACACACATATATATATATATATATATATATATATATATATATATATAATATTTTTGGTGATTTGATACGTTTCACCCGCTTTATTATCTCCTTATATTATTATTATTATATGCGTATTTATTAGTAACGTGATCATGAGTAGGCTTAAAGACCGAAGTGAAGCGTATCCATATAAGACAAGGAATTTTTTTACCAAGGTTTTTAAGGACACAGATTCGGGATCCTAAATCTTATTTTGACCCTATTTGCTCTGAGTGTAACTTTAGATATATTTTTTTACTATGCTTTTGCCTTTAAGCCCTCTGCGGTCACCGTGTTCAACGTCGACCCGATGTCTTCTTGCTGCGGCTTATCGTCGCGTTTAATTTCGCTAATTTCATCGTGATTTGACTTAAAATGGTTTTAGCAAAAACACTATCTTTATATATATATATATATATATATATATATATATATATATATATATTTAAATAAACATAAACTATATTTATTGTGAAGTAGTATCTCATTGAATAGATCGTGGAAGGATGTAGAAGCATTCTAAATTTATAATGTAATCAACGGACGCCGAAAGAAAGAGGATGAATATAAGATAGCAATAATATTTCCATCTTATTCATAATATTTTATATCTTTATAATAATCAGATTCCTCTGATGAACTTCTCTTTTTCTATGTAGCAAAAAATGAGTGTCGCTCGTGTAAGTGGGCTTTCAAGTAAATTAATTTTTATTTGAAAATAGAACAGACAAAAAAAAATAATTAAAAATATGTCGCGAAGAAATTCATTCGTAATTAATTATTGGAAAATTATAAAAATCAAAAATGTCACCATAATTATTTTCAACGAACCCGATTGAACTTTGACCGTTTCAGAATTTTATACCTGAAAAATTAAAAATATCTCATATCATATTAGAATCGTTGATGTTAGTTAGGCCATTCATTTTAACTAACATAACTTTTTCTCTCAAATGAGAGTGGTGATCGTGTTCAATGATAACAATACTATTATCTATGTGAAATTCTGATATAAAAGATGTTCCAATCGTTTTATTATTATTATTTTTGAAAATTCTCTTTCAAGGTTTATGCTGGATTATTCTCGTTATGCAATATGGGAGGTTTGCTATCCATCAAATAATTTTGTGGGCATCATATGGAATTTAATAAATATATATCTGATGTCAAACCGGCCGTTTAATTTTCAAAATATCCGTGTGCATAAGCGTATCGGATAATGTCACCGCAGCAAAGTCAAAAATAACAACAAAATATCGTACCGCAAACACCAACATCCAAAACAGTGCACACAACAAATGATACAACCTATTTGATACACCTAATACATTTGATTTATAATAAAAAAAATATATTATAAATTATTTTATTTTATTTTTCAAGGTAGATTTTAAGATGACAATTCTATTAGAGGACTGAGGTGCGACAAATCAATCATCTCTATCAATTCAAATGAACCATGTTCACAAATGATAACATATGAATGTTAACAATTAAGAAATATCGTAAAACTGTTCGAAAACTATCGTAGTCATAGAAAAGTGAATTATCACAAACAATTTCAAAGATAAGTCGTGGGCATTTATGGCGGAAATTAAAATGTAATTAAATGATAACTTTTAAATCCGTATTGTCAATAATATTATATCATAGATGATAATGACAAATGTGTATATAAATAAAATTTATGTCGAATTCAGGAAAAAAATAATCAAAAACGAAAAAAAATCTCTTAATCCATTTTATTTTCAATTCGTTTTTCAAGAAACATAATATTTATATTTAAAAACATGTATATGTATAATAATTATATTTTTACTTATGTTGTATATAAATTTGCAATATTTTGAAATATTATTTTTATTATTCTACACAACGTATTTGCATGATTTTGTATTAAAAATATATTAGGCGTGCATAAAATATGTATAAAATAAAAATAGTGAATAGGATTACAAACGGGATTTTTTTTTACAACTGAGTCAATGTGGCGTTTTCGCTACAGAGATATCTTTCTTTCGATTCCATTATCTTGTCGTTGCCTACAGACGTCACCCCCTTACATCTTGTAAATCAAACAACACGAAATACAAACTTCTTACCGAATTATACGACGAAACGAAAAGGAAAAAAAACACGTATTTCTATACACGTGTATTTCTATAGAAACATATATTTCGGTGTACATGCATAATAAAAAAAGGGGAAAGGAAAAAATATGGGAAAATGAGACGTCTTGCTTTCGGTTAAGGCGTCGGTGTTTTAGCTTTGTCGCGGTTGTTTCGCTTTATTTTGTCTTTATTTTTCATTTCAGGTAAACTCGAAAAGAGACCAATATATGTTTCTATATATATATATATATATATATATATATATATATATATATATATATATATATATATATATATATATATATATATAAGGATTTGGCAAACAAATAACAAGACTGAAATTTTCTTACCATAAAAATAAAATTTCGAAGCGTGATAAGAAGTTAATTTAACTTATAAAATACATTTCTTAAAATATTTTGTTTAAATAAAAAAATAAACTTCTGTTATATAAAAAATGATTATTAATTTTCTCATATTTTTTAACGTGATTTATTATTTCTTCTTCCAAGCAAATTCAATAATTGATTGTAATATTGATAATAATAATAAATCATATTTTTAATACAAATTAATTAGTTTTTTTTTGAAATGTTGATGACATGAAATATGTTTTGGAGATGCATTTTATATAACGAGCTAAATAACGAATCGAAAAGGTGTACCTTCCTGGATGGGAAAATCCTTCTCCTGTATTTGCAAAAAACCCCACAAAATTTGACCTTTTTATGTTTTCCAATTTTATTTCTAGAATTATTATATATTTGAAATAAAAATTTGTTTAAATAAAATATTTTTCATAAAATTCTATATAAAATATACTGTTTATAGCTTGAGCAATCATTTTTAATTTTTCATATAAAGCGTTCAAAAATAAAAATAAGCTTCTCAGCTAAAAAAATACGGGATTTTCCAACGAATATCTTAAAATAGGTCAATTTTACGATTAATAATAAAAGAAATTTTACAAGAAAATATTTAACAGATTTTACGTGTCAAATATCAGTCATTGTTTGTTGCTTGCGCCATTTCTAGGTTTAAGTCAAGAACTTATGGAATATCTAGTAAAGATTTGAAAAGTTGTATTTTATCAGAAGGAACTTTTACTTTTATTTTAAAAAAGTTTTCAAATTTTTTCGGTTTTATTTCAGATTTAAATTGAAAAAGTGTTCTTTAACAGAATATTCTTTATGAATTTCTAAATTAAAAATGTCATATTCATTATTGTACCACCGATTGAAATTAAATTTTAATATTCATAAAATAGTAAAAAAAAACTATATTAATAGATTTATCCGGTTATTTTTTTGTCACGTATTACTGTATGAAAGTGTGCGTTCGCCTTATTTTGGATGATGTAGATTGAAAAGAAGCGACATATGTGTACTGAAAAAAAAAAACGATATATACGAAAAGAAAACGAAGATGGAAAGCTATGTTTATTCGCTTTTGAGGTCTAGAATCCAATAAAAAAATATTTCATTTGGTCTGTGGTTTATTTATTTATATACATATTTATTTAGATAATTCATAATTTGCGATTTATTAAGTAAAATATTTTATAAAAGATTATCATCATAATGTGCTATAAAGTCGATTAAAATATAATATTACAAATCCAACTAGAATTTATTTCTCTCAGTATTAAAGTAAAATATTATTTTTAATTAACGATTGTAATTTTTATATTTTCAATCAAAATTATGATAACTTTTTGAGCAATAGATTTTTTAAATTGAATAAGATAAAACAATTTTCAAATGGCTGTTTCTACCAAAAAAAAAATTCTCCTTTGTTCATTCAATGTTATGTCAATAAGCTATAGTTTGAAATTTCGAAGTACGAAAAACGGTGAAATACAAAACTGATACCTTTTGAAAAGTATTTCACAATAAAAAATACACACACAAACACACACACACACACACACACACACACACATATATATATATATATATATATATATAAATATATATCATGATGAAAAAGTTGTAATGAAATTCTGACCCCTTTATTTTTGTGTTTTAGTCGATTTTTTATTTCATTTTCGCAACTTAAAAACTTTCTTCAAACTAGCCAGTAATTCAATAATAATCCATATTTTTAATATAAAAATATTCATAATTTTATTTAGTCTTTAAGCAAATGGAAAATATTATTGATGATTTATTAAAAGCATGAAAAAAAAGTTAAAAATCATAATTTAACGTTAAAAATTTTATAATATGTCTAATTTTCTATATTAAAAAATATATATTATGTTAAAGTTATTTAATTCATTTATAAAAATACTAATTAAATTTTTCATTTTATCGACAGCAGAAAGAAAGTAATATTTTTATGATAATGAATCAAATGCGAACGAATGTTGTTAATGGAATTTCGTAGGCAGAAACATTAAATAATTAGGGAATTAAGGGAAGGAACACCGAAATGCTGGAAGTTCAGCACAAATGGCAACCTTAAGAGCGCCTTCGACTGGAGGGTAGGGGCTTCCGAAATTTTCCTTTTTCGGCTTTCGGTCGATTTGGAGAAAAACATCCGGTGAAACATAAATTCTTTCGGTGTTACTAACTCCGGAAGTTAATGGACTGTTGCGTCCATTAACTAAAGGTTAAACCCTTACCGGGTTAAGGCAGTAATCTCGAATTACATGTTTTTCTTTGCTCACTTTCACGCCGTCGAATGAAAGTGGTCATTATGCATTTACTATCCACCGGACGTAATTCAAAAATTTGATTCATATTGAAAAATAATAAAAATCTTTTTAGTTTACATGCGAGTTTATTCATAAAAATTTCGTATATATTCCATGTACTGTATCTTGATGCTTATAAAACAATTTCTACTGTAACTTCAATTATTTGTGTTTAAGTTACTGACATATTTTGTTGTGTGTGTTTTCCTTTTATTATTATTTTTTATATGCTTTATGAATATATAAAGTAAGGTTTTCCCTTTTTTTTGTTTTCTTCTATTTTTAAATATAAAATAATAATCGATAAGTGGTTAAATGTGATTTATTTATCATAATGGACTCGATGAGAAAAGATTTAAAATGTCTGTGATGTATTCATGTTTATTAATCTTCTCCATTATTCATACATATTTTTATAAGTCAACTATTGCTAAGGAAAGCTGTATTATATATATATATGATCGATTTTGATTTTAATTTATTTTATTTTAGACAGAAAAGGTTTTTTTTGAAAATAATTTAGTTTTGAAATAACACTTTTCCTTTATCGGTTACGAATAAGAACCGCTAACTTATGTGCCAATAAAAAAATAGTATGAATTTTCTAGTTATTGAAATAAATTAAATAATAATTTTATATTTGATAGTTATACAATGTTCAATTTTTCAACGGTAAATTGATTTAAATTTATTTTCTTACAAAATATCCTTTCCTATCAAAAAAAAAAAACATTTTCCCGTAATGTTCAGAGTAAATGTCGATAAAATTAAAGATATAAATACAGACTAGAAAGTTCATGATAAAGTTTGAACCATTATGTGAATGAATTTTCCACTTTGAAAGAAATAAACATTGAGAGGTAGTTTTATTCATGTATAATATTTAAAATTTTCTAAATGTCTTACTTTTAAATATATATTCGCTTAGTAATTATTAATTATTTATTAGTAAGAAACATGTTCGATCATTTTTAAATATTAAAATTTATATTAAAAAATTATTTTCAAAATATGCTATGAATACTTCAGCAAAATAATAAATATATGTATAAAGCCAAAAACTTTCAAATATTTCTTTCAAATATTTCATCGTAATATAAAATATAAATTTAATAGATAATCTTCAAATTAACTTGTTAAAGTGTGTAATACACTTTTTTTCTATTTTAACTAGATGGTTCGAACAATATCAATTTTTAAACGTTATTCCTTGATCTGTAAAACCTTGATCTGTAGTACTGATTTTCAATATTGACGAAGAATAAATTTTACTCTTTTTGTGTAAAAATAATTGTTATTTTAATTTAAAAAAATGATATAAATACCAATGACTTATTTTTAAAAAATATTAAAAAAAATTGTGGATTTTTGAAATATTTAAATATTTCTAAAATACATCCATTTAATATTGGGATTAGATAAGACTCCACCGTCTCGTAAGTATTGTTTTCAGTTTCAGAATTATTTTACACGGCGTTTATGATGAACGTATCTACCGCGTAAATCGGGGGAGGGGGGAACTGTATATATATATATTGCTTTATATATATATATATATATATATATATATATATATATATATATATATATATATATATATATATATATATATATAAAGCGAAGACGATTATATTGGTCGCTAAATTTTTTATATGTGCGACATATGCGATGCGGGTTGTTCGGTTTTAGGTTTTATGAAGACGAAGCATACGGCGACATTAACATAAATTTGTGTTCGTCTTAGCCGTCACGGTACTACAATAACGCGTCGTCGTCGTAAAGCGATACCGAGTTCTCTCCTCTTTCCGTTGCGCGGTCGCGTTTCAAACACGTGCCTTTCAGATCATAATCTTTATTGCTACCGAAATCCCGAAACCGGGAAACCGGTCGCCGTAAATCAGAGTCCGCGGTCGCGTTGTAAATTGCGATTTCGGACAATTCGTATTGTTTCGGCGGTTTTGTTGCGACAGCGTTACGTAGCTAAAACACACGTAATTCCAATGCATATTATTATCTTCCAATATATATAATTAAAGTATATAAATACGGTTTAAAACACAATTAAATTAATTACGTTATATCAGTAATAATCATATTCACATTTAATAGTAAATGATATTTCTTTTTTGTTTTTCAGACTAAAAATAGAAACATGTAAAATGAAAAATAATCAAGTATTAAAAATGTATAGAACGGGAGCAACTAAACGGTAGATTGCAATCAATATGACTAATAGAAAGCGATTTTTAGTCAATAGCAATGTAATTTTAGATTATAATTATTAATTTAATATTTGGAAAGTAAAAAAAAAATACGTAAAAGGAAATGGAGGAGAATAAAAAAGAAAAGTTACAAAATAAAATCTAATTACATTTGCATAAATCTTACTTTACGCAATTCGTTAATTCATTACGAGTATTATACTTGTAATTTTTGAAATACAAACTAAAGGATTTAAAGCGACTATCTGTCAAAATGTTGTAGAACCACTTTTATTATTATTTTTTAAATAAACAAATTTGTCGATAACTTGATTACAAAAAAATTGAAGTCACAGAAGAAATTCATTTTATATGCGCCAGTGAGAACAAGCAAAGCTTGCCTCTAACTTAAAATATTATATAAAGAATATTAAAAAAAAAATATTATTTGAGTAAAAGAAAGTTTTGATTTACTTATGTAATTTATAATCATAATAATGCCTGTATATATATATATATATATATATATATATATATATATATATATATATATATATATATATATATATATATATATATATATATATATATATATATATATAATACAGTTGAAATTCAAGATTAAATCATACAATTCATCATCTATTCTGTCCATCATAAAGAAGTAAAATACATATAAGTCACAACCGATCGTGTTAAAGTTCATAACTCAACTCGTCCGTGAAGAATGAGAAGAACGTTATGAATTTATTTTCTTCACGGGCAATTTTCCATAAATTCTCGCCAATTCAACGTATTTTAACCCCCCTTCTCTTTGCTCTTTTCTTTCTTTTTTTTTCTTTGTATGTATATATATATATATATATATATATACATATGTAAGTACATAATAATATTTCTTGCAAAAATTCAACACTGCACGAATATCGACGTCGTTCTTATCTGTCGGTCGTAAAACATCCGATCTGCCAGAATCACCGTATCGTCGAAGAGTAGGCCCGCCTTTGGCGCTTTTGGCATTCGAAGAAGGTCTCAGAATTTCTGGGCGGAATCCGGGAGAGGAGAAGGGGAGATGGTTGGTTTTGGAGCTTTCATATGGTATGGGATTGTCGGGTGAACTATCCACCCGAAGTCCTGACTGTGTTTAACGTATGGCGTTCGACGTACAAAGCGTGTTAGCGGAGCTCAATGGTTCGCGACTAATTCGCTGATCGTAGACCGAATACGGAAACCGATCCGTTAAAACCGGAAGCGATCCGGTCGCAATGGTACCGATTGCAAAATCGGTGCCAAAATGTCGACCGAAGAGATCACAAATTGCGAAATAAACGTATTGTGTATGTTCGGTAGCGTGTTGCGAGCAACGAGCGATTGATAGTTTAACGTTTTAAATACACTAAACATGCATACAATATATAGTACTATAATAAATACGTTCTTATATATATAGTGTTATTTGCAATAAATTTTCGAATAATGATTTTTGTAAAAAAAATACACAATTTGTAGTGGTATATGAAACTAAATACAAAACAAGTAATGACTGCCAAAATAGTGTACATATTAAAAAGTGTTCTTAACATAAAGTTTTATACTTTTATAAAAAAAACACCCTATACATAATACGACCGTTATATTAAAATTTAGCGTATGCAAAAATATATCATAATAGATAAAGATATCATTACTTTTTTTATACGTCGTTTAAAATAAACAAAAAGTATCGGATAGAAAATTAAAATCGACAGTTTATTTGAACAAGTGTGATTTGATTGCTTATGCGGATGGACCAATTAATTGTCACCACTTTGTATGCCAACGAAGCCGCGAGTATTAAAGGCACACGGTACACCAACCAGTGGCTTTAATGACTGCCTACCCCCTTCGAGCACGGGGGGCGATTTAAGCCAGCGGTGGTCAACGCGTGCTCCGTTAACGATAAGAAATTCAATTCGCTAAATATTATTATAAACGAAATAAAAACATGAAATATTTGATATATTAATATTGTTATTTCTCATTTAATATGATAATCATTTAAATTTTGTTAAAAAATACGCATTCTTAATTTATTTTAATTAATTTCTCATATAAAATAAAAGATATAGTTTTATTCAAATAATTAAATTTTATATTAGAATATTAAAAAATATATAATTTTTGGTGTCGAGTCTATACTTTGAAAAATTAAAAATTGAACTTTAAAAAATAAATATTGTAATAATTAATTAAATGTGTTAAAATACATTTATGTATTATTTTTATGTATTTAAAATAACATGTTATTTTCATATTATTAAATTTTCAACAGGATAATATTGTGACCTACATGAAAATTTAATAACATTTACAATTATCTAGATTGGCAATAACAGATTTAATATTCATTAAATTAGCAAATTAATTTATTCGACAACATTTATTGCTAATTTATTATTATGACTTCGAATATTATTAAATTAAATGCAATAATGTGTTAAATTATTCTATTGTACGTGGAATAATATTTAAAGGGTGAATAACGGATTGAATTAAAATTTTAATACGAATTTTGGGTTTACGTACAAAAAGTTTAACAGCACTGTATTAAAACGATGGTATGAGAAAATGGGAGGCCAAAAACGAAAGATGAACAGAGCGAGTGAGAAGCATTCGACCAACGATGTGTCTCTTCTGCGGCCGACCCCGGCATCGGAATATATTCCACGGACAATTTTGAATATGGCCGATATATCACTGAATCTCTATGAAAATTTTAAAGTCGGTCTGCTAATGACACGTCGGAAAGTTATGACTTGATAAATGGGCTATACAGGGGGGCCACGGAAGTTGCGGAAACGAAGGGGCCACGGAAGTTGCGGAAACGAAATAGAGCAGGAGGAATGAGGTGGTATGGTTTGCCATACTCGTTGGTTAAGTGGGACGGATATAATCGTTTCGGTGGCGCAAAGGAACGTATTATTGCGGGCCCATCTTGCCGCATTATAATATTTTTAAGTGGTGCCCCACCCGTTCTCTAGCGCTTGGATCTGCGCTATGGTTTGGGGATGGTTTTCGTTGTGGTTCGTCTAATTGCCTCGTATTTATGTTTTAATTTTATCTGATCTTTGATAAGGGAGCGTTTTAGGTGGTTCCGTTCCTTTCGTTCCTTCGACTTTCTATTTTGACCCTTTGTTTTGGGGCGATTATCTTTTGTTTTTTTTTTTAATAATTATAATTATTTGTATTCTCATTTTAATATTACAAAATTTTACAAATCAAATAATACTATTGTTCAATTAATATTTAATATATATTAATCGATTTTTATTTTAAACATTTGAGCCATTATTTCTTATACATATATTTAAAAAAATAGTTTGATATTTTTTTCTGTATTTATTATTAACTTCACTCTAATATTTTAATTTAGAATTTATTTTTTAAATATAATAAGATTCTTATAAAGTCTACTAATTTAAATATAAAGTATAAAAATATTAAAAAAAAAAAGGAAAAATGTATCATAGAAAGTATAAATATGAATGTGACCTGTTAAACATAATTATTTTAGTGGACTAGATATTAATTAATATTTATTTTGAAATATGTCGAATTCATATCATTATATAAAGAAGAGAAAAAAAATAATTTTATTTTAACAATTGTAAAATATTTTTTTAAATAATTAAAAATTTTACGGACCGTACGTTTAACATTTGTAATTTATCTAAATGAAATGTATTGTAAAAAATCATAGATTTTTATAATAAATTAAAGCCAAATTTATATATATATATATATATATATATATATATATATATATATATATATATATATATAATACATAGTATCTAGTGAAAAATGAATTTGAAGAAGAGTCGAGAATACGAGACGAGTATGGGTTATAATATAAGCACACAAAGCAATTTAAGACAATTGAAGTCAAACAATGAAGCCGAATCTCTTCGGTTGTTATGAATTGCTGCATTAGCATAATATTCGGCATTGTCATATATTCCTAATGTGCCTCAGGCACTAACAACACTATAAAGCAACCCCTTCGCCTCAAACCAAGTCCGAATTTTTATGGTGCACCCCGTGGATATTAAGTCGTCTTTATGGGCCACCTTTTTTTTTATTTTCCACGCTTCTTTTTCTTCGTCATTTTTCCAGTGTAAAAACGGAAAAATTCAAATTTAACGATATTTTCGCTATCGCCGTGCAAATTTATACAGCGCTCTTTGTTTACGGTCACACGGGGTGTGATAATATTATCCCTATGGATGTCGATTAAAATAAATCAATTGCCTTTGTCAATGATAATTTTAATAAGCCATAATCCAATATTGCCGCAATGCTAATTTTAGATTATTTTAGTTGCATTAATTAATTGAAATTGAGAAGCATTATTTGAATATGTAAATATACAAATGAATTAAAGTAATATTTTTTAATTTCTAATTTTACATGATTATAATACAATTTAAACGTTTTTAAAATTATTATACAATCGATATATGCACCATCTTATTACACATATACAAATTTATAATTCTAATCATAATTTTTATAGGATTATATATATTACAATATATAATATTTTAAGGATTTTAAATAATGGTTTAATTAATTTAGTAATAATGAGAATGTTAAATCGCCCATCGTCTTATAATAATCCACTTTTGATGTGTGGGGAAATTTGTGTCGTGTCATAAGGGTGTGTTATATGTCATTGTTTGGTCTATACAGTGAGACGTAAAACGTTCCCTAGGAATTTGTGCAGATCAACAGTTTTCACACTTATGTTTTTGTAGTAAATATAATGCTCACCTTTAGATAAAGAAAACAAGAATATTGAAAAAATAATAGTTGAATTTTTTTTTTTAATTTAGAAAAATATATGTATTAAAATATTATTGATATTATTATACAATAATTTTGATTAAGAAATATATTACTATATAAAGATAGACATGTAGATTTTTATACGAAAAAATACCAGTTCTCTATACAAGCGAAATAAGTACAAAATAATTCGGATTATCCGAACGCTGCGGCGGATAAACCACCAATGAGGTAAATCGTCTTGTGGAAAATTAAGGATTTTCTAGAATTGTTTTTTTTCTATGTAGCTATATAACGATAAGAAAACAAATATATAAAATATAATTTTATTCTATTATACAAATATATGTTTATAGTATATTTCAATTTATTATTGCTAAAAAAATATTTAAATTCATCCATATATATTGATAACATTGCCAATTAATTTACTTCATTTTTTCGAAAGAAAGTCATCAACTTACTCTCTTTCATAATTATGAGAGTTTTTGAGAGCTTTGTGTCGATAAAATTGCGATTGATGCTAAACCGTGAGATCTTGATCTGCAGAATGCGGTCGACGATCATTTTCTTGGTTGAAAAGTCCGGGAAAATAAGATTAATCGTCATTCTCCTCGACGATAACCATCACTTCTCAGAAATTCGCACGAATTTTGAATGGAGGGTCACGATATCAATTTAGAAAGCTCCGTCTTACATTTTCTCATTTATATATATTTTTAAATATAAATCTATTTAATTACTAATATTATAATATTACGGCAAATTTATGGTATGGTAAGGAATAATTTAGATTCTATAAGGCAATAAGAGAAGTTTTATTTTAGAATAAAACCTAAAATTAATAAAAAATAATGAAATTTTAAGCATTTTTTTTTGCAAAAATTGGGTTATAGATGTATTAAAAAAATTAAGGATATTATTTATTTTGCACTATTCGCTTTTAAACTGATATATTTAAGAATTCAATTAAATTATTCGTTATTTTGAAAAAAAATACAGTAACTAATTGTATGTGTTGTATGTATATAAAAGTTTTCGTTTTATTAGCATCTAATACTAGACCATTATGTGGTGTATAGATTTTATGGAGCGAAAGTTTTCAATTCATCCGGTTAAGTTTTTCCCGTATTTGCGAGACTATGTTTATGTTAGTCGAAAACTTGGCGATGAAATTTTTCGTGGAACCGGAAAAGTTACGTGCAACCCTTTCTATATTTATGTACCGAATCAAATTTGTAATGATTATTATAATATTTTTATTGCAATATGAATTGTTTTTTTTTCATAATTTCGTATTAACTTGCGATGATGATAATTGTATTTAAAATTATATAAATATTGTATTCATCAATAATAGTAAATACATTTTCAATTTAAAGTTTATTTTTTTATATTGTACTAGTATTTATAATATTAATACGATATACATATTATATTAGTTATTATATAATTTAAGGAAAAATTATTTTAATATCAGAGTTTAAATTTATATAAATTATTATATGAATATATATAATTAAATATATATTGTTTAAAAATCGATGAATAATTGTGAAAATCGTTATACTGTTTTATCTTCCCAAAATTACTAATATATATTGTATGTCAGTAATTAGGAAAAAATATTTTAATGATTGAAATTGACAGAAAAATACATATATTGTTGTGGTGATAATTAAAAAATAAATAAAACCATCAGCGTTCTGTTTAAAATTCACAATATATATGTGTTTCTCGATATTTTGTTGAGGATTTTCATCCCCTTCCAAAATAGGAAAAGCCATGTGGCGAAGAAAACGGTGAAGTAGAAGAACCCACCACATGTGGGTAATTGAATAAGTTTTCCGCAATGAGTTGTAGGACAATAATAAACCGATGGGATAGTTATATGGGTCGTTTTTCGGAACAACGGACCATTCGTTCCTTGTCCATTATATGTACGGACGATCGACGTTGTCAAACAGATGTCCCGTTAAACTCTCGGCGACCCTTTAACTATCACGTTAACGTGTTCAACTATTGCCCCTTAGTCGCATTATAGACCCACGTTCTATCTATATTTTATACATATTCTATACGGTTATATTTTTTATGAAATCATATATATATATATATATATATATATATATAATATATATATATATATATATATATATATATATATATATATATATATATATATATATAAATATACAACATGTTTTTAATAAATTTCATTCTATCGTATACTTCCATAATATTCGAATTTACTATATATTTTTTTAATTTCAAGTTATAAATAAATTAGTACATAACGATCGTCAATTTTGTTGTTCAAATGTAGAATTGTTCATTTTAATAACCAAATTATTGGATTTATTTTATTTATAAAAACAAGAATCGTAGTATCAAAAATAGTTTTCATATGGTTTTTTTTTTCAACGGATGCGTGGAGAGTAAGCGGGCTTAGTGAATAAGCGATTCGGTCGAAATAAAAATTTGTAAATGCTGCAAGGATAATACCTTTCGCTATTTACTAGGGTCAAAACCTTATTGACGAGAGCGCGGAATAGGGGTGCCAATTGTTTTATAAATATTTGCGTAAACGTCATACGCCAGCCATATCTTCGGATCCAAACGTTCTGCAAATAACCTTTTTTTCTCGTTGAATGTTATTTACAATCCAGATTCAAGGCGGCTTATGATAAATCTCCTTATCCACCCGATCTGCCAGGCCCCATTCTCCCTTATCTACCTTTTTTCATTTTATCGGTTTTCGTATATAATTTTCATTTATAAAATCGAATTTTATTGCAATTAAATGTATAATAAAATATTTCAAAATTAAATTACTTTTTGTATATTTCGATATTCAAAATCAAAATAAAAGATGTGTAAAATTGAATCGATAGTTGTTCATTTTTATATACGAGATAAAATACGATTGCGCAATTCTTTCAAACATTATATAAATGCTAGTATAAATAATTGTAATATTTTTATTAGGATAAAAATAAAAGAAAAATATTTTAACACGAAAGTGCATTGATAATTTAAGAAATAAATAATATTATATATATTGCTGTTTAATTTCTAAATTCGTTTATATAAACATAAGCTTTGACGTTTACTTTATCAAGTTGCATAAGGAAAAAAAATGTAGAAAATACATTTATATACAAACAACATATATGGAATTTGAAGGGCGATATCGAAGGATGTTATCATGTCAAAGAAAAGCACTGACTGTAATAGGAAATATATGATAGTGATCGCCCTTTTTCCATTGTGATACCCGTGGGCTGTGAAACCTTTTTTTTAAATTTTCGTCTCCGCTTCGAGCAAACCATCTTCAAAAAATCTTTTTTTTAGATATTAGATGCTTTCAGTGCGATATTAAATTCTTCAATAATAAAAAAAAACTGAAAAAAAGGAAAAGAACGGGTTTTGTGACCGGTTATACTAAACCGCCAACACTATTTGCTATAACTACGTTATCTAAATGCGAATGAGTTGAATACAAAATGTGTCTATTGGTCTCGTTACAATTAAAATTAGGATACTATATTAACTTTTAAAATATAATTGATTTTTTTATGGGATCTAAATTTTGGTTTAATTTATTTTTAAATTTTTATGTATATTTTCATTACAAATGACTGCGTTTTCTTATTTACTCTTCTAAATATTAAAAAAAAATAAAATCATCATTTTTTTATTGATTAATTTACTTTGATTTTTTTTAGGAACTATACACCAGCCGGAATTTGGTGAACCATTATCGAATCTCACTATTACCATAGGAAGAGATGCTGTTTTCAAATGTTTTGTAATACATCTTGGAGGTTACAGGGTATAAAAAATATTATTAATACATGAATGAATATTTAATATCAATGTTTTATTTCAAATTGCATATATATTATAAAGTATTAAGTATTTTTGATTTTTTATGTCAATCAGAAGATTTCAAATGATTTGAAATCAATTCTTCTTTTGATATTTAAACAAACTTTTATTCTAATATAGTTTATATTTTCATAATTTAATTTTTATTTTGTTAAAATAATAATAATTTATTGATTAATAGAAAATACGTATAAATGGAGTAAAAAATATTTTCATAAAAAAAATGAAGAAAAGGTAGTGTCATATATTGTCAATATTAATTGATACAGGTGGGTTGGGTGAAAACTGATACGAAAGCTATACAAGCTATACATGACCACGTGGTTACACACAATCCACGTGTATCAGTATCCCACAGCGACCATGCCACGTGGTATTTGCATATCAAGAGTGTACAAGAGGAAGATCGAGGCCAGTACATGTGCCAAGTCAACACTGATCCCATGAAAAGTCAGGTAAATATACACACAATCATTAATATTCGTTCTCATTTTATCAACATTTTTTTTAATTATTATTAAACATCTGAAATATTTTGTAAGAAAAAAAAGAAAGAAATAATTGTTCAATGATTATAACTAGTTGTTTCAGCAATAGTCAAAAATAAAATAATTAAATCTGAAATTTGATTATTGAAAAAATTGTAACTTTTCATTAAAAAAAACAGTGTGAGTTAAATGTATGCACAAAAATTAAGTCAGTTAATTTATGGTGACATTAAAATATAATAATTGAAGATTGATAATAAAAGCTAATTATATACCGCATATCATATTAATTTGGTTTATCTATTTTGTGCGGCTTCAATTTTATTTTCAATAAAACTACTATTTGTATCGGTATATTATATCACTATTTCTAGTTGGAGATTATTATTAGCGTTAATTATATATAATATATATTTCTAATGTGATATAAAGACGATTATTCTTACAAAAAATATTGAAAGTTTCACGTGTCATGTTTTTGAGATACATTGTAATATAAATTAATGATATATGTATATCGACATTTTAATAATTAATTAATATATACAACAGAATAAATAATTCACGATAAATGTGTAGTATAATATAAAACTAGCGATAACATGTTATTTAGGCAAATGCGTTAGCTATGCAGTAAATTTCGGTCATATATATATATATATATATATATATATATATATATATATTTATTTTTATTTTTTATGATAATAAATAAGTTTCAGATTTAATAAAAAAAAATTTTTTAGTAAAAAATAATAATATTTTATAATTATATAAAATGTTTTTAGCGGCAATGTATATATTGATTGTTCAGCTCAATTTTATTTTTGAATGAAATGAAAGAAATTCACATTTTTTATTTCAAAAAGTGGGAGGTCTCATTTAATGGTATGAATTTGGACTACACGAACGTATAGCTTTAGAAGTAACGTAATAACACTTCTGACGCGAAAATTTATCGTCGCTATCCTGAGGATTGCAAATGGCAACGATTTCCAACGGCCCGCTCCTTAAACTGTGAAAACCGCCCACTCCGCCCACATCGCAATGTCTTCAATGTGAATTTCTCGGATTTTCACACCGGGGACGTTAATAATAAGGGCTTGTGTCACGCAAACAATTATTATTAAGGAACGTTTTGTACGGTTGCCACCCGCCCAATCGTTTCTATGTTAAGTGACAAAGTGGCTTTTGCACCGCGATATAAATATTTATAAAAGCTACAACACAATAATATAGAAACACGACTGGCGATTAAGGTTATCGCTGATATTCAGAGCGATTTCACGGTCAAAATTACCACGTGAAAATTACACGTACTCGTATTTTTAAACGGTGTAAATATATTTTTTCCAGTCGATGATATGTAAAGCTATTTTTCAAATAATAATCATAATAATAATAAAAATATTTAAAGCACGGTCTAAATTTATATATCGATATTAGTTTACAAATATTCTATTAACATATTTTAGAATTAAAGTGTTATATTTAAATATTAATTGGAAAATAAATGAAAAATTTTCATTTAAAAAAAAATAACGAGTTTTTACTTAAATTTAATTACGATATTATTTTATCTTAACATTAAAAGTATAAAATAGAGAAATGTTTTTATTGTTTTGATAACGTAAAACATTATTTTTCATGTCATGTCTTATCAAAGGTTTAATAAATCACTGAGGTCTTTAGATCCGCTTTACGTTTTGTATTTATCCGGCACCCTTTCTATGATTTGTATTTGTATTTAATATTAAAAGTACACGGATATTTTATAGGAAATTTCAAATTTAATATATCTGTCTGATTAAAATAAAAAATAAGCGTATCTCATTATAGTTTTGTAGACGTACTCACATATTTTTCATATATAACAAGTTATATGAGACCTTACAAATTGATACATTATTAATATACCATATATATACTATATATATATATATATATATATATATATATATATATATATATATATATATATATATAAAATCCAATAAGACAATTTATGATTTATATAATTAAGAATATCCTTATTAATCAATAAATAAAATAAAAATTGAGAATAAATGCTTTTATAATTTAATTTTAAGGATATTGAAATTTTGATGAAATAATGTATTTAAAACAATATACATAAATTTTAAATCGTAGACACTCGGACATTGTCCACGAAGATTAGGGGAGAGAATTGAAGAAAAGGAAGGGAATTCAAAATTGAATTTTCCCACCCTGAGAGGGGGTTAGTTTCAGGAATAATTTAAGTTTAACCCTGTAATTTAACGTTGCATCGTCCGCAGTAGTGATCACGTGAACGACAAAGGAAAGGGTGCGGAAAAGTGACTTATTAAAGTCGGAAGCTTTACACCGTTTGACTGTAGAGGAAATTTATGCGATCATTTGTTTGATGTTACATTGTGAATTAATAATATGGCACCATAGTGTACGGTATATAGTATGGGAATATTTCGACCTAATCTTTCACAATTTGTAAGCGCCTAGCGTCAAGGAGCTTAAATATTTATGTGTGAAAGTTCGAATGTGATACGTCCATAATATGTGTGTTTATTTTGTTTTTGTTTTGAGAATATTTCGCATATTTACCGTAAAATAATAGCGTACATTATTATATATGGTATACGTGCACGTTTACCGGATTTTGTCGCTACGAATTGTTTATACGAATTTTCGCTTTCGTAATTGTTCGAAGTTCGTTTAATAAATTCAACACGAGACTTACTTATTCCAATATGCGCACACTTGACACCGTGTTATGATTTCGTTTTTCAATTATTTATATTTTAATTAAGTAAAACATACACACACCTCGATACTATGTAATATTATTATATAAATATAATGAAGTCGTTCATTAATTAAAAAAATAAAGAACGATTAAACATTTTTATAAAGAAAAATTAATACTCGTAAATCATCAGTATATTTATTTTTGTTGATAGCTGGGCTATTTGGAAGTAGTGATACCGCCGGATTTTATACCCGAGGAAACTTCAGGAGATATGATGATACCAGAAGGCGCTACGCTTAAACTCATGTGCCATGCACGTGGTTTTCCTGCACCTCACGTGCAATGGAGACGCGAGGATGGTCTAGATATCATCGTTAGAGAAAAAGATGGAAGCAAGAAACGAGGTCAGCAAATTAAAGACAAATATCGATGTTTCAATGTTTGCACTGTAGTCGCGATTTTATTTTGTATATATATATATATATATATATATATATATATATATATATATATTATAATTACTTTCACTTAACAGTTTTAAATGAATATTTTTATGTCCTTCTCAAAAGCTGTTCTGGTAATTTTTTTTGTTGTTAATGCAGTGTTTTGATCGTTTTTTTTATATTTATTAGTTTAAAGCATATCTAATAAATGCATGTTGTTTTATTTCATCTTTTGCCATAAATAAACTGTTCCTTTCGACTGAGTTCGGTTGTTTGAAAAAAGCCAACTTTAAGTACAAATCTTTCTTTTTTCACTCTGCATTAGTTTGTAACAATTTTGATTACTGATTTTATTTTATATAATCGATTTATAACTACGAATATGTTAATTAAATATATACTTATTTTTAAACCCAATGTCGTATAACATTGAAACTGTTAAGTGAGTAATGATTTTAATTTATTAATTTTTATACAAGAAAATTTTCTTTGTTGTAAAAACTTTTTTTGGGGTAATTTCGTTTAAAAAATTATGAAGAAAAATGGTAATAATAAGTATCAATTAAAAGTTAAATATATGGAGTTAGCGAATAATTGAAAACAGTAAAATATTATTGACATTTTACTTGTATGTCATTTTATTTATGTGTATATTAATATTACCATAAATAATATGTTTTAATATGAAAATGTTTATTTAGTCACTAATAATATGTTATTAAAAATGTCAATAAACGTATACATACGTATATCTGAACTATTTGAAAAATATATTTTTTCAATAAAATATAAATTTATATATATATATATATATATATATATATATATATATATCAAATATATTTTATATATTGTTGGAATAATATATTTTTTATGCGTCCGGTTGAAAATTAAATACTGATGTATCGTAAAATTTTGCATGCGTTAAATTTTGTATTTTATATTATTAATGGTAAAATATTGTACGAGTAATTTGAATGCATATTTGCTGTGTAATCTAGGAGTAATTCGTAATTACTATGATCGTTAAATCATTAGGCACACCATTGCTTATTTGCTAATATCATCAAATGATAATTTACACTTGTATTTACCAACATTAGCTATAAATTACATCTGAAATTAATTGTCTATTTCTGATCATTAATTATATATTAATATTTAGTTATGGATAATTTTAAATGATGAAAAATGGTCAATGGACCATTTTTAAATTTCCTTTTAAATTGAATATCAAATTATATATGTTTTTATAAAATAAATAACCTTCAAAATTAATATTTAAAAGTATCAATTCTAAATTTAATATAACTGTATTTTATGATTGTTTTAATAATCTATTTTGATAATTAATACATGAATTAATAATAGAATACTCCTATATATTTAACTTTTAATCAAGTAGTAACTCAATATATTTTTACAGTAGAGTAAGTAAAGTAAAAATCTATAAGTAAAGTAGAAATCTATGAAATTTAAATATTTTAATTTATGATAATGCAATTATTATTTTTTGATTTGCTGAAATTAATTTTTATTACATTACATAAAAGAAAAAAATGTAAGTGTGGTGAGTATTGAAGTAAATTATTATATTTTAATAACATTATATAGCTAAATGAACATAAAGTATTTGATATAATTTTGATTTCAAAATAAATTTGGAACGAAAGAAGATCTTTGTTATATTGAAGTGTCAATTTGTCAGTTTCCATCTAAAAAAATGGTCATATTAATATTTAAATACAGTAATATAATCAAAACGAACATTGTTATATTTTATGTAAGCAATAGATAAAATAAAATATTATATACACGTATAAGCGTATTAAGTTTTCGCAAATTCAAACATCACTAAAATGTTCGGTGAATTGGTACTCGAAAATAGTGGTTTTAAGGTAACGGACTCCTTGTTTTATCTAAAATGCATGAATTTGAATCAGTGGTCGTCAAACTGCAAATCACAAGCCCCATGTGACCATTTAGCTCTTGAGAAAAATTCTTTTACAAAACATTACGTGTGAAGTCATCTTTATATTAAAACGATTTGGTCACATAAAAAAGAATTAAGAATGGAAAATAGCTTAGAAATGTCATAATTAATTTAATAACGATATGAAATTAAAAAAATTTTTTTTTTGAAACTGTTAACTAGTGATTTTGCCGACCACTGAGCTAAATGATATGCAAATTTTGCAAAATACAAGGGCTTAGTTTCATGCGATTTTAATAGACCAAATAATGTTCAACTGATTCATCAAATTTACCTAAAGTGCAGTTTGTTATGATTGTATTTGTATTCGTTTGTGTGTATTCTATTTTAACATTTCATGAAAACATCAAAAAGCTATTCATTATATTATATATATATATATATATATATATATATGTGTGTGTGTGTGTGTGTGTGTGTGTGTGTGTGTGTGTGTTGTTGACATATAAATAATTGCATGTTCAAGTTATCGTCATTTTAAAATTCAACTATGTATATAATTAATTATTTTTTTTTAAAATAAGGACAAATTTTAACACTTCAAAAAGATTTTTAGATTATAATTAACAATCGTTCAGCTCATTTCCATAATAATAAAAAATTTTCATCATGTAATGTACAATATACTGTTTTCGATTAATAGTTTTTCATAAAACATATTATTACATAAGTGAATTTTGTTTTATAATAAAAAAGCTTAACATATTACGTTCTTAAATAAATAAATTTATATAGTGTTCTCAAAGTTGTTGACATTTATTACATATTGTATTGAAAGTTATAACGAATTTATTTGAAATGCCTTTTGTAAAAATGAATTTATATTCTTGTATATTATTGTAATTAAAATTGCAGATTTTTTCTAAAAATACAAATATTCACAATATGCACATTTCAACGTTTCTAATAAAATTGTTGGTGAAATTGCATTGTCTTTAAACCGTCATAAACATACATTTTGATATTCTAACATTTTTTTTTCATAACTATTTTAAAATTGTAAAGCGATGTACAGCTTTTATAAAAAATGTATTAAAAATAGTATTTAAATATATTGCATTGAATTTTATTATTTAGTATATGTTAAAAAATATCTAAACGAATAATAAATTTCCAAAAACTTTTATCAAATTAGTAAAAGAAAGGTTGTCCGTTATTAATTCTTAACTCAACATATTTACAAAATTTCACTAAAAAAAAACATTGAAATAATAATAAAAATGTTTTCCTAATTATATATATATATATATATATATATATATATATATATATATATATATATATATATATATATATATATATATATATATATATATATATATATATATATATATATATATATATATATATAACGATCACATTATTTTGATAGTTTGTAGCGGTGGTTACGTTAAAATTTCATTTGTAACATATGAGCGCATTGGAGTTAGTATGGCGCACCCTAGGATATCTGTTGTTTTCTTGGTAAACGATAATAAAATTGGTAACCAGCTCGATGCGGTCACATGTATATTATACTTTATAAGGGCCCTTTGTTTTCATTTATTCAAATTCAAGTCGAAAAAGATAGCACTAGTGGTAAATGCGTTTTGCTTGTTTTTCCGTATTTTTCTTTCTTTTTTTTTTTGGGCTCGCTAAATTTATCGCAGGTGCCTTAATAATAAATTTAGAAGACTGATCGTGAACGTGGAAGAAGAGTCACAATCAAAACGAAAAATAGCATCCTTTAGAAAGGAAATAAAAAAGGAAAACGGTTTTAAAACTGGAAAGTAAGAATTAGTTTTTTTTAATTTTTCGTATCGAGAAAAAGGCATTTGAATATATTGCGAAATTGGTAGTCGTTCACAAAATCAAAGTTCTATTTTACTCTTAGTTATTTTCAATTGGAGTTTGGTTCGTTTATCTTGAAAGAAGCAATCGCAGCGTAATTGAAAATGCAACATCAAAGACTAAACGACAAGTCATTTCTTAATTCAAAATTAATCGTTGGAAACCGTTTATAATTCTAAAATAATATATTTAATGTAATTGAAAATAAAAATAAAAATTCTTTCATTAAAATAATATCGATATGATTTCACATCTATTTTTTTAATTATAGAAGATTTGTAGGTTTATTTTTGAATTGGAATGTAAATTTTGTAACCCAACGGTTGTATAATATAATAGTAGCTTTATACTATAGAAGAAAAGAATTGAAGAAAAAACTTGTTGTAATTGTAGATAATAAATTTGCAGTTGAAAATGCACAAGTGATATTTTTTATTACAGTTTCAACATTTCAAGGGGAAATACTGAATTTGGTAAAAATTACCAGATCTGAAATGGGGGTTTATTTGTGCATAGCGAGCAACGGCATACCGCCCTCAGTCAGCAAAAGGATCGGAATTAACGTTACTTGTAAGTGTTCCGGTTGAAATGCACACAATTTTACGACCTCGACATTATATATATGTATATATATATATATATATATATATATATATATATATATATATATATATATATATATATATATATATATATATATATATATATATATATATATATATATATATATATATATATATATGAAACATTTATTTAACCAAAGTGGACGTTTTTCCTAGTTCATCCTGTGATACAAGTTCCCAATCAGTTAGTTGGTGCACCTTTGGGTACGGATGTCACGTTGGAATGCTACGTGGAATCGTCTCCCAAGTCGATAAATTATTGGGTCAAAGACAGTACAGGTATGTAAAATAAAATTTAATCTTACATCTGTAACTGTATTTATTGATTTTATTAAACCAAAGGACGAAACATTTATTTTGAAATACATTCTGAATATTACTTGTTAATATAATTAAAACAAAATTAATATAATATTATTAAAATGTACGATTTAAAATCGATCGTTGACGTTATTAGAGAATTCGTTTTGTGCAAATTTAATATTTGAATAAACAAACGATATTCCATTACCGTATGTAAATAACAAGTAACGGGGATGGTTCGCAGATGGTGGTTGCTGAATCGATTTTGTTTTCTTTTTTCGTTTGAACGAATGGTTTTCTTGTTTACCATTTCGTCTTTTTAAACTGAAGGTCGTTTTAAATGCATTTCAACATATTACATATTCTATTTATTTTTAAATTAGGCTTTCCTTCTACTGTTGTTCGTCAACCAAAAGATCAAAACCATATCGCTTTCAAAATAAAGAATCTCTTAATTAACAGGCGTTAAATATCATATTTTAAATATTTTATTATCCTAAAAGTTTTGTAAAATTTTTAAGTAGCTATTTTTGACATTGTTCAATTTAGGTGAATTAATGGTAGAATCTGAAAAGTATAGTATGGATATACTCCAAAAATCCATATTTGAATTCAGCATGGTATTGTCTATTAGAAATATTGGAAGCAACGATTTGGGAAGCTACACTTGCGTTGCTAAAAATTCTCTCGGTGACGTGGAGAGCAAAATACGTTTATATGGTATTTAAATATTTAATATTATATAAGCAATTCATAATAAAATTTATGAAATAATAATTGGTAATAAAATTTATATAGAAATTCCTGGACCGATTCGAGTATCGAAATACGGTTCAAATCAAGGATCTAGCCGTGAAAATAAGAAACATGATGATGAAGATTATAACGACGAAATGACGGATGATGATTTGGATAAAATGGGTAAAAATGGAGACAATCGACTGAATAAAATCGAAAATACGCCAAATAAATGGACGGTGAGCAGCTCAGGATCGAATTCTGTGTCAGGATCATCTTCCAGAGATTATCAAGGCTCGAAAGATAACGACCAAAATAATGTAAACATATTACCAAACCATGGTTACTGGTTGAGGAATTCGTTTAAATTAATGATTTTTGCGTATTTCATCATTCTATTCATATCAAAATAAATCGATTTGATGAAAGTACGCGTTACAATTATATATGCGTAAAATATAAGAAAACAACGTTTTATTTATTAATATATAAGACATACATGTGATAATTCGTAAGCTCATCAAATTATTGGGAAATTGCTAATTTTTTTGAGATAGATAAATAAATTGTAATGTATATTATATCAAACACTTATATGTTAAAATATATTGCATTTAAAGTTTATATTGATATTGTAAACGAATTTATTTTATTATGTAAAATCAAATATTTATCAGTGTTTTACTTCTTGAATACAAATATTAAAGTAAATACTTAAATATTCTTTTTCGGTGATTTTCATTGTATATATTAAAAAATCTGAATTTTAACTTTTTTAAGTTATATTTTTTTGATTTTAACTTTTATAAATGCGATGTAAAAATTGCGTTTCCAATTGATTTCACAAGATCAGAAAATTAAAATTAGATATTATGTGCATAATTTAAAAGAAAAACTTAATGTATTAATGATGAATCACAAAAGTATAATAAGAAATTATAAAAATATGTTATGTGAAAGGCTTAAATTGTTGTTCGACCACAAAGTATAGAAATGTATATAATAAAAATGAATATGTATACACATGTTAATCATGTAAGTAACGTTATATATATATATATATATATATATATATATATATATATATATATATATATATATATATATATATATATATATATATTAGAACATAATGGATGTAAGACAATATGTAAGAGATATGAATTTTAGGCTTAAATCATTAATTGTAAAAAATACTATTGACTGAAAAAGTATTGATTTAATTAATATATAAATGTTTAAAGTGATTTGAATTAAAGATTCTCGAATTAAAAATGTGTAACGAATTTCAGAAATGATTCATTATACATATGATGTTGCTGCTTTAAACGTACGTATAATATATTAAGGAAAAAAAAAGATTATTGTGATTAAATTAATAGCATTATGTATACAAATATTAATTGTTATTTTTGACATCACGCATAAAATGTTGTGATATCGAAATATAAAAATAAAGATATGAAAATTCTTTAGTTTTTAATATTTGTTATGTAAACCTAATTCATTTTCAGCTTCAGAAAGTAAATTCACTTAATGCAAATAAATAGGTAAGAAAAAAAATAATATTAATAAAAAACCACAGAAAATATAATCAAGAACAAATAAAGCGTTGATTTCATTTAATATTTTTAAGTATCAAAATATTGATTTTGATTTTTATTCATAAGTAATATTTTATTTATATAAATATTATTTATTTAATGAAATAAAATTATTATGATGTTTGCAGAAAAAGAATTTAACCTTATATGTAAATTATTTATATTTATTTAAAAATAATTGAGAAGGTTAATGAAATAAAATAAGATTTTACTATCTAAAATAAATTTAGTTTTTTTTAATTTCTTGAGTTTTATAAAGTTTCTACATTGTATGAAAAAGAAAAACTTCGTATTTATTTCACAAATAAGAGTCATAAATCGACCTCTAGTCAGTTACCTCGGTGGGAGGTAATCGTTAGACTCCTTATTGCTCATATTTTCGTTATTTTTTCCGTTTTCTTTTCCCATCTGTTGTTTTTTAATAACTTTTGATATTCTTATAAAGTTTTTTCTTTGCCATAAACCTTTACGTATAGAATTCGAAAACTTTGGGTGATAAATTTAAAAAAAAGAGTGGCATAACTTTTAATTAATATTTAATATATTTTTCATTATAAAATTTTGTGCATTATATAAATTTGTAATTAAATATGAATAGACATTTTTTTTAATAACGAATATTGCATGTATATTTGTTTCATAAAAATATAATATTAGATTTAATAATAAGAAAAATTACTGTGTAGAACGGAACAAATTGAGAATTTTTAATCGATTACAATTGGCGATTGGTCTCAAAAGCATAATAATATTCCATCAAACTGGGAAGAGTCATTAAAACTAGATCGACGGTATCCCTCCCTCAAAAACGAAGTCAATAGATAACCATCAGTTTTACGGATGATTGTGCGGATAATAGAGCGAAGGCTTTAAGTGAATTGAGCATAATGGACTCTAAAGATTAATGGGCTTTTAATTATCTTCCTTCCTGCGAGTTCACTCGACCATCGATAACGTTCGTTCGAAGGTTCAACGTTTTAGGCTAATTGTCAAGTGTGCACCAAAAAACCAACAATAATATAAAAATCTTTTGCATATATATATATATATATATATATATATATATATATATATATATATATGCAATCCTTTTATAATTATCGCATAAAATAATTATTCTAAATAAAAAAAAATGTATATTTTTATCCAAATTGTTTTTAATTGCGAATGATCGTAGTCGTAGCTGTTATTTTTGTTGTTGCTAATACTGCTGGTAGTGGTGATGTTTCGAAAGGGGTTTCTCATACATACCTTCGGTGGCCTCATTAATTTTTACCAAATCCATTACCGGCCACCATCCATCATCGAAGCGAGGGAAAATTCTGCTTTTCCATCGCGGCGAAACAAACCCTCGGCGTCGGCAAAATAATTATCTCAATACAAACACTACATCAATCATAATTAACGTTCGACGATCGCTTTTTTTTTAATAGCTCGTCCATCCAAAGTGAGGTCCTCAAACATTTGAGAGGTCGCAATCTCATCATAGTCATCGTCATTGTGTCAGGCTTATACGTATTGTGTTGGTTTAAAAATTTTACACTCATACGGCGATTTGAGTTTTAATATATGGATAAAAAATAAATCTTTTTAATTTATTTTTCATATATAGGCAAGTGAACTTTCATATATATCTTGTGTTTTATTAATTTTATATATTTTTTTTAATATTTAATAAAAATAATATAATAAAAAAGGTATAGCATGAATATTCGTCCGTATATAAAACATTTTGCTGTAGTATTGAAGCGAGTCCTCGAGTTTGTATAAATGAAGCGTGTATTCATTGTGGCACGTCACAGTAATGAAACTTGCACCGATGCACTTTCTCATTTCCCTGCGGGAAATATTGCTATGCTAACATATCCATAGGGATATTGTTTGCAATTCTACTTATATATATATATATATATATATATATATATATATATATATATATAACCGTTTTGAAATTTATCATACTAACGAAATTGTTTTCAAAAAAGATAACAATTTTTATCGAAACAATGGTCATCATTCCCATACGTTTTTTTTGTTTCAATGTACCATATATATAACTATATTTTACATATAAAATATTAATACGATATTACAAACAATTTAAAAATAGTACAATAGGTTTTCATCAATGAAATATATAACATTAGTTTTATAATAGTTTTCGTGAAATATCAGTGTTTTACGGAGCATGATATTGTAACATAATCACAATTACGATGTAAACGAGTTTATATGTCTGGTCAATATATTTTTTTAAATATTCAAAAATACTTGAATTTTTAGATTTAAAATTAACGAAGACTACAGATAATTTATGAAAATTGTCATAATAATAAGAGAGAGGGGATTTTCGTTAACAAAACATTCATGGAATGTTTTCAAGAAAATAGCTTTATAAATCGATAGTTAGTTGTCGTGTAGATTGATTATTTAAAATTTGAATTACAATATTTTTTAAAGTTGAAGCTTTTTTTTACTATAAAAAGAATATATAAATAGTTTAAAAAACGTGTCAATTATTTTATGATATTATACCAAAAAAAGTATGTAAACGAATAAGTATTATATAATTATTTTTAATTAAATGTGCTCTTTGAACTTACTGAAAAAGTCTAAATATTTTTTTTACGACTTGTTGAGTAAAATTTACAGCTCTTTTTTAATTTGACGTTATGATGTTTCACCCGTAATAATAACGGGCAACAAAAACATCCGAGTCCATTAAAATATTTTCAGAAATGTTTTTTCCTGAAAAAGAATCAATACGAAATAATTATGGACTATAGTAATTATCGGTGGTGTTTTGTGGAATAATACATTTAACCGTAGATGCAATTTTTTACGAAAATATTAGCTTTTTCATTCATAATATATACTTGCATTTTTGATTCATACAATATAATATAATTAAATACGGGCATTATTTATATGCAATATTTTCGGATTTTTATATAAGTATTGAAATGAATATAAAGTATTGAAATTTTTCTAACTATAGTTAATAGAAAAGCTTGTAAATAAACTTGTATTTCATATATTAGAAATAAATATTTAAAAATTAAACAATATAAAATAAAATTAGGATTGGAGAATATTAGAAATTTAAATATAACAAATAAATATTCTCATTATAATTTGATATTGAAAACTTCGGAAAAAATGTTTTTGTTAAAATTGAAATATATATTTTTCCATTTATAGTACTATTTTTAAAGTTTCGCTTCAGGATCCCTATGGATTTAAAAAAATCTTAGTAAGTACTTTTTCATTCTTTACTGTGGATAAAACACACATACACACACACACACACACACACATATATATATATATATATATATATATTTAAATGTGTATGTGGATAAAACACCCAAACACACACACACACATATATATGTGTGTGTGTGTGTGTGTGTGTGTGTGTGTGTGCGCGTGTGTGTGTGTTTGTCCTGTTTTGTGCACCATCAAAACAGGATAAAAATATTAAAAACCTTTGATTTAGAATAGCCATTTTTTAAATGAAAACTAAAAATATTTTGATATACCATTAAATCAAACGAAACGAATATTTAATGAATCTTTTAAATATATATGTAATATTAAAATTGTAACAGGAATTAGTTTTTTGTATGTATATTAAATATAATATCGAGGAAAATAAACACGTGGAAGTTTTTTATTACTAAGGCGAATGAAAAGAATCGCAGACTTCTCGTCGTTTTTCCGCACACAATGAGCGGAAAAGCTGTCTAGAAAGGATGAAAAACACCCTCTTTGCCAGGGCCGTAATCAGATGTTTGCCACACCATTTAACCCGTTGCGGTCCAGTCACCAGAGACGTTTGCTTAGGGAAGTGTGAATTACTGCTGCGACAGCTACTACCACTCATTGCACATCTTCGTATCGTACCAAAAGCACAATGGATATAAGTGATATTTTTTGAGAATCATGTTTTTATTCTACTAACCTTGAATTATGTTCAGTATTAAATTACGAATAGTGAAATGTAATATGTACACACTATATATACAATATATATGATATATATATATATATATATATATATATATATATATATATATATATATATATATATATATATATATATATATATATATTTCTGTTTAATAATTTATTGAAAATTAAAAAAAATAATGTCAAAAAACTTATAATAATACTAATCTTTTTATATGGAATATAATCTCACATATAATATTTTTCGTCTAACGTTTGCTAAATTTGGGTCAATATAAATTGTTATTGATAAAATATGAATAGTTTCAATAAATATTACAATATTCAGGTTTGCTTCATATCCCAAAAACTCTGAGAAAATGTTATAATGCCTAAAGAGTGTAATTTATAATTCAAACTTAATTAATAGTACGCAAAGGGGTATTTTATTTTTTTCCTTTTACAAAGTATATGTAATGTTTATTTACGAAATATTACACGTACGTTACACACATCGGTATATATATATATATATATATATATATATATATATATATATATTTATTTATTTATTTTTATATATAAATATTATGTTACATGTGAAAATAAATTCACCTAATTATACTTGTTTTATTTATAATTCCATTTTAAGTGATAACATTATTTTAATATATAAATAAAAGTAACGATGTTTTTTTCACAAAAGTTTGATATAATATTTTAAAATAAATTTTAATTTCGTCAATAATCCATTCCATGAATAGAGTAGAATAGAAAGTTCTTAATTTTTTAAAATTAATTTAATATATAGTACAAATTAAAAAAAATATATAAAATAAACGATGATAAAAAGAAAAAAAATTATCGTATATCTAAAGAAAATTCTCAACTGAAATTTTAAATGACATAACTCTTGAATCTAAATTTTGAGAATCGAGAAAAATTACATCCACAATTTATCTTTCGTTCGTAGAAAATTTATCAAGACGTTTTCAGACCTTTGTACCATTGTAAATATATATGGTAAGAATTATATTAATGATAAAAACTGAAGACTTTTAGTCAAAATATATATGCATGTAAATTTTAAAAGCGTCGTTAAATTTATTGAAAAATTTTCTACAATTAATTACCGAAATCGTATTTATAAATTTAAAGACGACAGACATTAATGATACCCAAAGTGAAATAATTCATTGAATAAATATGGTCATAAGCGAGGCGAAAACGACTTTGTCGATTCAAAGTACATTTTCCAATGTTAATGATACAACTAATGTTTTTCACCCCGAATATAAAATGTTAACTTACAGAATGATTACTTCTTTTTTAATGCGCTTATTATATATTTTCTTTATCTCATTAAATTAACGATAACTTTTTAAAAACATTACATAATAAATATTTTTTTATAATTAATAAATTACGAATGTAATGTTTGATGTGTAATAACATTTTTAATTCATATATTATATTAAAAAATGTATATATATATATATATATATATATTTATATATATATATATATATATATATATATATATATATATATATATATATATATATATATATATATATATATATATATATATAGTGTATGAGTACAATAAAAAATCATAAAGATAGTGTTTTTTTTTTGAAAAGTTTACTTTTTTTTTTCGATTAATACTATATATGTATATAGAATGGGATTTTAAAATTTGCGTGAAAAAAAAAGCAGTTGAAAATTCGTTTTGGCAAATTAGCCGACGACAGAAATGGGCGAAAGCGGGAGAGCTCGAACGTTTTTACAAGAGAAAACGGGCACGAATGAGGACTTTGAGAGGAATGGAGGAGTTCTGGAAAAAAAACTTAAATATATTCTGCGGTTTAATTATTCGAGTGCTTGAAATTTAAAGCGTTTTCAAGAATACGGGAAAATTTCATTTGCGAAACTGCCGCGCCTCATGAATACCATCGAGTTGGCGTAAATTTCGAACGAGAATAAAATTGTCGTAGATTAAGAAGTTAATTAAATATTTTGAGGAATGAATTGAAATCCAAATGGAGTCATTTGGAAGGTGTTGTATTTATTCTTTTCTAGAATTTTAAATTATAAATAATTATGTGAATATATAAATATATTTTTTCTAAATTTCAGTATAGTTTTGTGATTAAATTTATTACTTTTTGACCAAATACTTGTATGTAATATTATATAAATAGTTTATGTTCAAAATCAATTAATAAAAATAGTAATTCAAATTTTAAAGTTATATAAAACATATAAATTTTCACTGAATTTTTCATACAAGTAATACAAGGGAAATAATTCGAATATTCACAATATTATTAATCACAAATAAATATTTTTATTTAATATTCACGATGATAGCCTGCTTTAATTTAATTATTTAATTTTTAGAGGATATGATTGTTTGAATTAGATATTCAGTTAATATTATAATTACAGTATTAATTTAATATAATTTATAACACAAACATATCTACAGTTTAATTGAAAATAAAAAATATGGTTAAATAATTTTTGACGATTGAGTACAGAACTTAATTTGATTTTTGAAAAATAGATTGGCGTTCTTGATGAACCATAATGCCATTGATTTATAATATTTACAATAAAATAATTTAATATTTATTTCAGCATTAAATTTAGTGAAAATTATCAGTTTATGAAATTTCGATTCGAATATACGCGTATATGTGGAAGTGCACGTAATATATTTTATTATATAAAATATACATATACATAATCAATTTCTTTTACGATTGAATGAATAAGACCGAGTGCTTAATTTAAAATTAAGCGTCCTCATTGTTCATGAAGACAATCGGCAATCAGGTTTCAAAGAGCTAAATGGGCGTTGGGCGGGTGTCATGAAAACGAACGAGAAAATAAAAACGTTAATTTTTAACGGTGACTGAGAATGAGGGAAAATTTTTCCCTTCGGATTTTTCTTCGTCTTGTGTAAACTTACAAAATTGTTGTCACCTAAACGATACGATTTATAAACGGTACAAAGATAAATTATATATCGAAAATACTAGTCAAAAAATTTTACATATAAATTTACTACTACTAAAATGATTAAAGAAATAAATGTAACGGATGGATAATTTCAAATTATAAAATCTATGAAATGTGTTTGAGATTCGCGAAACTGCTCGGTCGTAGTTTCGTTACCGTTTTCTTTTTATTTCGGATTTTCGATGGAGCATGTCTCATGATTGGAGTGAGATCTTTTCAAATGGTTTCAGCCTGGTCCAGGGATGAGCCGTTTTGAAGAAAAGGCTTTCTCCTCTTCTTCCATTAGCAATATAATGGACTTAAAGCACTAGCCGAGATGGCTTTTCAAACAAGTCATTACCGCGTCCACATCGTGGAATTTCATGGGCGTGGAAGAAAATTAAATTTCAAGGTTCTTCGACTATTTTCCTTTTTTTTAATCTGCTTCTTTTATTTATAGATCTGGGCATGTTTAATATTTTCAATATATATATATATATATATATATATATATATATATATATATATATATATATATATATATAATATTCTAAATTAGATAAATAAAAAAAATATTTATATATACATAATAATTCATCATAAGTAAACAGCGCATACTATATATAAATTTGTTTTTATATGTTTATATGAAAGATTGTATTGTATCATGTACTTTAAGATTTTGTACAAATATGTTACAATATTACATATTCAAAATTTGCGATAGTTAAAATACTGTATACATATTTTTCGAATGTCATTTAATAGAATTGTATATTTAATGTCAATTTAAATAAAACTATCAAAGTAAAAATAAATACTTAATTTCAACATCGGTGTCTAATTTAATATTATATATTACTACGGCGTATTTAGATAATATGTTTTAATTTTATTTACACGTGTCTCTTTATAGTCAATTCTCAAGTTATGATTAAATATATATAAAAATTTAGATCGATTTTATAAGATAAGATAGCAAGGTGACAATTGCCGGAAATATTGAAAGGTTTTGAAATATTAAGTGATAAGTCTGCAATACATATGGAAGTTAAGCTAATGTGTTTACGATTATTTGATAATGATTTATACCAAGATTTCACTTTGTCTCTGAATATAAATTATTAGAACCATATGATTTTACTTAGTTGTTTTAGAACAAATTTATTCTCGTTATAAAGGAAACTATTATTCATAATTTGCATTGATTTAACAAAGAATCCGAACCGCCGTTTCAATTTGAAAAATAATGAATTTTAACTAATTAATTTCAATTTTTGAATTTGGGTGCGGGTGATGATGATTTATTAACAATATAAATTAAAGTTAGATTATCATACAAAATCATAATATCAAATTTCGTGATTAATGAATGATATCATATGCGGAAAAATGTGTTATTGATGAAAGCTAATCTAAAAAAAATCAAAATATAATTACGCGTGATTCACTATCTAAACAATATAATTTCAATCGATCACAATTGAACAACTTGTTAAATATATGAATGTGTTCACGAACCAATCACTCATTGAACGGGTAAATATTATAAATAAGATTTGTTACAAATATGTGTGTGTGCGTGTGTGCGAGCATGATTTTAACAATAAGAGTATTTTTAATTTTGATTTTTATTTTCATTAGTATTTATTCTTTTGCATATGTTATATTTTTTAGGTAATCGATAGATTCATTTTCAATGTTTTTTAGAAATATTTTCATGAAAAAAACGGACGTGATTTAAGAAGACTAATAATAATAAAAAAATCAATCTTTTTCCTTTAGTCGTGCACGTATTAAAAATGTAACTTAAAAACGTGATTCAGATAAATTAATATACTTTGGCCTGGTATTCGACATTTCGAAATAGAAACGATATTTATCATATTGATATAATAAATTTTATTTAAATATACCTTTATTGTTCATTTTTCGTTATTTTGCTTTTGATATAATGTAAATTTACATACATCGTTAGTTATATCGGTGTAATTGGTTATTTTACAATATCCATATACTGGTAGGACATATATCGGTATTTGACGGTTATAATCTAATCTATTAGTTATCCCAAATGGTATTGAATCGCAAATATGTATTCACCATCGAGAAACTGTTTCAAATCCCCGGTGTACTACATATTCTCAATATTGATTCAAATTATAGTACGCTTAATGGACTACAATAATTTTATTTATGATGTATTTAATGTTTAAAATACTATTTTTTCAAATGTTATTAATGTAACTAAATGACAATAATAATTTTATTTGTTCATAAAATTTAGTTACATAATATATATATAAATACACGCATAGAATCGAATCGTTAGAGTTTCACAGTTAAAGTTTGTTGAAAATATCGTGTATCGCTTGCGGTTAGCTACTTCGGGACACTCATCCCACTATTATTACTTGGCCATATTCTGGCTGTGAAAATTCAAGTTTTTCAGAACAATTCTTCAGCAACAGCCTTCGGGGGCCCGCAGTTTGTTGGATGAGGTTGTCGCGGCCTGCTTATAGGCTGAATTTATTGCCTCTCGAGTATTTTTAGGGCAAGCGCTCTTCTACATATTTATTTTGGCATTATTTTTGCACAGCGAAGCCCCTCCATCAACTTTAATTCGTTCACTCGGAACCGAGTACGAAAACTCCATTATTATTCCATTTTTATTTTTTTTTAATTTGCTCGCGCGCACACACACACACACACACACACATATATATATATATATATATATATATATATATGTGTGTGTGTGTGTGTATGTATATATATTTGATATTTTAAATTTAATATCCGTTTCATAATTAATTTCTTTTATTATTTTTTAATTATAGAGAACATGGATTTAATATCTTTTGGTTGCGGACAAGTATTTCAACAATTGAATTTTAACTTAATTTTCTAAGAAAATGATATATCTTGTCAATAATATTTTAATGTTATTATCATTAAAATAATAGAGAACATTAATAAATATCTTGGAACAAATTCGAATTACCATTCCATGTATGAATAGATATTTTATTTTTCTGAAAGGTTTATTATATCTGTATAATTATTTCAAATAAAATTTGCTCTTGAAAGATCGATTTCATTAAAGCATGGATTAAATCAGTCATATATTAATCATAAATAAATAAAAATAAAATAATTTTATCATTGGGACATTTGAAAAATATACTATAACAAAATAAATAAATATGTGAGACGAGTAAAAAATTCACAAGTTGAAATTTAATGTATTTATTTTCAAATGATTTAGTAAGATATATATATATATATATATATATATATATATATCATATATATATATATATATATATATATATATATATATATATATATATATATATATATATATGAATTGACAAATATGTTTGCAATTTAATTTTGAGAACTTATTACAAAATGAAAATGAATAGAGATGTTATTTAATACGTTTACAACTATAATCTGCATTCAAACGTATCTATTTTTGAAACGATCCCGAAGGATTTGCGATGTCGTTCATGAATACAAAACAAGATGAAAAAAAAATCAAATATATATTACAGTGAAAGACAAAAGATTATCCTCTTGAGATTGCAGCAATGTGCGCAGACAGACAATAAAAACGTTTTCTTTCAATAGCGACGTTAAGAAATATAACTGAGTAAAAAACATTTGTTTAGTCTTTCGGAAAGGTCAAAATATATATAGATTTTACATCATCTTTTGAAATTTAAGACAACTAATAAAATATTTACATAATTTAAGAAAACAATTAAATTCGATATAATTTAAACAATGTTTTGTTAAATAATCAAATATTAAAAAAATGTTCGATTTTTAAGCAATATCATATCATTTTTAAACACTTTAAACAATTAAGAGTATTATTTAACAAAAAATATTTTTAAAATATGCGAAAGCTTAAAAAGAAGATTAAAGATTTTTTTGTAATATAATGTTGTCGATTTTAATAAAATACAGATTGTAAGAAATTTTTAAAAGTAATATTATGTATAAAATGCTTCTAGAGAATTTTTGCATAAAATAAGACAAATGTTTCGTTAATAGCTGTCTGGAAAAGCTGAAAACTCGGGTCAAGAAAATATTCATCAATCATTACGTTGAAGTAAGCGAGTGGTTATGAATCCATTTTATATTGCAGGCTCGACCGAAAAAATCTCCCTATCCCTTTTTAGCTTAAAGAGTTTTCTCATTTCACCCTCTCTTATCCATGATAAGTTGAAACTGTAAGTAAATTATGCTCTAAGAAGTATTAAAACGTAAGTGTTTACGAAAGAAATAAAATAAATATGATTTTAAAATTTCAAGTAATTTTCGTCATCGATGCATTCTAATATAAATAAAAAATGATAAGAATTTATTGATGAATGACTTAGTTCAAAATAAAATATTTTTTAATTTAAAGAATAAATTTATTTTTTAATAATTTAAAAATCAGTTTGTTTATCAATAATTTACGAAACAAGGAAAAATGAAAAAGAGTCTGATTTACAATCATAAGATTTTAATATTCCTATAATTTAGTATATTTGTTATCAAAAATGTAATAAAGGAAATATTTCATCTTTATTAAACTTTTTGAATTCATTATAAATACAAATCAGAATCGTATCAGATTATAAAATAGACCAGATATTGTTAAAATTTAATAATAGATTTTTTTATTATCTACATGAAAACAATATTGAAAGTTAAAAATGAAGACACACAGTAATGTAAAACATAGAGATAAATACATTCTTTTTTTAAAAACTTAAATCATCATTAATAATCTAAATACTTATATTAAAAAATATTAAGAACATTAATTTACACAAATGTGTATATATTATACTAATAAATCGTTCAAATATAATATGTTTAACAGTAATTTCTACCTTCTTTTTAAACTAATAAAATGTGCAAAAATATAATAAAAGTAAAGATTTTAGAAATTCTTCTTAAAGGTTTTATCTATTTTTAATCATATTAATTTTTAGTTTAATGTAATTCTCTAATAAGGATGCTATTTCAGGGTTTAAAATAATAATTTTTCTTTCAGAAATTAAAAAAAATCAACACTTCCACAAAGAAATGAATACAAATTTATATATATGTATGTTTATATATATATATATATATATATATATATATATATATATATATATATATATATATATATATATATATATATATATATATATATATATATATATATATATGAAACTATATTTTACAAGAAAGAAGGAAGTAAACAAATTTTGTTTGTTTCTTTTCTCTCGAGTGCCATTTAGACGACAAATGTATTGAATTATTGATCTAGGATTGAAAAGAAAAAAAAAATTGAAATCATAAGAGACACAAAAGTTACGAAAAATATGTTTGATGAAAAACTTCAATAAAATATATATTTTTCACTATGCGAAAATCGCAAAATGGAAATGAAAAAAAGTCATAAACTAATAAATAATATTTTTTTTATTAATTCCTAAGTCATAAATAAAAAAATTATATAAATGTAAATATATAAAATATATTAACGACTTTATCAAACGACATATATGTATTTAACTACTAATATATTGATAATATCAATATTATATTTTCAAATTGAATAAATAAAATATTGGACTTAACCGATAAGATAAGAAAAAGAATCTAAAACTGTTATTCGAATTTTTTTTCCTACTATAATTTTATAAATTTTTCTGTTAGATTTGATTTATTAATATATATATATATATATATATATATATATATATATATATATATATATATATATATATATATATATATATATATATCATTAATTAAATATGACTATGATTTTATATATAAAAATTAATATTTTTGAAGTTATGAATCATAGCTGGTGCTCTATGGAACGTCAGTGTTCTATAGACAAAATTTAAAAATAAGTTAAAACTAAAAATTAAATAAATATAGTTTTATTACATTAATGCATTTCATAGAAAGCATGCAAAATTGTACAATTTTTAGTGATTCGGAAAAGATTAAGGATCCCTGATATGGAGTATTGTTACATTTATAATTAAAAAATAAATAAATTATATATATTTGAGAACAGTGTATCGGTTTACAATCATAATGTATATCGGTTCATTTCTAGAGAGGAAAACATTTATACGCGAGTTCTCTGTTATAACAGTTTATGTTGCTTGTTCAAACTAAAACAATGATAACAGTTGACGGCCACAATACGTTAATTGGGAACACGATTGTTGCCATAACGTAGTTTTGAAATATTTGAAAATACTTAAAAAATCATAAATCCAAAATGAATATAATCATCAATAAGAAACGTGTACAACCTCCGAATGGAGGATGGGGATGGATGGTAGTTTTTGGCGCAGCACTGGCTAATGTAAGTTCAAATTACTTCCATATTTATAATATAAGCTTACACTAAAAAAATATCATATTTTTAATATAACGATGTTTATAATTTCAATACATTTACAGATGTTTAATCAATCTTTGCTTTCTGTGTACGGTTTACTATTTGGCGAGAAGTTAGAAGAAATCGGCGAGAACACAACCGGAACGGTATTCATTGGCAACGTAATGTTGCTGGTATTTAATTTTTCCGGATTAATTGTCGGTCCGGCTTTGAAAAAAATTTCAACACGAAAAGTTTCAACAGTTGGCAGTCTACTTTCATCAATTGGAATGATTGCTGCGAGTTTTGCCAAAACGAGGTGGCATTTGATCGCATCGTATAGCGTTTTCACAGGTAAATATCTTTTATTTTAATTGATTAAATATACATTTTTTTATAATGCGATGAAGTTTAAATATTCAAAAAAAAAAACGAATAAAATAAACAGTAGTAGAAACGCGAAATACCTCTTGAAGGAGTTTTTAGAAATAATTACGAAACGGAAATAGGATCGATAATGGAAACTTGACGCTTGGATAAAAGGCATTGCTTTGGGGGACAATTGCGTCTTAGGAGGTTTATTTCGCACTCAAAATTGGATGATTCGAGTACGCAACGGGATTACGTAACGACAATAATAAATACTTTATATAATTTAATAATTCTCGTTCGAATTTCGAATTATAAAAGTGAACGAAAAAATGAGCGTCGATTTTCTGAATTATTGCAAAAGTGAAAGTACTCCTGCGAGTCGTTACAAAAGGACACTTAAATTAATGAAACAAAGCGAGTAAGAGTATTAAAAATAAAAAAAGAAGATAATATAATATATTTCAGATAAAATTGTATTGAATTCATTTAAAAAAAATTCTTTTACTTTCAATTTCAAATCCTAATTAAATACAATCACATGGTATTAAATTATGTGAATGTGTTTAATTTCAAATAACAAAAAATGGAGCAATACGAGGTAGTTAGACTTTGATAATATATAATGTAAAAGATAATGTATGAGATTAAGTCTCTATTCATTATTTTTGCATTCTTTGGAAATCTATCTTCCAAATTATACCACTGTAATAAAAAACAATTAAGATTTTATATAACATAAAATATAAGAAAAACTGAAAAAAGTATTATGATTTTTCTTATTTTTAATCATTTGAAAATAAATTAATACATAGTAGAAAAACATAATAAAAACAATCCTTTATGAAGAACAATGTAAGTGAATATATTTTGTTTTTACCCATATATTGTAAATATAAGATCGAAAGAGAATTTTTTTATCATCATTTTTGTTATTTTTATGAATAGAAATGTATTTAAGTGTCGTACAGCAACGTAGTGTTAAATTCATGACAAATTAAATTAAAAAAAAATCAATGCACGTGAGATGTAGTAAGTGATTATTGTAAAATAAGTTTTGTTATATGATTTTTTTTAATTAATATTTTAGCTCGTCATATAGAATGAATTTCAAAAATAGAATATAAACATAAAATATCAATATATTTCTTGAAGTAAAATTTTATCAGTCAATTTTTCTTCAAATTCATAAATAAATTGCCTTATTTATTTCCATTAAAACAGCGTTTCACTACAAAACAATAACTAACATATATAACTTTATAATTAATGATTCATATTATATTTTAGTTGATTTTTGAAGAATTATTTTTAATCGCCTATATTCAAGAATATATTATAAAGATTTATACATAGATTTTATAAATATAAAAATGATAATGTCTGATAAGAATAAACCTGTTTCCTGCTGAAACGAGTTTCAAGTACGACACTATTGTGTTTTTAGCTATTGCATAAAAATACCATCAAATTCCGGCTTGCATTATTACGACAACGTTGTCGACAATAAGCAGGTATCTTGAGAGTCTTTTGTGAATATATTAATCTATTTTCAGGTCTCGGAACGGGAATTTTACAAGCGTCTACTTTTATGGCGGTAAATTCTTATTTTACAACGCGTCGCGGATGGGCTGTCGGTCTTTCCATGACTGGAACTGGAATTGGACAAATGATCATGCCTCATATAGTCAGAGAATTGTTTGAAATGTATTCATATCAAGGTACCACTCTTATAATAGGTGCTCTAGCTATGAATGGGGTAAGTTTTGCAAATATTTACATCATATAATTATATATTTTATACATCATATAATTATATATATATATATATATATATATATATATATATATATATATATATATATATATATATATATATATACATCATATAATTATATATTTTTTATAATCCTTATAATTTATTAATATTTTAATATTACGTATATATAATATTAAAAGTATCAGCATGAGTACTAATATCTATTTTAAGCGTTCTGAAAATTGAGAGACGATGCCACTTATCGAAAATCTGATAAAAGTGTATAAATTCCGAGACACTTACCGCAAGTGAACTCCGAAGTTTTTCTTGTATCGAACGATCTGACGCTTTAAACTTTTCCAATGAGATAATTTCCACGCTCTTTCGATTACACACACACACAGTGTATAAATGTGTATTATATATATATATATATATATATATATATATATATATATATATATATATATATATATATATACATTTATACATCATAAGTGATACAATATTTGCGTCGATTTGTTGTCTATTTCAAAATAATATATTTTCGTTTATTATTATTTTAATTTCCAATTTTACATATATATTTTTCAAATCATCTTAAAAATACATATTAATAATAATTTATTCATTATATTTTCATATCTACAGTATTTTATAATAAAAACGTAAATACTGTTAAAGTATTAAAATAGAAAATTTTTTTGAATGTATAACTAAAAAAATGTCATGTCAACTTTTTATCAATGTTACACTAGAGATAAATTGAATTGAGAAAAATCAGTAGTATGATAGAACTATAATTGAATTCTTTAAAGAAACAGGGAACACAAATATCGTAGTTGTCTTTGCTTTGTTTAATCATTTATGAAGATAAAAAAGTGTAAATGTTAAATTAATTATTTTATTAAAATAAATTGATTAAACGATTATTTAGCATATAATACGCTGTCAAATTAATTAAAAGTGTATTAAACAATAATTATTACGGAAATGATAATTTTTCCAATATTATTATGACTAAATTAATTTGAGCAATTTTATTAAAATTATTAAAATAGATTTTAAATTGAAATTAAATATATATGAGTATATATGAGCAAATATGAAATATTGCACAAACGTATATTTTCGGACATTCATAATTACTAAATTAAACTTATTTACGTTAGCGGTGCAAATATTGTACTAGTTATTAGTTTATATTCGGTATTTTGCTCATACGTTTGCATGTTTATTATATTGGGCGCGAATATTTCCCAGTTTGAAAATCTAGGAGTATCCTACGTAAAACGCCAGGGTGAATATGTTCTCTATAATGTACAACAGCTTCGTGGTAATCGTGAAACTTTTCAAGTGATAAAGGATATTAAAACTTATGCAAATTCAAACTTCGACATCTCTGCACAGACACTGCAAAACCAAGTGGCGTGAATTTGCACGATTGCCATAAATTAATGTGAAAATAAACTAAATAGCATCAATGCGAAAAAAATATACAATAAAATATAAAATATTTAGAAATGAAATATTGACTTCGTTTATTGTAAATTAAATTATCGTTGACTTTTAATAATACTTCAACTAATGAAAATATTGAGATTGACGATTTTTCTTTATATAAAAAAAGGGGAAAATGTGTTCTATTTTTTTGTACTTTATTTCTTAGTCTATGTTTATACGGAATTGGGGAACCTTAATAATTGAGAGTTGAGCCGGGGTTTATTAGACCCTCTCATGTCTAGTATTGTGGACATTAGTGTTGACATGCAGGTCTCGTTTTGTACACTGGTATATCTGTAGCATCACAGACTGGGTACAATTCGAGTTTCCTTTTCTGGACGAAACTCTACCTTACCCGTTTCAATTTTCACCATTTATATAAGCACACACACACACACATGTATTAATATATATATATATATATATATATATATATATATATATATATATATATATATATATATATATATATATATATATATATTAACACAAATGTAGGTTAAAATTTCCCCGTTTCTAAAACTAATGTGACGTAGCTTCTGGCAAATGCTTCGCTTCATTGTTGTCGAAAGAAAAAATAATTCTATGTTACGTATTTGTCCGCCTTCGTTTTGTGTAAAATAACTGAAGTAATTTTAAACGTATATACATATATTCTTCATGTATGCAAAAGGAATATATATTTGTATAAAAATTAATAAATATTATTTTTAGATCTGTGCGTAAATAAATCACTTTTATTAATGCATATATATATAATGAATAATAAGAAATAGATTAACATTTGACAATATAGCGAATTTAAATTGATAATCTAATTCATCAAAAATATGTATTTAGATTTAAGTGAAACAAAAAGTTTTATTATAATTTTCAGTAATTTTTTCAATCGCTTATATAAAGAAATTAATTTTCTATATTTTTTTTGTATTAGTTTATTAAAAAACTATTTTTTTCGATAAGTAAAATTAATCAATTTCTTTTTAATAGCCAATTCTGAAATTTTTTCAATGATAATATCGAATTAAAAAATATTTACCTATAGGTAATAAAATAGTTATCATCTGTACCTCTTCATTCACTCAAATTAGCGGTTCCCTTTTTTTGATTAGTGTACCCCTTTACCTGATTGTCTCCTTAGTATATCACACACACACACATATTTTCCTCGATTAAACGATTGTTCTAGAATATATATATTTTTTGTTTATAAATACTCGTATTAAATTAAATGATTGAATATAAGCGGTATACGGATTTGCACACGAGTTCACCGTATCTGTTTAATAATAAGTATACACGTTTTTTATTACATATTTTAAAAATAAAAAAAATATATTAAAAAAAATCTGTTTCAAAATAAAACAAATTAATTTAAATGACGATTACAGAAAAGAAATAATTTTAAAATCACATATTAAAAATATATAAAATTATGGTGACAAAAAGTATTGTTGTGTAGCTTAAATGTAGTGCGGGAGAAAAGTACAGCTGTCAAAATCGAAGCAAAAGTGATATATGCTAAAATATTTTATTTGAAAACATAGAGTAATAAATTGAACACCGACCTGGCGATGATGTATATTTTGAGTTGGAAATATCATTTAATATTAAATTGTAAAAATGAGGTAGCATTTGAGTGTGACTTCGTCGTCGGCGTTCGGCAGAGGTGCTAGCATTTAATATATTTATTGTTTAAAATAATACATTTCAGTGCAATAAAGCTATATATTATATATACATAACTATTGAACGTTTCTATTACAGCGTTTATTTTATACACTATACTTTTTATGTTATTAGGTAACAAAAAAATAAAATAAATGATCAAGATGAAGTACATACCGAAAAATAATATATTTTAATAAAACTGTTATTGAAAAAGCATATTTAAAGGTTCAGATGTCAGATTTTGACGTGTCAGTGACAGGTGTGGCGATCCTATAAACACAACCAACAAACAGTTCGACGAAACGCAATAAATCACACGAGTGCCCGCGATAAGCGAGGGCTCGTTGGAACGCGCGCCATCGTTTCGCGTTAATTTACGCAAAAATATGCAACAGCCACTTGGTGAAATTGAATCTGCAAAATTGCCCTCCACTCCCTCTTCTCCTCTCTCGTACCTTCTCTTTTCCGCAGTATTCCTCTAACCCTTTCGCGCCGTCCATCCCTATTTGGTTATCCGTAAAGGGGTGAAGTTGTCCTCATTCCACAACAGACGGGTTAAATTCTCTGGGGCAGAAAAGTTGAACTCAAGGTCCACGAACATACAAAAATTAACGTACTATAAGCCACACAATGAAAATTTTAACAAAAAAGAAGTGTTTTCATGTAATAATAATGTTACTAACATTATAATTTTGCTTTAAAATGTTTATAATTATCATCCATGAAAAATATAACCTCAATTATTATTATTATTCGAATTAAAAATTGTATAAAATAAATTAATTTTGATATAAATTTAGAAAATAAAAAACATAAAAATAATGACATTCCCTGGATTGAAGGCTATTCGTCCCTCTCGAATGCCGCAACAGACGGTTTAATTAACGAAAGAGCTGGGGTCTGCCATTTATAATAGCATTTCGATTTATAAATAGTGATCATATTATAATGCATGTTTTGCGCCGATTGCGTTAATCGGATGTAATACTTTAATATTCGATAGATAACAAACTTTTCTAAAATTTTCCGTTTTTCTAATTCTTATTTTCTTTCGGTCGCGGTTCGTATTATGTTTCTCGTTTATACTCAATTTCACTAACGTCGCTTGTTAACTTGTGGTTGGTTAACATGTAGGGACACTAGATAACATTTCTTCTCTCACTGAAAAACATAACATATCAGATATTTAAATAATATTCTTTATCAGAATTAAAAAAGATAACAAAATTAATATTTTTTTATGAACCTTATATACATTCGATTAAGTTGACATTGTAGTACATCCGGGTACCAGGTACCCAATACCTTGAAACAATCGATCTAATTGAGTTTTATCTAATTTTGAGAATACGAGTATTTGAGTAGATTTAAAGTTATGATTATTTATTTGATTATACGTAAGAGAATTTTGATAGAAATTTCTAGCATCTAGCAATTACGTTATAACTATTATAAGTAAAATGTGTTCAATGGGTAATGTTACTGGGTGTGTTTTGTTAATATATATATATATATATATATATATATATATATATATATATATATATATATATATATATATATATATATATATATATATATTAAAAATATATTACTAAATTATTTAAATATATATTACAAAACGAACGTGCGCTGCAGCTTACTATTTGCCTTTGGCCGTTAAAATAACGAACCAACATGTCTTCAGATCAGTTTTATTATAGTAAATAAAATAGTGACAATGTATGCCGAATAATATGAATTAATTACATAAAGAAGTAGCGAAAGCTTGTTTGATATATAATATACTATAAAGAAATTAGTATGAATAAATGAAATATTATAGCATTGTTTCGAAGTGCAGTAGTTTTATATAATATATCATCTTTTGTACTATAATGTTTTAGCATAGTGTATATCTATATCGAGGACGTTTTGTTTGTCTAGTATAGAAAGAACTACTAAATAATATTAATGAGTTTATCGATTTAATGATGATTTTGATTATCAGAATGTTCTATTCTATATGATTAAATTTAATAATCATTCAAATACTGGTTCGATATAATCAAAGCAATGGTAGGTAGTTGGTAGTCTAGAATAGATTGATTTTGGTTGTTGTGGAAATGGTTGAGAGAAGTCTTTGCCAAAGGGCAAACAGGTAAGATAAGAAACTGTATAAAGATTGATGGTCTTGATGGCTATACCGGAAAAAAATTATACTGATTGTTTCGAGGACTGGAAAAAGAGTTGGCAAAAGTGCTCTTTATCAGATGGGGATGAAATTGATATGGAAGAATAAATAAAGAATTTACATTTTATAAACAAATTGACATTACTTTTTGATCACAGTGTTATATATATATATATATATATATATATATATATATATATATATATATATATATATATATATTATATATATAGTTATAGTTAGATAATTATATATATATATATATATATATATATATATATATATATATATATATTTATCTCATATATAATGTTTTTATCGGATGTTAGAGTTAAATGGATATTTCATTTTATATACCATATTTATATTTAGTATTTAAACAGATACCTGCCATGACATGTAAATATTTTTATAAAACTAAATTATTTTTTATTGATCATACATATTTTTAATTGTATGTATTTTTATTAAATATAAGATAGTGTGAATTTTTTAATTTTCAATAATTTATAAATTTAAATTCATCCTGAAGTAATGGAATAATAGTTGAGAATTAAAAAATCGGTAATGACAAAAACAAAGATTTAAACCTCACAAGAAATCAGTAACAATATTAATTGTTGACAATCTTTAAAAATAGTTAATATTTCATTATATTAATAACAAAATAAATAATACCTTTGTTATGTGCACTTTTATAAGAAAAATTTTATGAGAATTGAACGTATCGCATATTGAAGATTGTAGTCAAAGGGATATGGAGATATTTTTTAATATCTATATATATATATATATATATATATATATATATATATATATATATATATATATATATATATATGGAGTACTTGGGAAATCGCGTATACATTCAGTTAAATTTTTAACAAATAACAAAATAATCAAATTAAAAAAAAACAAAAATTAAAAATTGTAAAAAATAAAAGAAATAAATTGCGTTTCGTAAATGTGAAAGAATAATTTCTGTCGTCGTCATTTTTTTTATTTAAGATTTTCGGCGATATTTCTTAAAGATTTTATAATATGTTTTTCTAAGAATATTCCCTAAGGATTTGTGGTTAAAAGGGTGATTTTTATTTTTACATGTATTCGTTCGTTAATTCTGAGAAAAATAGAATACATTTCTGCGTAAAGTTGAATAAAATTCTATGAAATTACTAAAAAAAAACGTGCATTTTTTTGGTATCGAATCTTAGAAATATATTATATTAATATGTGTATTTTTTTCAGATAGTCGGTGCAATGTTATTTCAGCCTGTTAAAAAATATTCTATAGACGAGAATTCCGAAAATAGTTCTTTGAAAAACAGCAAAACAAAAATTAACAATTACAATTCTACAATCAATAATAATAATAATGGGGTTGAAACAAGTTCGTACAATATTGACATGTCGACCGATGAAAAACTGTCAGCGACGCCTTTGAAATTGAATGATCCTCGAGAAAATATCACCACCGTCAATAGTTAGGATGATTAATTATTTTTATATAAACATATCTGTTCGATATATTTATATACTTATTTTATAGGTTATGAAGATCATATAGAAGATACAGTTAAAGCGAAAAATACACATTGCAATTCTTTTCGTGAACTGAGAAAATTTTTGGATTTGGATTTGTTATCGGATATATGTTTTATAAATATTATTATTGGATGCGGTTTAATATTTATCTCGAATCAAAGCTTTAATATGCTAAATCCTTTATTTTTACAGGTAAATATGTTTTTATAATGGATTGCTTTAAACAAAATTAAATTTTTAAAATCACAGTGGCTCGTTAACTTATAAGTAATTTAATAACTGATAAATTAATTTTCAAAATACCTATTTGTCTAAAATCGTATTGTACGAGCTTTACATTTATGTTCTGTTATATATTTTTACAATTATGAATTAATAGAAATCAATAATTTTAAGAAAGACAATATTTCAATATATAAAATTAAAATTAAGAAATTCGGGGGTATAGTTAACAATTTGACTCTATAGAAGATAAAATCATATCATATATTTCATTTGCATTTGATAAATGATATATTATTTTTAGAGAGAAATTCATTTGACAGCCAGTCAAACTGCGAATTGTATGTCAGCACTAGCAGCATCAGACATTATTGCTAGAATAACATTACCATATTTCACCGACAAATATAAAATATCAAGCCGGATGACTCTATATGTTGGTTGTTTTTTGCTCAGTACATCTAGAACAATTTTGTCATATCAAAATGAATACATGTTTTTGCTGATTATTTCCGCATTGGTTGGCATTTGCAGATCAAGTATTGCAATTAATCAAAACTTGACGATTTCTGAATACTGTGTAAAAGACAGTGGTAAATTACCAATGGCGCTTGGAATTAATATGATAGTGAAAGGAATAGCCGTAGCGACTATTGGTCAAGGAATCGGTTTCATTGGAGACTATTATGAAAGTTATTTTGCATGTTATGTCGCACAAAATATTTTGTTATTAACAGTTATAGTTTTATGGACAATTGAATTTTTATATAAAAAAATATGTAAATAAATTATTTATCAAATTACTTTAATTTATTACATTAAACTTTTTATTTTTATTGCTTGATGCGTTTTGTATTTTAGCATATTATGTCTCTTCCCGTTTCTGAAATAACTAACTGTTAAAATCGAACATGCTAAAATATTTTACATTAAAACGTATAGTACTATAAATAACACTGTAGTATGTGAATAATACATATTTTGAGTTGTTATAACATTTGTGTTGAAATAGTAATTTTATTTGAAAAATCATTATACTGCGTTTTATCATTATATATATATATATATATATATATATATATATATATATATGTGTGTGTGTGTGTGTGTGTGTGTGTGTGTGTGTGTGTGTGTGTGTGTGTGTGTGTGTGTGTGATAGATTCAGATCAAAGGTGCATATCTAAATTTATTAAATATTTTAAACCGCTTCATTAATCGAAATGATACCAAACGAAGTATACATTTGAAATTAATTCTAATAATAGTTAGTACATATTATGAAAAAAATGTTTTTAGTCCCTTTGAATTTCTCCAAAAATTATTTCTGTAAAATTATAAATAAAATAGTAAAAAAATAGATATTCATGTAATAAATTAATTATGTATTTATTCATAATACGAGAATTAAATCTAAATTATATAACGTACAATTTCAATTAAAGGAATGATATATAATTGAATTTATTTGGTTTTATGATTCATAATTTTTGCCACAAACAAAAGAACATAATATAAAAAAGGGTGGCTCGATTATGTTATTAAAACATTAACAATTCACAACATGCAGGACAATTGACATCGTTTGAAGTTAAAAACGACACAAACCCGGGTTAAAGAAAGCTAAACGAATTAATCCCGTCGGCGGACGGGGGTAGCGCACAGCTCGAGTCCGAGGATTCGCGGACAAAAACGGGCTAATTTGGATATTTTAATTATCTGAGCGTTAATAATTTATTCATAGCAAATGGAAAATTTACGTGCGAGAGAGTATATATATATATATTAGCATGTGTGTGCGTTTTCCTTTTTTTTATAATCCGCTAAAGGGAGACTGGCCACGAACAATACAAACACGCGCATGCGTCTTCAATACAGTCTTCGCGGAAAGCTCTTTGTGCCCGGAATAATTCTGCGCACCTGTGGGATGTCATAATCTTTGTCATAATGCCCTTAGAGGACTTTCCGGTTATTCGTATTACTTTTTTTTCGGACACATACAACAAACATAGTATTTTACATATGTGAAAATTATAGATTTTATCGTGATTGACAACAAATGATTCATTTTTTTTAATATATAAAATTTTGATAATTTAATCAACAATTATTAATATTAGAGCGTCTATTGATTTGCCATTATATTTATGAAATATATAAATAATTTATGAATTAAAATAATATTAATATAACTTTTTTTTCATTTCGTCATACGATTATATCTGCATGTATGATGTAATATTTACAGTATATAAATAAACAAATATTCGAAGGCCTCCGTTATGTCAAAAAATGGGAATTTTTGTCACGCTCTGACGGATAATCGTTGAAATTTTCAATTTGAATTTCCCATAATCCCTGGTTTGTTCGACTGTGTGTGTGTGTGTGTGTGTACGTGCGTGTGCACATATTCGAAATTTCCACAGCGTTAAATTACACGTGTCGTCCGATACCCTTATCCTGAGTATTTATTTGGGGGGAGGGTCGAGGGGCTTGTGGGGGTGAATGTGTGTGTAAAATTTAATTGGTTTTTTGAATTAACCGATTTGACGTATGCGTGCTTTCGACGATGCGCCTGTTTTGTGGACAAACGCCGACGTACATTATTCGGCAAAACGACGTCACATATTTGATCCATAGAAAATTAATAAAATATTTTTTTCCATAGATATTAAAATTAATCACACTCATATAGATCGTGAGTGTTTAAGTTCTAAATAACGATCGCACATTTTATAATTTTCATTATTTAAATAACGATTTAATCGATCCAGTAAGTGAAAAAAGTAAAGAAAATTCAATCGTAAATGTAGGATACTTTTATTTGAGTACGATATTCTTATAAGTATATTTTAAATTGTGATAGCATTTATGCTAGTTTACGAATAGAAATTTCATTACGAATAGTTTTAGTCTTTTATAAATATAATTCGTGGTTCGTTATATGGTAAGTAAAAAACAAAAATTTTTGGCTAGAGATAATTTTGTACAATTAATTAAATTAAACTATTATTATTTACAGTCATATATAATCAGCTTAAAAATTTAAATCACAGACTGTTTGCAACTAGTTCAATGGTTCGTTTAGATTTAAATGAGCAAAAGTTGAACAGCATCATTTATCTAATCTTCTTTTCGTGAAGACAAAAGCGGATGTGTATGCAAATTTAGAACCGACATCTGCAGCCAATGCATTTGGATGGGAATAACTTCCTCTTTCGTTAAGAGGCGAAAAACGGAAATGAAATTCTATTAAAGCACGATTTTTTCAAATCAATTATTATAATAAATATATACATGTACAATTATAATAAAAATGAAATAGTTATATATAGTACATAATCCGGTTACGACAGTTAAAAATAATAAAATTCAATTCTACAGACGTATTATAAAAATATTGTGGTTATAAAGAACAATAAATATGAAAGCTTCCTGATTTCTGGAAAGGTAAAAAAAATTGAAGTTTTCGTATTAAAATTGATGTTTGGTGGATGTCAGATGTCGAATTAGTTGCAATTAAACATACTATTATCGTTAACGTTCGGAAGTCTATTATATTATAGATTACTTTAGCAATTCGGGGACAAGCAATGTGTAAAAAAATAGAATAAAACCAACAAAAACCAACAGCAACAAATATATAAATTAAAGACGATTGGATTGAACAAGTAACGTTTTATAAATATTTGAGGACGTATATAACAGCAATCCACGACCTCAAGAAGGAGATCCGTTCTAGAATAGAACAAGCTAGAACGCAATTCATAGCCATGAAAAAGTTTTTAACGTCTAGGAGCACAAATTTGGTATTAAAAATACGTATGCTTAGATGTTATGTTTTTCCTGTTCTTCTATATAGTGTTGAATCATGGACACTAGACCCAGGAACCGAAAAACGTCTGGAAGCTTTCGAGATGTGGTACTACCAGAGAATACTAAATATATATTGGACCGACAAAGTAGCAAATAAGGAGGTTTTGGAGAATATTAATAAAATTCCAGAGATATTAAAAACAATTAAATTGAGGAAAATGCAATACCTCGGCCACATCTTGAGAAATGATAAATACAGGCTTCTCCAGATAATTTTGGAAGGAAAGATCAAGGGAAAAGATCAATAGGAAGACTTCAAAATTTAACGCTTAAAAATCTTCGTCGTTGGTTCAACTGTTCATCAATAGAAATCTTTCGAATGGCTGTATCGAAAATTTTTTTAGCCGCGTGGATCGCCAACCTTTTTGTATGGTATAAAATAAAAGATATTCTTATATTAGAAGTAAAAATAAAGGTACAACAATGTTTTCTTTTATTATACATGATACCTTTGTAAATAATTTTACAAAGCAATTTATATATTTTATTCTTGTCGATTTATATTTTTCAAAGTTTTTTTTTATATAAGTGCAACTAACAGGACAAATATAATAACAATAAAATAAAATAATTCGTTCATGAATGACATTTGAATTACAATTATAATATTTTGATCTCAGTTATATAGTAAATTGTTTATCCGTAAATTTTATATTATAAATTAAAAAAAAGTAATCACGATTCGATTATTCACATAAATCACTTTCATATATATCGTTATAGAGATTAATTAAAAAAAATAAAAAATCCCTGTGCCAAATATTTTAATTATAATTATATATTTATTATATTTAACAAAAGATTATTGAAAATGCACAATAATACTATTATATTATACAAATATAATATAATATTGTAAATTGTGAAGCAATAATATTGTGTGGTTGAATATTGACTTTATTTTGTAGCACAGTATAGCTTCTGTGGCGATGTCACTTTATGCGGTTTTATGTTCAGTTCGCTTGTCACACATTTGTACATACGTACACTTATTATTTGTCAAATAACTCGCTTGCAAGCACATATACAATATATATATATATATATATATATATATATATATATATATATATATATATATATATATATATATAGTTTTTATCACAATAAAAAATGTATATTTACATGATGCAGAATGTTGTGTTAAAACTAAAATACAGAGTTAAATTTCAACGTTATATAATAATCATGCAGTTAATATTTAGTGTGCTGAAGGCAAATTATCGCATAAATTCGAAATATCTGTATGGATTCTCATTATGGATTTTAATTTTTGAATATCAAGTATTTAGTAAATATAGCAGCTCATGTGGATTAAGAGGATAAATAAATTTTATTATAATATATAATGATATTAGACCGTTGGGAATTTTATACTAAAAGTCACATTTTGTTATTCAATTTCGAAAGTTTTCAATAGCATACTGTGAACGTGATGCTGAGATGATTTATCTCTGGCACATTGTTTTTAAGCATCTGATTCCTATAAACACGACAAAGATGTATTTGCATAAATAAATATGTATATCAAATTATATATATATATATATATATATATATATATATATATATATATATATATATATATATATATATATATATATAGCAATATGTGAAAAAACCGGAGATATCATTCGTCGAACATGCGAATAATTGTGGAAATATAGCAAAATCGATGATCCGTTGAAATCATATTAACGAACCGTATCGGAGTGTTCGCGAAGCATCGTTTCAATGTATGCGGTGTGATAAATCAGAGCGCGAGTTCACGTACGATTAAGTTGCGCTACAATACGAGCGGGGCACGATGGCGGCGCTAGAGTACACGGATACACCTTTTGCGGGGAATGAGGAGTAACTAAATCATACACGAAGAGATGATTGTTAGGTTAAAATGTGGTTTTAACGCCATACTAATGGCTGTAATTGTTTAGCTAAAATTAGTAAATTATTACCTTGAGAGATAGCGCATGACGCGCTTTACCGCTTCAATTAACTGTGCACCATAGTCAATTTGGTGCTGTTAACATTATCCTGACAGGAAACGAAAATCAATATGCGTATTTTAGTTCAAAATATCATTTACCATAAATTCAACATAAAATTTTATTATTTAAAAAAAAATAAGATTCAACTTAAAATATAATGAAAATTTGTTGATGTGTCATATCAATCGGAAAAGAATAATGTGTTTAAAGATTTATCATAAAGTTGATAATTTGATCTTCCAAAAAAAATATATAACGTTGGAATTTGGAAGTGAACAAACTCCAGTATATTGACCTCCATGTTTTTAAATGTAGGTCAAATCATTAACTAAACTAGGATGTTTTAAATGCGACGTTTTTGTATAATTCTACACATAAAAACTAAATTTTTAACATACGTCAATATAAAAACAATAAAAAACTGTATTAAAGCTTTTGTATATTCAGTGATTTTTTTTGAAACTTATCGGGAATAAATGAAAATCCTCGAGATTGATGAATGGTTGTTTGTATTGAAAAATCGACGAGACAATCGGCGACTATCAGAATTAAAATAAATAAAAATCGAGCACACCTGTTTTTCGTTTTAATTCTGAGAAATATTTCCCGTAAAAATTTCTATGCATGTGTGATTTCATTTGTATGTTTGTTAACAGTCAAAATTTATTCTCTTTATACGTATGAGTATTATTTTCACATTTATTTATAAGAATTTTTCAAATTTGGAAACTAAATTTGAAAAATCCTAATACGAATGGTTACTAAAAGATACAGTTAGTTGAATGTTAAATAATAATTTTATACTTTATTGTTATATATTATATTTATAATTTGTATTGTAAAACCCATTAATTAAATATTGAATGCAATTTTCAACTAATAATCTTCAATATTTAAATCATCCTATTCACTCTCAGTAGTTTACAAAAATGTAAAATATCAAGAACATTTGAAAAGGAGTAAAAAGGATAGTTATTTTTATTTGTTTTAATTAATTAAATATTTTAAGATAAAAAATAATTAAAGCATACTATTTTAAATGTTTGCCAAATTTTTTACAAGTCAGATATTTTTTTTTGTCTAGTGAATAGATAATTATTTTTAATTATACCATTATAAAATTTATAATAGAAAGAAATCTCTCAAAATAATTTTATTTTTAGAGATTTCTTTCTGTAATAGAACAGGAATATTAAAAAAACAATTAACAAATAAAAATATGATATTTGTGCTTAAAATCATTATTATTTTCATAATTAGTATATATATATATATATATATATATATATATATATATATATATATATAATTTTTGCTATTCATATAATATTAATTGATTAGTGTTGTAAAATATTTAATTTATTGTTTGAACAACGTGTGGTTGAATTCATCCCATATTTATTATGAGGCCTTTAAATTATGCCAAAGCCATAAATCGATGATTTGACAATTGGTTCAATTTAAATACCGTCAAATTATCGATGAGATTTGCATTTTAATATTATATATATATATATATATATATATATATATATATATATATATATATATATATATAGTAATTGTAATTATCGTTAAGGATATTTTTCCGCCAACAATTTCTCTGCGTAAGTATTAGTGGGTAATTCTTTACACTCGATTTGATAAGACTGTAGTGAAAATGTATTTACTGGAGGCCAGTGCAGTAATGGAGTTTCCATGCTTACGGCGCTCAAGGCGCCTACAACAGTTTCCAGATTCCCATAATACAACACGCCCTTCACACACGCTTTAACCCATACATCCTCAAACGAAAAATTAAAATAATAAACTTATTAATTAGCTCATAATAATATATCTTTAAAATAATTATAATTTTTTATACTACAAATTAAAATTTCTATAATAATATGTGTGATATATCAATTGTGGATTTTTTTTCTATAATGATCGCCTACAGTAGATAAAGTTATTTAAGAATTACATTATTTACTGCCGCATATATAAAATTCGAGGAAAAAAGTATAATCTCAAGTATTATTCGTTCTCTTAAATTACATTCTTTTTATGTGAAACATGTTAACGAACGTTGAATTATAACACCCTTTTTATTGTTGAAGATAAAACCTTATGGAAAAAGTCGAGATACAGATGTTTCAAATTTATATAAAAAATATTGAAGAACTTTATTCACATTTAAACTTTTAGATCAAATAAAACTTTAACTATATATGAAATAATTTATTATATTTGTATATATAGTAAGAATTTACAGATAGTTATTATTAAAAAATAGAAAGTATTGAAATTATTATATGAGATGTATTTTTTACTATATAAATTTGAAACCGATTTTCATAAATTATATATGAGTGCAAAAAAAAAAATTGGGCCAATCTGCAGGTGAATCAAGCACACATGTAACGTATATTGTATGTATGTATAATATATATGGACATGTATTTGTAAGCAGATCGTTACAGTTAGACAGATAACTTGTATACGTGGGGTAGACGATAAAACGTCGACCGGGTTCATCTCGGCAATGACTTGTGGAATTGTACGAGCGGAATAGAGAAAGCCACTGGCGACCTACGACTGAAGGGAACTGCTACAACAACATTGCCCCTAGTTTCTAAGACATTAGTTGCGGTTACCCGGGGACTGGTGGTGGAGTCCAAAATATACCCATCGACCGTCCGTCCACCCCTAATATGTTTTACACGGCCGTCGTACAAGGGTGGTTAGAGGATTATATAGTAGAATGGCGATGGGGAATCGGGGTCTTGGTAGTCATCGTTTTCGGGTTAAACTTGCGAAATATGAGCCAGAGTCGATGGAGCAGGAACAATTGGTCGCTGTAATCAGATCGGCACCATCCAATCGCATCCACACCAATACAAACGCGCCTTCTGATCCTCAATAAATTTGCTCGATGATGAGTAACAGTCGCGATAAGTCAGGTTAATCAAACCTTGCTCGGCGGTGCCATTGCAATCTATTTCGTCCCCCTTTCCCTTTCGCAAAACCCGATCCCTTCGCTGTACGTCTCTTCGTATTAAAGTTTATTAGATTAGAGTCTGGCTCACGTCGCAAAATTTGAATCTAAGGTTCGTAATTCTCAACTTAAGCGATTGAAAATCAGTGTTTCTACTAGCATAGCTTATCTACAATGAGCTATAACTCTTCATTGATTTGTTAAATTTCTTCAACCAAAATATAATATATATTTTTTAATTTGTTTATTTTATATACTTTAAATATATAATTTGATATATTAACAAATATTTTGTAATAAATTGACATTTATTACATAATATCAATTTTTATTATATGTTTTTATATAAAATATTTCAGCATTACGATCCAATTTTGCTCTAATTTTCTTCGATTTGACAGCTGATTTTGAAACCGCACCTCAGCTGAAAGTACAGTTATAAATATGAACTTAACGATACTTTTGGTGATCATAATTATATAAATTATGAAATAATAAAATATAAAATATAATTTAAATACTGCAATTGTGTAGTGATATTAGTATATTCTCAGATAACAGACACCAGTATTGAAATGGACCGCAGCTACATTACGTCTAGTTGACCGGCCATTATGTTGACCCTGTAGATGATGTCATTAATTAACAGACTACAACAATGTGAAAGCACCAACGGAGATATTGTGGGGCATGCGAAGGGTTAAACGCGACTTAAATCACTTTTTGAACATATGAACAACTATAATATTGTATGAATTCAATTACATTCAAAAATACGTATATTATAACATATATTACTGAAAAAATAGTTTAATAGTTTTATAAATGATCATAAAATATACTTTGAGAAACCAAATTGTAAAGCTTTGTTATCATACTGTGAGAACAATCATTAAAATTTTTCAGATAAATATTTATATTAGAAAAAAATAACAATATACATAAATATAATATAAATAATATAAAAAAATAATTATTTCGATTTAAAACTATTAATATTATTCAATATTAATGTCGATTTTAAATATTGTCATGTGATAAAAAAAACGGATTATAAATCGTTCTAAATAATTAAATTCGTCAAAAATGGTAAATTGCGGACGTATATGTATTTTTATATACGCAAATAAATCAGAAATACATAAATAAAATAGAAATGACTGTCAATATATCACGGAATCATTCAAATATTCGTCGACGACAGACAGAACTGATAGGGGTCCACTTGCTTTGTTCTCGCCATGTGAATGACGTTACATCGCTTTAGGATTTTATATCACACGTCAATATATAAATATAATTTTATTATAAAGAGGGTTGCATGAAAAATTTCACACATTTTCAAAGAAAAAATGCATTTTTTGCATTTGCTGTATGATATTCTTTGAATTTTTTTTCTATTTCGTATGATATAAAAATTTTATATTGTCGAATTTTGTATCACAAAGTACAACTGTATATATTCAGTTTAATAAAAATAAATAAAACATTAGAAAAGTAATATAAAAATGATCAAAATTAACAACTCATCTATCTACAATGCTATTACGCACTTAACGATATTTTATATTTATTTATAAATATTAGTTTACGTTAAAAGAAATCAATAAAGTTGTATTCATATAACAGAAATAGTAAATAAATAAAAGCATAATAAACGAAATTTAAAATAAATCGAGTCTTATGAATTTATTATGTAATTTAAATTAATAAAAAAATGTAATATTTTTGATATAAAAAATATATCATATTTTATCGATATGAATGTAAAAATGAAAAAAAAAAACACTTTAAAAATAAAACAAATGAATGATAATTAATTTAAATGACAATTATGGAAAAAAAGAGAATTAAAAATAATGTGTAAAATTATGGTCGCAAAAAGTGTCGTTATGTATATAAATGCGGTACGGACGTAAAGTACAATGTTCGCGTTTATTAATTATATATTAACTTTGATGATTTTAGAATAAAAATAGTTGATATATATATATATATATATATATATATATATATATATATATATATATATATATATAATTTGTAATTAAAACAATGTGAGAAAAACGTATTGGATCAAATATGAAACAACGAACGGCAATACCGCATTGAAATAGTTAATTTGCGAATAAAGCAGAGAACGAGACGACGCGAGGGTCGTTCTGAGGGTAACGGTTGACGATGAGGGGCGTTTTGCGTTCGGCGGTGGTGTGGAATTCCTCCGTGATTAATAGTACGAATTTGTAAATGTAACGGGAGGAGGTCGGCGTAGCGAACGTGGTTACCTAATGTCAGCCCTATAAATGCCATCGTTCGAGGGTGGTTTGGTTCGTTGCGGATTATACTGGCTCCCACACCAACGTCGCGGACCACCATTAATTCACTGCCATACTAATTGTTTGTACAAGACGACAATAGAGACGATATTCGACGATATGACAAAAATTCGTGCCCCATAAGACTACGTTTCACCCCCCCCCACCACCACCACCACCACCACCACAATAATTCAACGAATCATTTATCTCTATTATGAACGATTATTTTATATAATTCATTATATTTTATATCACTCGAATGTTACGTTATTTTTATAATTTATCATTAAATGATCTTTACAATTCAAAATATATATACATCTACGTTCATTTCATTATAATATGCTTACAATCTAATTTAGACTTTAATGCAGCAAAACGATACGTTTCGCCTTAATAATTATATACATATATTTTTAATATACGATTTTAAATTTAATATTTTCTCCATAAACATCATTTATTATTTTTATTTATTTTATTTTAAAGTGATTTTTTTAAAATTAATTTTGTTGAAATTTGATGTATTTATTTTTATGCTAAAAATATTTAATTAAATTTGTACGCTTCTATTTATTAAAAATATATAATCATACTTCATCTTTTTTTAAATTAAATTAAAAAGTCGTCGTCCTTAACATATTAAATTTCTATGCAAATAATTTAAATTAAATTCAATTTGAATCTTTAGTACAAGTTAGTACTGTAATAGTAGTTAGAATATATACTGAATCGCTTTTTAATCGAAAATTTATATTTTCGAAATAATTTTGAATTATTTAAAATATGTAAATATTAAAATGAACGAAAAGTATTAAAAATTTGATTCTCAAATTTTGACATTATTGTAACGAAACTGTGGTCTATTTGAAAGCAGCCACCGATTATAATATGTCCGCCTCGATATAATACAAGATAATTTCAATTAAATATTCGTCGGTTTATTAACACTTAATGCGAGAACCGGCATAATAATCGATTATAATTATAAAAAATAATTGAACGAATACATAGCTTTTAAAACGACAAGTGTAATGCAATAGGACCTCGAGGAATCCTTACTCTAGTCTGTCTCCTCTCTATGGAATAACTCGACTATTTTTTTGAACTGCTTTGAGTAAAAAAGTACACAAATTGTCGTTGTTTTTTTTCTTATCATTTTCACCCTTCTTTATTGTGAACAGGTGTTCATCTCGACTAATCATTCTAGCGTTGTGATTGGTCGATCCGTTTGCATTTTTGTCCTTGAAACGTTTCTCGCATAGTCTATTATTTATTTTCTTTTTATTTAAAATGTTTCGGTCTCAAGTCTGTTACATTATATTAAATTAATTTAAACTCTGAAGCGACTGGAAATAACTCTTCATTATTTATTATGAATGAATATATAGTAATTTAATGCAATTCCACATACACATATAACTTTTTTTTAATAAACACAACAAATATTTTTATACACACACACACACACACACACACACATACAATATAACAAAAGTAATTTTTAATCAAAATTAATATTTAAATCTTAGGTTCTTGCATAGTTAAGTCATATACTTGAATTTATTATTTTATTAAAACCAAGTGTTTTCCTTTGCATACCCGTCTAAGAATTTTTAAATTTGTATTTGTTATCTATAAATACGTTTAAAAATTAAAAAAAGAAAACGAATAAATGTATGCTATTTGAAGTTAAAATTTAACTTATATTAGAACGATGTAAAAGTTACTTTATAATAATAATGAAAACATTCATAAATATTATTTTTATAACTTTTATATATTGAGAAAAGCTTTCAATTCTTAACATATACATATAATAAATATTTAAAAAATAAATAATGAAAAAGAACAACTTAAAAGATGGTGTATTAATAGAAGAAATGTTTTTAATAAAGAATAAAAATTTCATTTGATAAACAAAATCTATGTATATAATATAAAAGCTCCCACATTAGCCTTAAAAATACTAAATTATTAAAAATATATATTTTATTATAAATTTTTAAAATGTAATATATTTAATAATATGTATTAAATATATTATATATCTAAACTAATCATTACCATTATTCTATGTTAAACCATCCTGTAAAATTTTAAGATTTTAATTAAGTATAATATTTGTTAATAAAACTATCAATTTCATATGTCGATCATTTTAAATTTCTTTCTTTATTTAAAATTATACAATGTAGCTATAATTTCTCTCAAAAATCAGCTTTAAAATAATAAATAGTGTTATTAACAACATTTTTCTGTTAATAAGACGTTTCAGGAGTCTTATTTTCATTAGATAGTCCTTAAATCTTATACATCGTAAAATAGTTATAATAAAGGATTTTCAAAAATTTGAAAATATTGCCCTATTCATATTATATTTAATATGATGACGATATAATACAGGTACACTCAAATATCGATACATAGAATATTAACCTTAATTTAGCCGAGCATTGAGCGTACAAGTCCTAATACACCCTTGTCCTTGCCAATAATGTGTTCATGGAATATTAAGTGCATTCTGTTGTGAGAACCTAAATTGAATTAATATAATAGGGTTTCAGCTAATTTGGTTAGCATCATAGTGAGGAAGCAACGAAATAAAATAGTTCACTATCTGCGAAATTATAATGTTAAAACACTACCGTTAGTTTAATAAATAAGTTTAAAAGTAGAGAAATTTCTATAAATAATAATATAAAAGAATTCTAATTAATAATAATTATATTATAATAAAGCAATGTTATATTGGTCATGTATGGTATATCTTTTAAATCGTGAATAAATATAACGATTCGAAAAATTCATTTTCGGACGTCGTCTTTTCAGGGATCGGATCTTTTAGAACCAGGGAATAAAATGTTAATTTGAGTGTACGCATTGCAGGGTCAAAATTTGGGCCGCGGCGAAAGAATACGGTCATTTGCAACTGATTAACGCAAGGGTCAAATTTACCTAAGGATATTCAAATTACCAAGCTCGTTTCAATAATTTGCACTCTCATATATTTTTTTACGCGTAAGTATACAAGCAAATATAATATTTAAAATTTATTTTTTTTAATTATATACGATTATATTTATATATATATATATATATATATATATATATATATATATATATATATATATATATATATAATTTTCCAGTGAATATTTCGACCCCTATCTACTTGGGGGCACATATCGATCAGGGTCTCGGTTAAGTCTTGGATTTATTTGACTATGGGTTAAGAATACAAATCGCGGGATCCGGTAGGTCACGTCACTTTTCGCTATGCAAAATAGCCATTGATTGACACATCATTTATCAAGATGGCTTTAAGCACACGCATGTATGGCGAACCTTTTTTTTTTCATACCGTGGTAAATCGGCCTCTGCGTACTTCGTACACATACCGGAAAATATGGATTGGATAAAATAAAAAAAATATTAAAAAAAAAATTGGAGGAGAATCCACATGGGACGTGTGGATTAAGCCCACTTCAGTCCATTATAATTTGGGTGTGAGGTTGTGTCAATTCGACAAAACCTTGGGATATTTAATTAACCCTCGTCGTTTCACCGAAAAAAATAATATAAAATAGAGCATAATTAAAATGTATACTATAAATAAGACGGAAAGAAAAACATTATTTTAATCCACACACACACACACACACACACACATATATACTTTGCATATATGGTATATATATATATATATATATATATATATATATATATATATATATATAATCATTGTAGAAATTAATCAATTTTTAAAAATAAACGATTATTTTTGACGATATTTTTTTTAAAAAGATACTAACTTCAATTGTTAAGAGCAAAGTTGTATTAGTTTAAATTTAATATATGAACATACTGTAAATAAACGGTATACGATATTTATATATTTTAATAACGGTGACAACGCTGATATTTATTTTATATTTATATGTTTATTCAAAGTCGTTTTATTCTCTGGTGCATGAATATTTTATTATATGGAAAGGGATGAGGGAAGTTATATCTGAACAGATCGAGTGGGATTTTTCGCTCGACTGGTCAGAGACGACTCGCTAAGTCTTCAGAATCCTTCCTGTCTTCGAACGTCCACTTTCATTCCTCGTCCGATTTGCCTCGTGAAAGTATTTTTTTTTATGAAATTGTTAAGTGCATTTAAGATACCATAATAAATTTAAAAAATCGAATATGTTTATAAATATAAAATAATTCATATTCGTAGAAAATTTAGATTGCGCTTAGCTAGTTATAGTAAATTATAATTATTATTTGGAGGCGCCAAATTTACTTTATTGTGATTTTTTCTCTGTTTTCAAAACAAAAACCCTATTATCCTCTTTATTTATATACTATAAATATATCTGGGTTGGAATAGTTTATTTTAGTGGTTATAAATTTACAAGTGACATAATGGATGAAAATGTGGAAAATCTACGACATGCATGTAATTCACATTTTGCTTATATTCATTTTTTATAATGGTTTTTAATTAACTTTTACACTTTTAATCAGGTATTGTTTAATTAATTTTTTCTGGCTTAATTTCTTTATTGAGTTTAATTTACATTTTTTATAATTATTATATTTTATTATTAATTTACACAAACATGATATATTTTTGCAGTTTTTTTTATTTAGAAAATTATTCATAAGAAAATTATTTTAACTCTTTAATTTTTTCATACAAACGTAATGGTTTGCTTTATTTGAAAATATGTAAATAGTCTTCATAGTACAATTATAAGTTCTTACGTAACTATGAGAAAAGCAATGTGAAAATTATACGCTTATAACCCGTGGAAATGAATAAATTCCACGCAGGAATATTCAAAGATTTCATAATTTTTCTTTGAAAATGATATTTCAATGATACTGTTATATCTATAATACGTAACAATATAGTTTTAGATCTCATACCGGTTGCATGTCTTGGATGTTTTCCCGCAACAGTTTATCTTTTTTAATGTCCAAATGTCTGGTTGGTGTACGGAAAATAACAACAAAGAAAATGAATAAACGTTGTGTGTCATAAATATTTAAGTAAGAACCTACCTTTTCTGAGGTGTGCGTCCATGAAAAAAAATACTGAAATAAACTAAGAATTTCTTATTTTTTTCCACTTGTATGTTATGTAATTTTGAAAAATTCATTTGATCTATAATTAATCATAGAATATTTACAATAAAATGAAAATAAATAAAGAATTGTGCGAGAAAAATAATTTTGAATTTGCTTTTAAAAATATGATAATATAAAATGTCAAAAAATATTTACAAATCGTTATTATAATGTTAAAATAAATTTTAAAAAGGTTTTATTTAAAACAGTTTAGTCAAGAATAACGAGGTAATGTATTATAATATACAAATTTATATCTAAACACAAAAAACATATAATATATATTTTAATATTTGAGTAATATAAATTGCATATTTTATTACATTATTGTAAATATTTTAATATAAATATGAAAATTAAATTTATTTCAGATTTATTTTTTTAAGATATAAAATTGATTATGATAACAATTATTTAAATATCAGTTAATTCGTTCTAGAATAAAATTTATTATTTTTAACACATATAATAATTTTAATGATGATTATTATCATTCGAAGTGATTAATAACATTTTATTTAATAATATATTTTAATTTTTTATCTGCCTAATAATAAACAACACAAAATTAAAATATATTTTAAAAACATATATATATATATTTATATTTTATTTTTAAAATTGTATATATAAATTTACTAGAAACAAATAACTAAATTTCACATTTACATTATATTCGATGATATTTTCATGTCGTTATTTTTTCGCGAAAAACAAAACAGAAGAATAAGGCGAGCATAAAATATATGTATATTTTTTTGGTTCATTTATTCAGTGTTGTGTTCAAAGGAAACAAATTGAGTAATGTCTAACTAAATATAAGCAAATAATCAAAAGAACCAGCTCGTTATTGTTTACATGAGATTCTTTGTTTCAGCGAATTCGGTACTCGGGAAAATCTTGTATTTGAAAAATACCATCACTAAAATGTATAATATTTATAAACTATATATATATATATATATATATATATATATATATATATATATATATATATATATATATATATATATATATATATATACGTTAACTAATATTATAATAAAACACAATTATAAATTCAACGTTAAACTTTTATGTTAATTTGTATTAATAAATTTTTAGAAAGAGATTTTGAATAATAAATATCCGTTGAAATAGAAATAAATAATTTTCTAATATATAATAATAGTATATTTGCTGTTATAAAATAATTGCTATTACCCATATAAAATATTATATATTTTAATTGATTTGTTTTTACACTAGTATAATTAGAGATTGCGTTTTGAAGTTTATTTTTTTTTATATTAGGCGACTACTGTAAAAGGCCAACAACTCTTTTGTCGCAAAAACAGACGGAGAAAAAGAGATAAGGCGGAGCGGACAGAAGACCCACGACTCGAACACTGAAATAATACGGCATATAACGACAATGAGAAACAAGAAAAACCGCCCGGAAAAACGCGAGAGAAAACGAAAAGGAAAAACCGTGAAAAATAAAAAAAGAAAGAAAGAATGAAAGAATGAAAACAAACAACACGAAATAGCGGCGGAAGCATAAGAAGAATACGAATAAAAGTGGATGCAAAGTGTACGTAAAACAAATATTTGTTCACAAAGGGAAACGAGAGGCATCGTTGCCAGAATAATAATCACGATTAGCGACAAACAGAAAAAAAAGTCTCTCTTTCGGACAAATCGGCTGCACCATATTCATTTCTTCCGGTTTTTCTTTTTTTTTATGTACGTTAAGACGTCGTCATTGTTTCTTTTTCAAGTTGCCGAAAACTTTCTGTACATTTTCCGCTTTGTCGTCTCTTTAGAACGAAATTAGCAAAAAAAATATTTATACGGCACATTCGTTTATATATTATTATTTATTACGATTTCTCTTTAAATATAACATAATTTTATATTAAAGAAACAAAAACGGATTTATATATATCGAAAAAATAATAAAAAGGTTAGGTTATAAATTTCTTTGTATATTTTCATGTTATGTATTTACCATATAAATAGAAATTGTTATTCAAGTATTTACATTTAAATTATACACATATATATTTACATGTGTGTGCGTACGATTTTACAAACAAATATTTTTATATTAGGCTGTTTTTAACATAATTTTGTATCTTTATATCATATAGAAATACTTTGCTGACTCGTAAAAAATGATTATTTTCTTACAATAATCAAATGAATATGGGAATAATATATAATAAATCTCTGATAAATTAATTCTTAATTTATGATTTTTTTGATTTTGATAAATAAATTTAATATAATAAATAATAGGTTCTGTTGTATTTCAAAAGTGTTCAATATTAATATATGTATTGATATCTTAAATTAAAGGTTGATAACAACTATGCTACATACTAAAATTAGTTTAAAACGCTTTTCTTGAAAGACTACGTTAGGAGTAAAATGAAAATATAATTTTATTTTACTTGAAAATATTTATTAATATTTTTTTAAATCCAATTAAATTAAATGAACTAATTAATTTAAAACAATATAATTAACTACATGTGTGTGTGTATGTGTATGAGATCATTTTCACTTGTCCGCGAGACTGTTTTTAATTTACTGTTTTATTTGATTAGTCTGTGTTTACTAGTTGCAAATAAAGCTGAAATGTAAAATTTTTAACTTTTTATTGTTTATCACAATTTTCTTTACATATTTTAATACAATCTCGATACCAACAAAAAGGTTTTCCTACCTGTCGGCAGCTCGCTACCAGTAATTTCAAAACGAAGGCACTCTCGGCGGTTAAAAGTTTGGACACCTCTGACGTGTATATATATATTGAAAGTAAACTATAAACAGATATAGTAAAATATGTTATTATATATTAAATCTGCTTTGTTTATATTTTACTGTTCAGTTTGTGAATATAACCGGAAGTTGCGCACGTGTGGTACCCCTTTTATTTGGCGTTAGCTCTTTGCAACCGGAAACCACGGAAGTCTGAAAACGGAATTTACCAACAGTCAAACTAACTTTTGCCGTCAAATTTTTATCTAAGTAATAAAAATGATTATTTTAATTTGAACTTCTTTTAATGAAAAATAGTATTAATATATTTCACGAAAACTAAAGCAATCGTATAATAATTTATTTTTATGAGAAGTAACTATGGAATAATTTACTTAAATACAAAATTTTCATAATCAGAAATAAATAGTAAGTCGAAATCATGAAAATTATATTTTTTCTAATGTGGTCTCCATGAGAAACTATTGATTAAAATTTGCCTTTACAAACATAAAGGTTTCCTACCGCTATTTTATCCTTTTGTTTTATCATACAATGTCTACAGATTAACAGGCTATTTAGAGAAATTAAAATTATTTTCAGTTTCTTTTATAAAAGTGGAAAATTAAACATTGAAACTAGAGAAAATGTCTATAAATTGATAAAGTTTTCTAGTTGTTTTGATTCATCCCGAAAGGGTTCTTTGATATCAATTTTATTTTTTTTTCGGATCAAATCAAAAGAAACCATATCATGGATTTCACAATTAGAATTAATATGATTTACCAATAATATACTCGTAGAATATTTGGAAAACCATATACTTTCATTAGTAATTGATTTTTGGTAATAAATATTTTTATTTATATAATTTGGTTAAATTTGCACTTAGTTTAGTGCAGAGCAGCAAATGTTTGTTAAAATTGCATTTGTTTACCTCTGACATATTATAAAGTTCAATGCATCATTTATTAAACTTTAGTTTATGTCACAAGATATGAAGTCGAATTTTTATGGTCTTTTATATAAAGAAAGTGTTCATTCAAGCTTTATTATGATCGAGCTGGGATATTATTAAAATGTTTTGTTCGTTGAATATGACAAAGTTTCAAATTCAGGATATAAGTGTAATACTCTTTCTATAACGGTGAGGATATTATATTTGACGAAGTTTTTTCTTTCTTTTATAATAGATAGATACATGCAAGATTTTGATGAAAAAAAAATATAACGTGCATAACTAAGAGTATAGTGAATGGGAATATGTCGAATGAAAAGGGGAAAATGTTTTAAAATGGACGCATTGTTCATGAAAGCGTAGAAATTATTGTTTGTTCAAAAGCTTCGACTATGCTTTTTAGCTTTAAAGACAACTTTCAACTTGTGCCATTGTAGCTCTATGTAAAGCAATGGTCGAGTTATTGAGCATCTTGTTTCTTTTCAAGTACTTATGCTGTAAATTCATATGTATATAAACATAATTTTATTTATTGATAATTCTAATAAAAATATTTATTGTGTATTAATAAATAAAATGAAAAATAATTAAATAATTTATTATACTTCAACATAGGATTATGAAGACGATATTTCCAACGATACATCTTTTCATTTTTCTTTTTGTTTTAGAATTGCATTCAATTTGCAATTTATTGAACAATATTCTGAATTTAATAAGATTCACTAGTTAAAACTATATATAGAAGAATAAAAATATTGTACGCTACTTCACTCATTCTGAGTACGATAATAAATGATTGAATTTTTTTATTTATTTTTAATAACTTAACCATATTTCAACTTAAAATATATTATGTGACTGGTTTTGATCTTTAAAGAACCAATTGCATTATTGATTTATTATTTATTTATAGATAAACGAACTAACCGTTATATTGAATATTATATTTAACATTTCAACTTGTTATTAATATAAAACTTATGTGCCGTTCTGTACACAAGCTTGTCAGAAAGCACAAAGTTGGGGAGTGCCCCATCACCGATAGCCGGACCCTAATAGTGTCCTCAAAGACTTGAGATAGCGATGCTAAAAGACCCATCTGCCGGAGTAATGTCCTCCTAATGGAGCCGAGCAGATACTTTTGCAAGGGGTTTGAAGAGGACGGAGACGAAGGGGTCCATTGCGAATTTGCCCTGGGTAATTAGGTTAAATAACGTCCTGTGTTTACTGATTATTTCCAAGTGCAATCTAGAATCGGTCTCATGCCCCACACTCCATCTATTCTTAAGGACGTTTCGACCTAAGTATTTGCTGATTTGTGACGAGCTCGTCGTCGATACCGCCTTAATGTTTAAATTTAATCGCAGCTTTGTATTTAAGTTTTTTTTTATTATTACGACCAATACTTAAAAGTTGCTCTGAGGCGTTTGAAGAGTTTTAGTTATAAAAAAACTATTTGGATTTTAACAAAGCGAACTGTTTTCCATTAAATTGTTTAATTAACCGACGATCGGAATATTTTGATGATAATGATAGAAGTAAATTGTATATATATATATATATATATATATATATATATATATATATATATATATATATATATATATATATATAAATAAATTTATTAAGAGATTGCTAGTAATAATATTTCAAAATTATATATAATAAAAATATAATTTTCTTTGAAAAAAAATTCAAAGTCAAGTAGTATCTTATGATAAACATATATTATATTGAATATGTATGTATGATATAAACGTAATGAAATCGCTCGTTAAACTTCATACGCATCGATATTAAACTCGAGCACAAAACGTTTATGGTAATTAAGGGTTTAACGCTAATGTCTTTGTGTTTTGTTTGTTCGTGTTTACCTATTTTTCACTGTATCTATTTTTTTTTCATCGACAACAATATAAATATTTTCCAAACGATACTAAGCATATAATTCACTGTAAAAATGAGTCGGTAAAAAATTACATGGCGTGTCCGAATGTAACGTTTGCGTGTTGTCTGCCATGAGATACAGTAAATTCTAATGGAGAGATAGTTTCGGTATAAATTAGAAAGTAACTAAAAGGTTATGCCTTTTTCTTCAAGACGTGTTTTTTTTTGTACGAAAATGTGTTTTATTTAGATATTAAAAGCGATTTGACCGTTTAAATTTACATGATGTCGTATAAAATTTTCAATCCTAATGCAATTAGAATATTCTACGAATCATTTATAAAAGTATTATTGATTTTTTTTATACGGTAATTTTTATATTACGATAATTTTTCTATGTTAAATGGTTTATGTTTATTTATATGATTTTATTCAATAAAAACACACACACACACAAATTATCTGAAAGAAATGTCAATAAAAATATACAATAACATTATTTAAATTGAATAATCAGAAGAGTTATGTTTTTATTTTAAGTAGCTTGTTTAAATAATAAAAGAAAAAAGACTAAAGTATAAATTGGCTATTATTATCAAATGCATTACAACAAATGGATTAAATTGAACGTGAAGTTCAAAAAAGTTTTATTTTCATCGTACATCCCAATTATAAATGATTTTTTCAACAATCACGTTGTTTTTTTTTTATTATTTTAAAAATACACTTTTAAGATTGGTTTTATAAAATAAAACGTTTAAAAACTTTTATTTTATATAGATTTTGATATATCGATGTATGGAATAAGATTAAAATCAAGTATTGAGAATTAATTTCATAAGGATACTTAGATTATTCATATACGTTCTATCATATACGAAAGATATTTATATAATAATATAATAATGATAAACCGTTATCAATTGTTTGAAATCCACTCAGGAAGCAATAAATAGGTAAAGTCCTCTTTGAATTCAATAGAACAGAAAACGTTCTGATATTCGATGGTTGATTCTACGCCAAGTCATTAGTCAGAGCACAAAGGGATCGAAAATTAGGAGAAAATTGAGTGGAATAATGAGAAATTTTTAATTGCTCACTTTAAAAATATATACTTGTGTATGAAAAGAAATGCTTTGTTTGAAATAAAAAACAATTTTATCTAACTTATTTTTGTACATTTTATATTATATACAATTTAAATAACGAAGTGGAATTCTTTCTCCACAAAATATTAATTTTGAAAGACTAAATAACATAAAATAGTATTATTTTATATCGTTATTTTTAATTTAATTACGATAGTTAAAATAAAGCACCAAAGAAAAGTTGAATAAATAGTATATTAAATAAAGACATGTTAAAATATTTTAATAAAGATACTCACAAGGATATCATTGATAATTTTTGCTAAGCAGCTTTATCTTATAATATAAAAATATCATTATTGTCGAGAATATTTTTATCGTTGAAAATCTTCCATTTTAATTACGCACCTAGATTTGTAGAAGGAAATAGAAAAAGCAAATATGATAATTGAAGAAGTTAGCGCAAGCGAGATAAAACCTTTACCTGTTTAAGCAAAACAATAGAACAAGAGAGTGAGAGGAAAAGCGGGAAAACTATAACGGGAAAGCAACCCTTCTAAAGGGTTAATCTAGTGTTCAATTAAGTGTGCGCTTGTACAGTTTGCACAAACAGTATTTACGGCATATTAACGCATAATATTTTAAACATCTCGTTTTGCTCGTATAGAAACGGAAAACGTTTTACGAAAATTTCACAAATGGAAATAAGCTTTTATATATATAATATATATTTCGAATGTAGTAATATTGTGATTTATGGCAAGTAAATCTCAAACTGGTGAAATTGTATTGTTATACAAATATGAAAAAAATATTTAAAATAAATTTAAATATTTGCAGCTTTAAGACCGAGTGTGGTATTTTATATATTGTGTGCTGTGATATTTGTGTGTGTGTGTGAGTTTTTTGTTATTTTATATGTGAAATGTACAAATTTTGACAAAACTTAGAAATTTACGACCTTTCGTCGTTTTACGATATGTTTATACAATTAATTTAATTTACTAAAATTTAAAATAAGTGTTTTGAAAATTTTTAGACTTCATTTACCTCAATTCGCAGTTTGTTTTATGCTGCCTCCGCGAGAAACCATTTATGAGCAAAAAAGTTTTTCTCTCCTACTTTAAATACACAAAATAATTCACAGCTCAATCTTTTACTATTATGTTAGAAATATAAAAGGATTATTTTAAAGTAGAGTTAAAATTTATTTTAATTATTACATAATATGTAATAAATTTTATATGTAGGTAGATATGTGGCGGTTGTGAATATTAAGTGTCATTTTTAAAATTATATAATTAAAGTTTAAATCAAATTCATATTTTAGAATTTCGTATAGTATATAAAAGTTATCGAATAGTATTTATAGTTGATATTAAATATAAAATTTTTTTTTGAGATGTTTCAAAAAAAAAAATATATATATATATATATATAATTGGTAATTTTTTTGACACAAAATTATTGCATAAATAAAATGTTTTTAATTAAGAAAAATCTCTAGTAAATATATTACACGAATTCGTAGCAATCGTCGAGATTACTACGTTTCGTAGAAGCGCATTCAGAGTAAACTCGAGACACGTGGCCCCATTTAGTCGACGGTGCTTCAACAACGAGTGCGCACTCCAAAAAAGAGTCGACGTTCAAACTCCGTGGAGTCGTAAAAGTATTTCGGCTACAAAACCCCCGACACGCTTTCATTACTATTTCGTACTTATAACGAGCGCCCGAAAAAGGCAATGACAACTGAAAAAAAGAAAAACGCCGACCGGGGGATGAATTTTTGTTTCTAAAACCGAGGGTGGAAATTTTTACGGTATCATAAAAGCGGCTTCTTATAATTAAAGAAGCGGAAAATCGCGAACCGGATAATCCGACGGAGCGCCGCTAGGATCATGCCGCTAATACGAAATTGTTTATACTCTAATTATTCATCGAATTTGTATTAATTTTTAAAGAATTCGTACGTGTTTCAAAAAAAAAAAAGAATTTTATATTCATTCGTCTATGGTTTTTTCACGTTTTCACATTGTAAAAAATAATTTAAAAAAGTCGATTGATTCTTAAAATAAATATATTTTTAATATTTAAAAAAATAAAATACAATATAAGCTTCATAAATTATATAAAAATATGTAGAACAAAAAAATATTTTAGATTTTTCTAATATAATAAGTATATCGTACACAAGTTGTATAATAAGATATATATTTAATATTTAATTTGCCACAATTATTTTTTATTTTTCAAAAGCATTTTAGTTCTAAATTTTAATTACCTTTCATCATTAATATACCTTAAACAAATTAGAATAAAAATAAAAAAAGTAATGAAAATAAAGTAAGTATATTATTTTATGGTTTTTATTTTAGTGACATCTATATTAGAAAATATTTATTATATATAAATGCTCTCGTAATTATTTTATAAAATAGAAGGATATTTTGACATCTCATTTTTTTAAATATATTTGTTAATAATTATAAATATTATAAAACAACGAATATTATTTTTTAAGCATAATACAGTTTAAAACGGTTCTATTTTAATTTTCGACATATACTAAACAATACATTATTTTTCTCACCCTATTTTAATATTTAAACCAAATTAAAAAAAAAATTCGAACAAGAAAACTGTGATCGGTTTACATTTCTTATTAGATTTTTATATAGCATTATAATATTTCAATAATTTCGATTTTTTAATTCTTAATTTTAGAAAGAATGACATTTTGAAATATTAATATTTTTTTTTATAATTTTGATGCACATTTTTTGAAATTATTTTAAATTTAATCACATATAAAAATTTTGCACTTAATTATTATATTATTACTTAATTATTATATTATATATTATTTGTGTTTTGAATTATAATTTATACAAATTACAAAAAATATTATGATAAATAAATAACTGAAAATTGAACACATCTAGAAAGTTAAAAAAAACAATTGTCAGTCGACAAAATTTCGGCTGACTGCTAAGGAATTTCCTATTTTTTTTTAACAAAGCGCATTTTTCTTCTGTCTAATTCATCGTACATAAAAAGAGGAAAACTGGAATTATCAGACAAACTGTTACGCAGTCTTTCTTTCATCGGAGATTTTTCCGACTTTGCTTTTCTTTTTGTCGATCCGAGACTGAGTTTTTCCATCTTGCTTACGCATAAACCTCACTTTTTCGATTTTCCATTTTCCGGTTCACGTTCGAGAGCATATAATGTCTTTGCAAATAGAAAAGTGTGCGAAAGATGCGCGCCAACGAAGACCAAGTTTGTCATTTAGCGGCAAAAGTTTTGTAGGGATCGTGAGGTACTTCGGACACAGTTTTACGATCAGGACTCTCGAGTCACTTCTTCCTTTATTTTATTTTATTTTTCGCCCCTTTTTGGTATTTTTGCTGACGACCCTCTCGCTCTTCCTCATACTATTGTTTGAATTTCTTTTTTATATACGCTAGCATCTTCAAAAATGCGTAGTCTTCGTGTGAAACCAACGAAAATTCTTTGAACTTAAAGAAAATCTACCCTTCATTCTTCAGTATTTAGTACTAAGTGAGGGAGCTAGAATTAAATGCGGCATCAGTATGATTTTTTTTTCGTTTTCATTTTAAATTCATTTGCTTCGTCTCCCCTTTATTCTATTTCTGTTAGAAAGTTTTGGAATTAACGATATTTTTTATTCTCTTCCTTTAATGATGACGTTGAACTTTTGGTGAAGACTCGTTAACGGTTTTTGAAATACAAGCGCCGATTTTTCATCAATATTCTGTTAAAAAGCGAATATCAAATCCATTTTATTCAACATATATATATATATATATATATATATATATATATATATATATATATATATATATATATATATATATATATATATGTGTATATAATACTTATACGTTTTTCTTTCAACTATGTATATTTATTTTAATTGCAAAAATAAAGTAATTAAAATATGTTTTTTTAAATAAAATTTATTGCATACAATATATATATATATATATATATATATATATATATGTAAAGTATTTGAAATAAGGAATAGTTACATAGAGTTTGAATATAGATTTTGTATTATAAAATTTAAAAAAGTTTTATTAAAAAAATAACTTTCTATTAATTACAATATTTTATGGTCATCGAAATGGAAAAAGATTTTCCAAATCATTACGAAAATAATCAATTTTTTAATTGAATTTGTTACAATAAAAAATTATCAAAATCAAACTACGATTAGATTTCGTTATTAAAGCACATGATTTATTAAATATTTAATAACTTATTTTTCTTACTTTAAAAAATATAATAGTAATATATATACACAATGGCTATTAATAATCAAAAACTAATAAATTATTAAAAAAATATATATAAATTAGTAATAAAAAAAACATATTTCAGTTGAAATTTATGGTCTAAAAATTGGTTCACACATAACTTTTTTTATATTATATATTTTGCCTAAAATATTTGGAAAAAAAATTATCAAATATCATAAAATTGTCTATATTTCACGTTAAAACTATCTATTTAGTTTGTACTTCAATAATACTACATTATAAGAAAATAATATAAACGTAACAAAAGAGATCATATAGCATGTATATTGAAAAATATATAATACTAATTACTTATATTGGATTCGATATATTTGTATAAAATATTAATGGAATTGATATAAATTGTAACTACGTACGTCGAGATATATTATTAATAATATTTCTCTGAAACCGTACGGCAAATTGAAAAACTATTTTCGATTTTGCAACATATGAAACATCTAGACGTTACCGGAGTTAATCGAATAAACTGCAGTGACACGTTAATTTCAACGATAAAATCAAATCGCATTGGAGCGATAAAATGCAACGCTCTAGAAAATAAACGACATGCATAAACGTGATCTAATTGAAAATAGTGTTAAATGTAAAATTTGTAAAACATATCGTAGGAAAATCCTATGTCTCCGGCGTAGATGAGGTGTTGAAACTTTCGTATAGAACGAACATGTCAGCCGAGGGCGTGGATTGCGAACGTGTTATAACATGGCAAATTTTACGTAAAACAACAACTACTTTCTGACGGGGAATCGAGCAAGGAAAATCCATTATTATTATATACTATAAGCTCATATCGAACTTATAAATAAGCATCGCTAATAATTTTATAACTATGGAAATGCTCGATATCGATCTCTCAATCTTATATTATACCATATGTGTCACATATAAACATATTTGATTGAAGTTTCTATATTCTTTCTTTCACATTCGCATATAAATAAAAACGGATAAATTGTTTAAATTTACTCGTTTTAATTTCAAATATACAAAATAAAATATAATACACGAAGAAATATATGAATTTTAAATGTATCATATTATAATTAAAATATGGATGTTTTAAAAATGACAATTACAAAATAATGACTTCAATTTTTAGATTATTATTAATGAAATATTGTATTTTTCTTAATATTTTGTTTGTGTTTAAGTAGAAATGTGTCATAAAAACATAGTCAAGTCGTTTCGCAGTGTTACAAATTTAAAATTATTTATATATCTCTTATAGTTTAATATAAATAGATTAATTAAGTAAATTTCTAAATATAAAAAAAAAATTCGCTATCTACACAATCTTCTTTCAATCATGCCATGTTTATAAGGATTATAGATTTTAATTTTAATAATAGCTTTGCCCAGATTGTCAAGCTTAAACTAAAAAAGTTTCAAAGTTTAAATGTTGAAAATGCAGTTCGGTATGTGGTTACGTGATTGTGTAATTTAAGATTAGAAAAATCGTCTCTATTTATAATAGAGCGTCATTTTATAGAAAGAGTATAGAAATTCGTTATAAAAAATAATATAAATAGTAATTGTTACGGATTAAGTTTTCGCCTTAATCTAAATGGTAACCAAACGGCACTTCTCGATTGCAAAGGGTTATTTTTTTTGATATATTTAATTCTCATAATTATTTTTATTTTGTATAGTAAACAATTGTTTACATGTTATAATTATTATGTTTTATTAGAAAAAATTGAAAAACCAATTAACTATCATCAAATGGGAGAAAGTTATTTAAATTATATAATAGATTAAAATTAAATTAATCATTTAAAATGAATTTTGTATGAAAAACATTTACAATATATATATTGCAAAATTAAAAAAAAATCTTATCGGAAATGTTGAAAATATAAATCGTTTTATTAAAAACAGCGCGAAAGTAAACAATTTAAAGACAAGAAAATGTTAAGTTGTCAAGGTGCTGTGTGCAAGAAGAAGTCGTCGTCTCGAACCGTGGAGAAAGGGTTGAAAGTTTGTTCGAAATCGTGTAATTTGTTCGAAATTCTCACTCACTTTCAACAGAACCACCCCTCATACTACCCTTGAAACGCAACCCCCGTTGTAAAGTGAAATCGTAATTAAAGCACGTGCGTTTTGTTTGTTCGTTCTGAACGTTGAATGTGGGCTTTTCTTATTGTTTCGTCTATTTCTTTTGTAAATTGAGTCGTTTAAGCTTGTTCTAAACGTATTTTCGCTTATTTAATGCTACCGTTTTCCATATTTCTTTATATATTATTTCATTATTAATATTAAGCTATAAATACTAAAAAAAAATATAATAACTAAAATTATAGATTGCGAATAATTTAGTTTGCGATATTGTTTAATTGATATTATTGTTTATTTAATAATTAGCAGATCGATTTTTTTTAACATTAAAAAGGAGGACTTGTTGGAAGATTGTTTATTAAAAAGGGGGACATGTTGAGATTGGTTACACAGATTTTAGATTTTAAAATTGTGAAAAAAATTGTCTAATACAAAAATTTACAAAAAAGACATAACGAGTATATATATATATATATATATATATATATATATATATATATATATATATATATATATATAATCGTTAGGTATATAAGGAAAAAAATTTTAAAATGCACTTTAACAATTTACTTTGCCTATATTTTTAGTAAAATATAATGCTCTCAGAACATTTCACAAGTTTACGATACATACCTAGCATAACCTAAATATATATCACTGATATGTAGTAACCTACTAGGATAATATAGATCGAACGTGTATTCATCTGAATAAAATATAAGAGATTATGTTATAAAAATATATTATAACGAAATATTTAGAGCAAATGTATTATCAGAAAGTAATCATTATATTTTACCCTGTAAAAGTAATTTCTACTACCATCCGTAACATCATAAATATAAAATTATATCATACATGACAACATGATGACGCATACATACATACGCACACTTTTCAACATCATCAATGAGAATCTGCATAGCAAAGGAAGATTATTAATGTTCTCTTCAGTCAGTGGTGTGCGACCGAACATTGTTTCTGCATTAATAATATTTTCACAGTGAAAATAACCCCTTCACACCGCTGAGACTGGAAACAATGACAAAGTTTCGCGCGAGAACCAAATAACACCGTCACCATACCATCAATTCATAAAGAGCACACATGAATTATATTACGTATACAGTACATTATATATATATATATATATATATATATATATATATATATATATATATATATATATATATATATATATATAAATATTTTTGTGTATCATTATATTGAACATGAAATTGAACTAAATTTTACTTTATTTATTAACTAATGAAATATGTATGAAAATGATATCATGTTATATATAATTAATAGTGGTGTATAATGGATTTTTCTGAACATTTCAAACAAAACGAAGTGTAAACGCGAATATGTATATATATATATATATATATATATATATATATATATATATATATATATATATATATATATATATAATTTTTTAATAATAGTAATTATTATCGATGTGTAAATTTTCTCAATTCTATAATTAAATATTAAATAAGTTCTATAATAATAAAAACCATTTGTTTTACGTTTCAAAAAATATAAATCTAAAATAATAATATGATAATTTGTAGCGTTAACATATTTAACTATCATATTATATGATTTTTCTTGCTGACAATTGTGTTTTCTTATTTTTGGTACAATTGAAAAATTCGATTAACGTCAAAATTATATATATATATATATATATATATATATATATATATATATATAAAGGCAAAACGAAGAGTATGACAATTATATTGAAAAATTGAATGTCGCGCGCGTGAAGTCACGTGCCCGTCACGTGTTGCCCGTATCCTTAAAAATGAAACGCTGTCATATTACGCGGGGCACTCGCTCGGAAAATTAAAATTGTGTTTCGAGACGAATGACGAAAATGTGAAACGGATGTTCGGAAAATATTTTAGGGAAAAACGGAATTTTTAGTCTGGAAAGAAAAAATGGCATAAGGGGATAGGTCAGCGGTGTAGGGACGGAGAAAATATGTCAAGAATCAAAAAGGATATAAAATTGAAACGGTACACGTGATTTTGTTAGAAAAATCATTATTCTATAAATTATAAAAATAATTATCTATCAAAAAATTAATAATTTTAATTGTTATTAAAAAGACACTTCAAAATTGTCAAATTTTTAAATAATTGAATTATATATTATTACATTTAAATATTTTTATGAAGCATATTTTCAACCACTTCAACATATTTTTGAGGTTATCTTTGATGTTCATATTTTCTTTATTATATTTTAAAACCACAATGTAATGTATTTTGTACAAAGTATAAGCAAAATCTAGCAAAGTAGGATTTTATACCGCGTTTCAATATATTAAATTTCATATTAATATAATACATTCACATTCTTTGTGTGTTTGTAATCACATTTAGTATTTTCATTTTAGTTTGTTGTATATATATTTCATAATGTGCAGCTTAATAAGGTGCTGTGGTTTAACAATGTTGGATGTATTCAATCTGATTTTCTGCAGATGAATATATATATATATATATATATATATATATATATATATATACATATATATATACATATATATATATATATATATATATATATATATATATATATATATATATATATACAATAAAAGGGTATAAATTACATTACATTCTACGTATTTCAAATACAAATAACAAATAATATACCACAAATGAAAATAATCACTGACCGAATAATACAATGCTGAAATGAATTTTGGCACATCGAAATGCAGCCAGACTAGTAGCTGAATTATGAAATTGCATTTTAGAGCGAAAGAGATGCATTTAAATACATATATGTTGCGGGTGCGAATGGGATGGCATGATAAAGAGGCGTGTCCACTGCTGAAAAGGGGGTGGTCTGAAAAAGCCTCTCGTGGCTTCCTTCGCAACCGTCTTCGAATTCAGTTTTCATCAAGTAGTCCTACTGAAGGGACGTGTGCGCCTATCGTTTTAAAAAAAAATCGCGTCGGAAAATTCGCGCCAAATTTGAATTATCTTCTTTTGTCCTTCCTTGTTAATATTTTATATCACTTCTATAGTAACTTACCATGTGAAAGAATGGATCGAAAATGTATTATTACTTCAGATGGTAAGATATATATATATATATATATATATATATATATATATACATGATTGTGTCTATACTAGTAAAATTTTTATAGTGTAACATTTTAATGAAATATAAAATAAACCATATATATATATATATATATATATATATATATATATATATATATATATATATATATATTGTATATATAAAGATCATTATGCGAGATAACTATTTGGTATGTTCTAATTAATTATTTATTATATTTGTCGTACAGCCTAAATTACAAATTTATATGTAATTAAATGGAATTTCATTAAAGTAACTTTCATCTTATATCGAGAGTTAATTAAATGAAAATTTTGCTTACAATGAATTATATAGTTGCGGAAACTAATTAATATACATATACAAGACTAATATTAATAATGAGTGACAAATATCCACTTGAATCAAACACCAGGCTAACTACATATTTCAATATATTTTTTTTCAATATTAACTGTAATACAAATGATGTTGATCGTATATGAAATTAAAATCAAATTATCAAATGAGTTTTTCCTCAATTTATTAAATCTTCTAAATTTTTAAGATTATTTATTTTAATTCTTAAACTTTAAAATATAAATTAGAGTGAATATTATATTTTGTAGTTTATTATTAATAATTTTAATTAAGAAATATTAGGTTTCTTTATATAGAATTAATGTTAAAATATTTATATGAAGAAAATTATATAGTAAATATTCAATTTATTATGTACACTCTAATTTATTCATATTTAGATATTATTATTTTACTTAAGAATATTTTTAAACAATTATATATAAAATTTTTATATATTATTTTCATGCTTTTACAAAAATATTTCACAAAAATCATTCATTACTGTTCATATGTTTTGTCATTTTTCAAATTATTTTGAAAAAAAACTCCAATTGATATAAATATTAACTTTTTTGAGATTTCTATTAATACTAGAGAATTTATTAAAATTGATAAAAAAATCCAGTATTGATTCAGAGTATTTAATGTTAATATGATTTTCCACTTTAATTTTTCTTTCAAATTTCAATAAAATGTATAATGATTGCATTATTTGCACACATATTTAAGATTAAAGAATACTTTTATGTAATTATGAATTGAGATTTATTTCATAGAATATTTTTGGCTGACCCTTGAGGGCGTGAAAATCCTTTCAGTGTGCTACGCACATTTATCGCGAAAAGGAGCTTTTACGAAAGGCGGATTCGCTAATTGAAAGGCTTCATCTGAAGAGGTTCGCGGCCGATTAGCTCTGTGTTTTTAATTGTACGAATAATTAAGATTAAGTTTTTAATTTCGGCACTCCGCAACATGAAAGGAGACTTTCTCTTTTGAAAGTTTCCCCGGTTTTCTCTTTTCCGCGATCTCCTCTTATTTTAAGACTATGCTGTAGCGCTCACTCTTGTTTTTACCATCTTGTAAAGATTTCTCACAATTTTCTTCCAAGAAGGTGAATAAAGCTTTCACTTAATAATCCTTATAGCTTTTAATCTTCATCAAGGGGGATATTTCTTCAATATTTGGCAAGATAATAAGCTTAATTTCGGTGTTTTCTGCGTAATTTTGAAGGAATAGTATTTTTTTTAAGTATTTTTTCCAATAATTTTGATATATATATATATATATATATATATACATATATATAAATGCGAGCATACATAATTACGTGTAACACGTAAAGTTCATATGGATTACAACAATTGCGTGAAACGGTTATACATCGAGTAATTTGAACTCGGAATAAGCTCGGCTTTAATTTAATTTAAGGCGTTTAAGTTAAAACGTTTTATTGCTCACCGTGTAAACGATTATATTATTGTATCAATAAATTACTTATTGAATTTAATAAAAAGTATGAAATTGAAGATATTTAATTGGTTTCTCAATTATTGAGAAACCTTCAAAAAAATTATCTTTGAAATTTTTCTTTTTGATTATTTTTTTTATTTTCTTTTATCTCTTATCTAAGGTTAATTATTTAAATGTTAATAACTTATAAATTTCATTACAATTATAGATAAATGCTTATGTGAAATGTTATATTATTTAACTTTGCTAGGCTTAAATAAATTAAATAAATAATAATAATTTCTATTAAATCAATAATAATAATTTCTTTTAAATAAATAATATCTACGATATTATTTATTTAATAGAAAAATTTTTTTTTTGTGTTATAAAATACTAACTAAAGGGTCGTATTAAAAAAATTGTGTATACTATTTATTGAATATTATGGTTTTAAAAACATATTATATAATATAAGTAAATTAAAAAATTTTCTACAATGAACCGATCAATATCATTCTTACATATTTTTTTGGTTTATTTTTTTCTCAATTTATAAGATTTTTACCGATTTACTATTATAAATATGTATAATAGAAGTAAAATAAGCATTAAAAGAAAATATTTTCTTTTTATATTATACTTCGAGAATTAAATTTATTTAATATATATATATATATATATATATATATATATATATATATATATTATATTTATATTACTTACAAATGATTCAATTATTGAATGTTATTTTATTTTATTAATAATAAAAGTAACTATAGAAATTAATTGAACTGTTAAACTTTTAATATTAATTTTGGCAATATCTTTTTGATGAGGTTCATTTATAACTTTCATATTATAGAAACATATAAAGATTTTTCATATATACATATTTCTATTGATTTCAACTTAGAGCGTAATCAATATTGATGAGCAAAAATATGGAAAAATCATTGCTCGTTTATTGTCCATTTTGCGATGTATAGTATATAACACGATATATATTATATATTATATATTATATAAAATAAATTTAAAAAAATACATAAGTCATAAACAATGTAATAATATATATTGATAATTTATAAATATATTTTATTTATAAATATATTATTCAAAGGCATGTTTTTCTAAAGAATACATGCCTTTGAATTATATATATATATATATATATATATATATATATATATATATATATATATATATATATGTATATATATATATATATATGTGTGTGTGTGTGTGTGTGTAAATTATAAGTTATTTATATATATGTAAGTTATAAATAAAAAAATGATATTTAGAATCATAATAAAATTATATCTTGTTTATATTAACTTCTTATATACAAATATAAACTTCTATTATATATTTATATTTACGATAACCGCATGGTCCGTATTAATCCATGCGAATTGAGCTATTTTATTCTACTGTAGTGTGAGATTTTGGGTATTCCCGTTCCCAGTCATTTATATCCATTATCCTTTTAGACTTCCGTTTAACTATAGGACCAGTTGTTTATCTGTTATCTATTTTGACGAAATACTAAAAATATCTTGTTCGATTATGTATGTCATTCATTTGAATTGCTTGATGAATGCAAAAAAATGTTGAAAATTTTTATTATATTTCCATCGTTGATAATTTATATATATATATATATATATATATATATATATATATATATATATATATATATATATATATGGAAAATTTGATTACGTATTAAATTATATCTATTTGTAAACATATTATGTATTAAATTAGCTCAAGCGATTTGAAACAACATTTCACCTCAATTTACATCGATTGTGACATTAATAGCATTGCGTATTTTGACTATAATTTACTATTGCAGATGTGCTGAAGGCTCGCTGGAGAGGGTTAATCTAACCAACTACCCCTTTTGTCCAAGCAGTCGTCATCACTATTGGTCGATTTCCACCCTGGCAATATTGGTTTTGCAAGAAGATGTCTTTTATAAAGGGTGTTAAATCCATTACCTTGGGGCTTCTCGCTCTCTTAATTACCGGTTAGTCTTGAATCTACTATAATATCGTTTTATTGTGTTATTAATCAATTTAACCCTACAAATACTAAAGTCTTCAAATTCGAGAATAAAAATAATAGAGATTTATGAAAAAATAATATTTTATACTCGTATCAGTTTTTAATGACAATAACAAATCCAAAAAAAAATTATGTTAGCTTAAGATATTATACTTTATTTACGTTTTCTTTTTTTTTTCGTTTTTTTTTATAATAGTTCGAGCATTCCAACCCGAATTTGCAGAGCCAATTGTCAACTTGACAGTTCCATTAGGAAGGGATGCAACATTCAGATGTTTAGTTATTCATCTTGGTGGATATAGGGTAAGTAAATCATTAAAACGATTATATGTATTCAAATATATATTAAATAAGACTTTATTTTATTCTTTTGATTTTTTAAAGTAATAAATTAAATGAAGAAGAATAATATTTTATTGTATAAAAAATCATTTTCCTTTTATTAAAATACAATTTTCATTTTTTAAAGAAAAATAAAAATGTTAAATATACTGATAATAAATATTATTAGTAATGAAACAGCAAGGATTACCTTAGAGGATATTTAAATTTAGAAAATGTCGATTTAATTACTACATTAAGTAGTAGTACCATACATAACTGAATAAGTTTGAAAAAAGGTTTAACATTTACAATAAACGTTTAATATTACGATACTTTATAAAAATCGACAAATATTAATCTATCAAGTAAGATAGATTTAAATTTACCAATTTCATAAATTAAACTATGCAAAAAATAATATTATTTTTTATGGGATGGAAAATATATTGTAAACAATAAGTGCAAATCAAAATCATTTTATTTTCGTTTGATAACGTTGAGACATATGACGTATAATATATAATTTACAAGACATAAAAAAATGATATATTGAGTGGATATTTATAATTCAACAAAAAACGATATAGTAACGGTTTATAGCATATATAATAGCATTACTTAATTGCTGTGACGTGTGACCATTATTATAGAATTATAAATGTCAGAACATATTATACTATATACTAATAAACGTACATTTATATTAGTGTAGGATGAGTTTGTTTGAAATTGTCTCAGCCATCGAAGATAAGTTTTGATAGGAACTGTCAAAAGTCTTAACGAAATTCGTACGAATGCATGAAATAATTCATCTTTCGTGCCAGACATACAAATAAAACAACAAAACAGCCAATTCAGCGTAGTAGTTTATTTGACAAATTAATTTATATATTTTGGAAATTTTTCACAGGTGGGTTGGGTGAAAGCCGACACCAAGGCGATACAAGCAATTCATGATCACGTTATAACACATAATCCTAGAATATCGGTTTCGCATAATGATCATTCAACGTGGAATTTGCATATTAAATCGGTGCAAGAAGACGACAGCGGACAGTATATGTGCCAGATCAATACGGATCCCATGAAAAGTCAGGTAATTTTCATATTTAATTATCTTACATAGATTGAAAACTAATATCAATATTAAAATTTTATGTCATTTTTTAACTAAAATTATTTCTTTTTATTTTATTTTAATTATTCCTAAAAAAATTTTTCGAATATTTCATTATAATATATTGGATGCGGAAGTATGAAATTTTTTAATTTTATTTGATGAAAATAAAATTCTCCTATTTGACAACATAGAATTTATTTACAATTCGAATTTTATATGAAGATGTATAATATAAAAGCATTTGCCGTTACGAAAATAAAATTCTAGACGTACGATACTAATTTCTTCTTTGCAATACACGTAAAGATAAAAATCGAAATTTAAGATGGTCGAACTGTCTTTAGACGTAGGCAAAAAAGGTGAAACGATATTAATTAAATTAACAGTTTACGACATTCGCATAATGGGAAGACGTTTAATAAACGTGCACGATAAAGATTGAACGGGAATTGTATGGGATACTCCTGGAAGATCGGGACATCGAATATAATAGTGAGAGCTAGAAATGTGGAAGGCAGTGTTGCGGCAACAGTCGAAAGCTAAATAGAGAGTAAGGGTATAATAACCGCAGTTGTCTGCGCAAACTAAAGCTCGTTTGTTCACCGGTAAGACTCGGATGCTTAATATAATTAAAGTCGTGTACTTTTGGGACAAGATTAGAGAGAAAGGTCGTGCGATTCACCACCTGTATATGGTACTGTAGTATACTCATTCCTAAATTTATCCAGAGTTCAACTCCTAAACGTACGAGAAACGCGTGTCGTTGTCCTGTGACCGTTTTGCGATTAGTCCTTTTACCTTTTGTCGGACGATTCGGCTTGCCAGATCATTACCTTCAACTCTTTTTTTTCCTTTTCATATATTTCGCACTTTCTTCAGCGTGAAATGCGTGTTAAATGATCTGTACTTTCATATCTGGCATTATCATATGTGTAAGGACGAAATTGAAAATGTTCATTATATAATAAAAACTGTATAGAAAAATATACTTATTCGAAGCATGAAAATCTGAAATCGTTTTTATACAATATAATATATTAAATTATAATATCTCATGTCTACACTATGCAACCTTTTTAAACCAAAATCGTGTTAAGCTGTGGATTGTTGTATTTTAACTTTAGGTTTTAAAACACGATACAAATTAGAAAACGCTGAAAACAATATTCTAAAAGTAAGATAATTTTTTTAAATTTAAATTGTTTAGGTAAATCACATATCATAAATATTTTTCTAAATCAAAAATCTAATAAAGAGAATCATTTTAATATTATACATTGTTTGCATGAAATTATTCTCAATAAAATGTTAGAATTTTAGGTAAACAATTTTTAGTTTTTGCATTATAATGATTTATCACAACCACCGTATTTAGTAAACTTAGCACCGTGTAACTAATGGCAATTCTCAAAATTAAAAGACCATAAAACGAAACAAGACAAAACCATAGCAAAAATTAGTATGTCTTAATATATATATATATATATGAAAATGTTGAAAAAAAAATGATATGCGGCTTAATAGTACCTTTGAAATTTAAAATGAAAACTGGTCTTATTTTTTGAACACAGTATATACATGATCTATAATTTTAAAACAGATATAGATAAAATATAAAAAGAAAAAATAAATGGAAACCTCAGAGAAAAGCGAGGCAACATATCATAAAATATTAAATAGAACAAAGTAGCAGTGCCACTCGTAAGAGCCGTTTTGGCCACGCTGATGCGAATGAAATAGAGCAAGAGAATTTTCCTACTCCATTCTGGAGTACAGGAATAATATATATGTATATATATACCTTTCTTTAGTACCGGCCTGCGAAACTGCCGAGTATTTTAGTACGGAAATTACGATAGCGACTCTTTCGACGGTCGTAACGACCGACAGTCGGAAAAAAAATCATCAGCCTTTTCGGATCGACGACGACAAGAACGAACCAGTAATGTTCCCGGGGCTCTTTCAACTTTTAAATATATGACTCTTATGTTGAACTACAAGGAAGTCGTCATCCGCACACGCATATAGAATGTTATACATTCTATATTATATTTATATTTATAAAACTGCCTATTTTCATTATTGTGTTAGCATTGAATACGTATATATCAGTGATGGGCAAACCGAGACCCGCGGGCTAAATCCGGCACGCTTAGTTGTACTATTTTTTTTTTTGACAATTTTGATTTTAAAGTTTTTTTATTTTGATCAATATAACACTATATTTTTTCCCAACTGAAAGATTTTATATATCACATTTCGGATATTTTCTTTGAATTGATCTGTTCAAAGTATGTCGTTTATTGCTCGTCACATATGTAAAAAAAAAATAAATAAGTTGACGATCCCCGTGTTACACTGTTATGTTGTAGGCATAAATTAAAAAAAAGAGTCGTTACTTTTTGACTCCCTTGTACATAAGTCACACAACTGACGTTAGTCGTTTCGCGCAACCGATGTCAAATTCGTTTTTATTACACCTCGCAGTTCGTATAATACAATAATAATGCGAGTATGAAACGTGTCCCGGTGTTCGTATTTTATTATTTGTTTTGATTTAAAATTCTCCACATAAATATTATATATAGTATGACATTTTTTTACTCATTCGAAGAATGTATCTCCGTTTTCCTCGATCTAAATAATAACTAAGTTGATGATCGAGTTCAAGAATTCAGATTTATAAAGATTTTTATAGAATGACAAACATGTATAGTTGTTACAAACAGTCGAGAATATTTGGTGAAGAAATGTGTTTTTTTTTATTATATTAAAGTGTAATTAATACAACACTATTAATTTCAAAAATAATTTTAAAGTCTTAAAATATTTATATTAGTACTCTTAAATATGTTTCTTGAAGTAAGTAAAATATTTATCTTTCGTAGAAATCAAACCTTATTTTTGTATTCAAAAAAATCAATCTTCAGAAATTTTTATATATATAAAAGGGAAAAAAGGTTATTTTTATCATAAAATTTATTAATATCGCCTAAAAAAATCTAAATAAAATAAAATATAGATCACATTTAAATAAAGTTATGTTTTGTTATATATAGTTTTCTTTCTTCTTTTCAAAATTAATGTTTATTTTTAATTTCCATTTTTCGTATGAATTTTTCTTTTTAGGATTACTATTTTTTTATATTTATACTAATATATCTGACACAATGATTTTATGCAATATTTTCGTTAATCTCATAAATTAATATTTTAACCATATTTCATAGAGAACTGTGAAAATATATAAAAAGATATATTTTTAAAAATTGCACGATTCAAATAATTTCAATCAATTTAATATTCCAAATACGTGCAAGAGACGAATTCTAGTAATTTTGTGAATATACGACACGATATAACGACGCTTTTGTGTGAAATTAGAATTCGATTCGATTCAATTGCCACCCATTTTCCGCGAATATTCAAATTTTCGCGCGCCAGCATTCACATATGCTCGCTTTCCACAAACAGGTCACGTGACGAAATTTTTAAAACTATAAGTGGCACTCTTAAATGTGAATAGATACATAGTAGAAAATGATAAAATACAGGTTGTGAAATATAAATAATGCGAGTAGCCGAGTGAAAAAAAAAAGAAAATAATAATAAAGGAAAAAGTTCGCATCTCGGTTCAAAAATGAGAGTTACGCCGAAGAAAACAAACACGAGATAGATGCGAAGTTTTCGACCTGACTTTTTTTTTCAAATACGCATTCACATATCTATAATAAAAAGGGAGGAAAAAGAAAATCGCGGGGTTTGGGAAAAGTCGTGGGGACGTGCCTGTCGTTTAGCCGCTTCTATTATGTCGTGTAATATTACACGTTACATATTACATATCCAACATTTGATAACAGCTATTTTTGGCGGGGATATGAAAGAAGACGAAGGTCGACTCCTATTCTACCCTATTTTTCTCCTTTCGACGAGGAAGGCACGATTCGTGTTCTTTTCTACGTCGAGTATTTTCCTTTTGGATCGGAAAAATTGACGATTGAAAAATGGCCGATGAAAAGCGTCACGCTTGTCAAAAAACGATATTCCTTCCCCTTTTGCTTCGACACGTTCTTTAGCAAATTTTTACTTCAATTTCAAATTACTAAGCGTACGTGATTTACTGCCGGTCCTTATATTTTGCGTTTTTTATATGACAGTTATTTTTGCTTGCGATATGAGATCGATTAGCTATTAAGGGAAATATTCGTAGTTAAATATATTTTATATCAATGGAATTAAATTCTTTGGATTTCCAAAGAATTATACAAATAAAGTAATACCTAGTAATGACAAAAAGTAATAGTGAAATAAAATTTTGGGTTTCAAAACAATGTCAAAAAATATAGAGAATCAGAAGGAATGCAAGTAAATAATAAGCATTTCGAAAAAGAACCAAATACTTAATGCTGTAAGATGATATGGATATATAGTATGATTTTATTATAATAAATGATAAAAAAATTCTCATAGAATATTTAAAAACACCTTCATCTTGTATCTTATATCATATCGATAAATAAGAAGTCTAGATCAGGATTGAATAACATTTTTGTGTGTAAAGACCACTTTTCAGTGATAGCCAGTCTTCATTCACTTGAAAGATCGCAAATTTATATTTTTCTTCAAAATATACACATTTTATTTATGAACTACCACAAAATATAAAAATCACATCATACAAAACATAAAAGACCGCACTTATCAGCTTAAAAGGCCACATGCGGTTATTCATCCCTGGTTAAAGATTAAGTGTGATATTTTATTTTATTTTTATAATATCTTTTATGAAGTATAAATATCAATTTAATTTTTAGTTTATTATTTTCTATATAATTTGAAGTAAAAATCGGGAATTTTTGTTTTTGAGTTAATACGATATTTTTTTTTTGTTTACTCATTTTTTTTAATAACGAGAAACATATTTTCCATCGTTTATTTTTATTATTCTTATAATATCGGATGTCACGTTTGCAGATGGGCGCATTGAAAGTTGTTATACCGCCAGATTTCGTTCAGGAAGAAACTTCCGGTGACATTATGGTACCTGAAGGTGGTACCGTTCGTTTGGTTTGCAAAGCTCGCGGTTTTCCCGAGCCAAACGTTGAATGGAGACGAGAAGACAAAAACGATATTATTCTCAAAGAGTCGATCGGTTTAAAGTCGAAAGGTGCGATTAATATAAATATGATATTGTTAAAATTTACTAAGATGTATTATACATATTATATATAGTTATATAGAAAGTATTATAAATAATACATATATACGCGCAAAGAGCGAATGAAACAATATCAAAATGTCGTAAAACTAACATAAAAGTTGCGATATGTGATGAAACGTTTATCATTTATAGCACTGTTATATATGTTATAATATAACATATATAGTATAATAGTATTATATGTGTATAATGCGTGCCGATTATCGTAAAACCACATTGATGCGCGTTTATTGTGTTACACAATTTTATTTTTCCTCATACATACACACACATGTATATATATATATATATATATATATATATATATATATATATATATATATATATATATATATATATTTGGAAAAATGTTTGAAAAATATATAAAAATATACATATAAAAGAAAAAATAAATTAATATATTTTACGATATTTATAGTTATTGATTTATCATAAAAATGTTATCAATTCATCACTATGAAATATTAAAAATCAATAAAAAATAATTTGAAGTAATTTAAACAACATAAATATAAATAACAAAATATGAGTAGAAAATCGATGCATTTATATTAGTTAGGATAATATTTAGACTTAATTAAGACAGATTAAATCTATTTCGAAAATCCTACGAAATAACTAGTAAATCTACTAATATTATCATAGCAAGCAAATGAATACAATGTATGTTTTCAAAGTGATGCAAAACATTAAACTACATAATCATAATTTAAATCCGTTTTTCATTCGAATTGGTAGCAAAATTTTAGTAATTTATGTAATTTTATGTAAAAAAAAATTTAGTAATTTAAGAATTTATGTAATCATCATTAATATTTTTTAGGCTATCGAGTTATTGATTTTAAATTTGCTTTACATGTTGCTTGCAAGTAACTAATAATATTTATAAATTATTCGGTAGTATATATCTATTTGCTCTTACATCTTCAGTATAATAAGTTCATAATATATAAATCACTTTACCTGGAATATCGATGTGACGAAAAATGTATACAAAATTTTACCAATGTATCTAATCTAAATTTAGCCATTTTTTTAATTAATTCAATAAAAATAATATTTATCTACAGTTTTTTTAAATAATAAAAAAATGTTTTTTTTTAATTAAATATTTCTGAAAATCAATTGTAACACTATATAGCATAAATATTATAGTATCAACATATCGCGGAGAAATTCTAAAGTTGAGCAAAGTTACAAGATCAGAAATGGGTGCTTATCTTTGTATTGCAAGTAACGGAGTACCTCCACCAGTTAGTAAAAGAATAATGGTAAACGTACATTGTAAGTATGTTTAATACGATATATAAAAAATATAAACTATTTATTCTATAGTTTTCTATTTATATTCAATATTTATTTATATTATAGTTCATCCCGTAATTCAAGTGCCAAATCAATTAGTCGGCGCTCCGTTGGGTACTGATGTAACATTAGAGTGCAATGTGGAAGCTTCTCCAAAAAGTATAAACTATTGGTTACGAGATTCCAGTAAGTTATTTTTAATTTATTTTTTTTAAACATTTTTTAATTGTTATATAAATGATGAAACGACAATAAACTAACAGCATTCTTATATAGACAACATTATAAAACAAGTTAATTAATATTATAAATTATTTTAATTAATACACAAGCAATTTAAAAGAACATACATTCACAATATGCTACCATGTAGATAAACATGAACCCGTAGAGCTGATAATATAGGATCATACGATAGTAGTGCACGTTATGACTGAGAAATATGTGATAATCATGATCAAGTATATATATATATATATATATATATATATATATATATATATATATATATATATATATATATATATATATATGATACAACGTAGGTTTGAATATATAGTGTGTAATATTATATATATACCAAATACGTATATCCAAATTGAAGTCTGTGGGTTATATATTATATAACCAGTTAAACTTGTATTTTCCATCGATTAAATTTTAAAATTAATACTGAGCATATATTAAAAAAATAGACACTAATTACAAATATATTCAAATCGAGCCAAAAAAATGTATATATGGGCGAAAATGTAATAAAATCTTTAAATCGTATCGTATATAGATCAATTGTCATTAAAGATATGTGCAAAATTTGTCGCGGATACAAAATGGTTCGATGAATATTTGAAGATATTCAGGGGTGTTTCTTCGCGGAAACTTAATATATGCGTCCAAGTTATTTGCAGGTTCGTTCATTACCAACGACGATAATAATTCAACGGAACCAAACTTTGGTTTCGAGTGATGTTAGAAGTTCACTTATTTAAATATTTATCAAAAGCTCGTGCTGCCAATTTCTAACCAAACGACCAACTGACGCTTACTTCACAAAGTAAATCCACTTTGATAATTTAAAAAAAATGTATTATTATTATTATTATTATTATTATTATTAAACGTTAATTAAATCGTTGATCGGATTTATTTAAATTTAATAAATCAGTCGTTTTATATATCGGAGAAAGCAACACAGAATGATTAATAAAATGTCTTATTACTTCAAACTTGAACATACGATATTAAAATTCAATATTTTTAAATATTATGATATTTTAAGATTTTTCACTTATAAAAATATATTCAACTCTCATATAATCTAAAATAATACACCCATGTACTTCCTACAAATAAAATAATAAATGTAAAATAAATTGATATAAAGTATATAATTTTGATTAAATGACAACAAGAAAGAACCTATTTAGAATACCCCGAGGTGATCTACGCCCGTGCGTATACAACCTTTATTCACATAATTATTAGAGATATTGAGCTTTCATATATATCGAAAGATTTGAGAACCTAACTGTTTCATTCTCCCAACTACATTACGAATTCAAATTCACTCTGAGGTGCGAATAAATTAATCACACTTACGATATTACGCTCCTACATGTGCTACATGCAGGAAACTTCGCACTTTAAACTACGAAATACTGTAAAACCGAAAACACTTTTCATATTATATATATATATATATATATATATATATATATATATATATATATATGTGTGTATTGAAAGTTTATTCAATGCGGAATGAAATCTTTCGAGAAAAGTTTAACAAGCATTATATAAATTTAAAATTGATTGCTTTATTTCAATTCACATCAGTGAATTTAATGTTAAATAAATTCAATTAACTTTATAAATCAAATATTTTTCGTTTATTTATATTATTCAATAGCAAACAACTAATTTAATCATATATTGATTAAAAAACAAATAAATAAAATATTATATATTCGAATTTTTTCCGTCATTCATTCATTTATTTATTTTCACATTTTATGTACAATAAAATTGTTGTCTTCTTTTTAATGTTATCGACAATATCTGTTTTCTAATTTTAAGCGAAATATCAGTTTAGATTCAATTTTTTTTGCTTATATAAAAATTCTATAGTTATATCGGCAATTATAAAAAATAAATATTGGAAATAAAAGCTGTTATTATTTTAAATATTGTAACTTAATATTTTTAATATACTTTGCACGACTTTCTTTTATATATAATGAAATTGGTGATTGTGTATGAAAAAAAAAGAATTTAAATTAAAATTTTATACTATATTTGTAAATCTCGATTATTTTTTTTCAATATCTAAATAAAATAAAGATTGAAAAAGTAAATGTATCGAAAGTGTGTTTATTCGCGAACAAAAAAAAAAATGGGTTGCAAAGGAAAAAAATTGCAGTTAATTTAATTTACGAGCGGAACAACAGCGTAATATATTATTCTTTAATATAATTTTTCTCATTTGCGTGATACATTCAAAGAAAACATAAATAAAAAGAGCTAGAAACCCGGAGATACGTACAATAAAATAATAAAAACACACAACGGAGTTATAAACGAACACAGCCGCTTTTCACATAGATATATTTCAACATATATAATATGAGTGTGTATATAGATTTATAGGTATATATGCGTGTCAGTATGTTTTCACATATTCATTCTTCGACTGTGTAGTAGGAAAATGGGAAAACACTATTTACATTATAAATCATCCACACGTCAAAAGAGATTTTCCTAATAAAATACTACGAGTAAGGTGTATCGCATATAAACAGCTCGGGGTCCTACGGGAACCTCGGGCCAATCTACCAAATATGAAATTATGCCAGTTTCAAGGGGACCCGATATAAATCTATTAGATGTCACGAATTGATGGATATCTACACTCATTTTTCGTACTTATATAAAATATATTTTTTGGACTCTTTTTCTCTAGTTCATTGTCGTTTGAAATAAATTCCAATATATTATATAATATAATATATAATAACTTGCATGTCAGTATGTACATTTGTGTCTTATATAATTAAAAATATTTTTTATGATTTATGAAACATTTTTAAATATAACACATGTTATGTTCCAATCTTTTTTTTTAATTAAATAAATATTTACTTTTTAGATGAAATGGTGATATCATCTAGTAAACATTTAGTACAAAATATTGCAAAATCTTTATTCGAATCAAAAATGATATTAACAGTAAGGAAATTGCAGCCGAGTGATGTTGGTGGTTATAGATGTATCGCCAAAAATTCACTAGGAGAAGTGGAAAGCAATATCAGATTATATGGTAAATTATTTCAAATCAATATCAGACGTTTATATATATATAAACACACACACACACACACACACACATTATATAATATTTTTAATATCTTGAAAATTTATTTCGTGTTTGCCTATTCATTTGTATATATTTAAATTATTATAAATAATGTATGAGCACCGATTTAATAAGGGCTTTTTCATAGATTTTTATTTATACAAAATACACTGAATTAAATTGATTTGATATATGAATAAAAAGACTAATTATTTCAAAATTTTCAGAAATACCTGGCCAAACTAAAAAACCACCGACGCAACATCATCATAATCATCAAAATCAAGAAATAGTGTATGAAGACTGGGACGGCGTTTCGAACAATAATCAATTTGGCTCGGCCGAAAATGAAAACGACGACGACGAAGATAGTGATATAAATTTGTCAAACATCGATAAAACCAAACAAAATTTGTCCGTTTCCAACAAAGAGAACGGTTCTAGTAAACATAACAGAATAGATAACAAAGATGATAAACACCACCATCACGATGTGAACTCGAATGATTCCGCGTCAAAGTCAACGAATTTCGGACTGTGGTTTTCGTTTGTTTGTTTCACCAAGAATATATTGAATTATATGGTGTTGCGTTCAATGTAACCATGTGGGTTGTGAAACAGATAAAAAGGCAAATATTCGACTTTGACCTATGAATTCGTGTGTTTTATGTGTACAAAAATAAGTGTATTGCGAATTGTGTATCTATTGCGAAAGTGAATATCAAAGCGAACGAATAACGTGATAGCGAATAATAAATTATATAAATGTGTATTACACAATTATGATATGAATATATTTAAATTCATTCGATAATATGACAAATATACGCTAAATATAATATATGACATATCATAAAAGTTTTTTTTTCACTTATTAAATTTTGAATGTGCATTAAAGGAAAATACTCGATAAATATTATGAAAAAAAATTATGTACTTGTTAAAAATTGAAATAATCATAATAACACATTATTGAAAATTTAATAAATTTGCCATAAAATTATTTTTGTATTGTAATAATGAACAATTTCGCCAAATGCATGGTGCTCATATAGAACGTCGCCTTTCTGCATATTGGAAATTACAGACTAACTTCTTACAAAAGCACATATAAAAATTAATAAATTGTGCGATAATTTAAGTATTATATATAATTATTAAGAATTATTTTTAACTATATAAAATTAATTTAAAATATATACACACACATATATACAACAAGTGTGAGTGTGTGTATTTTAATTTGAGAAATATGTTGTTTTTTCCCGATAGTTATTATTTGAAATCTATTTGATATGACTATACAATATTTGTACTTACGTCCTATATATTAACTAAAATAAAAATGATATAATATTATACATTATAATTATAAAAATAAAATGTTCTAATTTAACATTGCTTTGGAAGTTCAAAAAAAAAAAAAATATATATATATATATATATATATATATATATATATATATATATATATATAATTAATAAAATATTTTACTATATAAATAATTAAAGTCATAAAAAATAATGACGTTTATAAAAACATTTTAAAAGAATATTTCGTGTTTTGTATTATCTATAGCAAAAAAAACTATATATTATATATATATATATATATATATATATATATATATATATATATATATATATATATATATAATCAGAAAGAGATACCGCAAGAAATGTATTCACATTCAGTTATGGAAATATCTTCATTTAAATTTAAATTTGCGCTAGTTTTACTTTTAAAAGTTATTTGTACTAATTGTGAACCATCTTTTTTATTATAATAAAATATAATATATTTTATTCCAATTAACAATTCATTAGAATTAAATTGAATAGCAAAATTAATAAATTTCGACTATTTTCTTTTTTTATATTATACAATTTTTAAAAAATTCAACACAAATATTGTATTATAAAATAGTTTATCAGTATTTTTTATTTTCGAATCACTTTACATAAAGTTGTTATTTTGAATTCTATTCTCGAAATTTAAATGAAGTCAGTTTATTGATTTTGTTAAAATATATTTTAAAGGTATTTATAAACCGTAAACATTTATTACCTATTTATATTTGATAAATGTTCCTGAAAAGTAATACACGTAATGCAAGAAAATAATAAATAAAGGACTTAATAAATTATTATTTATTTTGCTTTTGTCGATCTAAATATCATTGCAATTATTCTTTTTTTCCAAATATTTTTACTATCATTACGCGTCTTTATTTCGAATGAACGAAATAGAATTTTTCCCACTGGAAAAAAGTTCATCATAATCGAATCGCGGTCGTAAAACGGTTTCGATTCAATTTTTTCTTCATCATCACTCCCGTTTACATTTTTTTTTCTTTATTTTGCCATGCTGAACCGAGTTCAAAGTCGTATACACGGTCTAGCGGCACTATCGTAAAGCTATAAGCACGTCGTTGTTCGTTCGCTACGGGTGGGTTTTGTATATATTTTCAACGGAAAGCACATGTGTATATGAACGTTCGGGGGTGGTTTTCGACGAAGAAAAGGCGGCCATATTAACTGCTATTGCCTTCAAAATGGTACTTTATGGTGCACGATCCGAGGGAGAGAAGGCACCAGCCCAAACCGGGGAAACTTCTGAACCCTATGTGTCCTCGGTAGATAAGCATATTTACTGTGATGCCCGCGGCGCGATAAAAATTTATGCCTTCATTCGACATTCGGGCTTGTATTTCGCTAGAGATGCCTTCGGAACAAAACCAATATAAATGCTAAAAAAAAAAACGATACAAATCGTCAAAGGATGCACTCGCTTGTAAACGTCAATAATATTACAAAATTCAAAAAAACATTTTATAATATATCTATAGATATAATTTTTTAATTTGAATAATGACGAATTCCATTCCGAATGATATTATGTATGTATAACCAAACAGATCAGTTAAACTAATATTTTTGTTTCAAAGATAACACGTAATGCGTAAAATTGTGAACAAAAATATTTATTTTTTAAAAATTCTGTTCATAAACAGTGATCTAAATACTTTTAGATCACTAATATGATATTACATTTCATATCCTTTTCCCCATTGATTTCAAAATATTTATTATATTTAATATAATAATTTCAAAGTAATTTTTAATTTATCTTATTTTTTTTAAATAAAAATTTGTACAATATTTTTTGGTGTGTAAACTTTATTTCAAGTCATTTTTTAAAAATAAAACTACACTAATATCAAAATTTGTAAATTACAAGTATAATAAATATTAATGTATGTTTAAATAATATATTATTTAATCTCCATTTAATATTGAAAAACTATAAAATACTTTAAGCATTGTATAAATACGTATTATGCAAATATTAAAAATGTATTTATATGTGTATCCTATTCAAAAATATTAAAAAGTTAATTGTTGAAAAAATGACAATAATTTTTATAACGTTCATTAGGTTATTATAAATAAAAAAAATAAACAAATGTAAATAAATTAAAAGTAGTGTTCTGTATATACATATACATATATATATATATATATATATATTGGAATAAAACGTATATAAAATCCCATTATATTATTTTTAATATCCAATAACCGTATTTTCAAATATAAAAACGTATTTATAATAGAACATATTTTTATTAATTCGAAATATCGAAAAATGCTTTTTGGGAAGTATAATTTTTTAATATTTTTCATTAAATAATAGCATTATTGAAAGTAAAATTATTATGTAAACAGTTATTAAATGAACAAAATTTTATTAAGCTATTTGAGATGCAAGCATACGAATTTATTTTAAAATTATTACGTAAAAGCCTTTGAATTATTAAATTCAAACTCCGTACACAAAAGTAATCAATAAACGCCTAATAATATATATTTTCATGTAAAACGCTTTGAAATTCAAATCGTAAATATAATATTTACATTTAATAACTCGTTGTTATTATATTTTATAATTTGTTCAGCATCGATTTTATTTCCATTAAATAATAAAAAATAATTCTAAATATATAAACATATATTTGTGATTTTTTTTTATCATTATTTTCTCCAGTTTTATTTCCGTCAACAATCTCATTACTTTTTATTACAATATATTATTTTTCAGTTACGTATGTGCAACAGTTTTCTTTTTCAAAAGAAACGATCGAAACTTATTATTTTCCTTGAGGGGTTTAAATACGATCTCAATTTTAAGTACTTACAAGTATACTTTCGATGTATCGGGTCAGAACATGATACCAATAAATAAGGCTTTTCTGCGACAATGAGAAAACTGCTCAAGGATGTATAGGAGAGCTATTTACATCCACCTGTAAAATATGACACTCCAGGGATTCGACCTTCTAGTTTACCATTCCAAACAACGAAAGAAATTCTTTTACATATATGGATTTTTGTTTTTACTCCGTTCCGCCTCCGATTTTAAGTGATATTTTATATTTTTAATATATCCATTAGCATTGATATAAACCGGAGAAGAAAATTGTAATGTTTTAAATGATATATTAATTTTGCAATATCGGTGTCTTTAAACGCGAAACTCAAAAAAGAAATTCACTAATTCGTTTACTATATGAAACTATATACAAAAAAAACCTCTTTTTTACCCAATTCTATTAATCTTAGCATCTTGAGATGAGACTTGACATTTAATTATGTGGATCCGACATTAATTTGATCCCAATTTAGAAAATGACTTCAGTTAATATATTGAATTCTAATATTTAGTATAATAATCGCTATAAAAAAAATATACTTTATAATATTTCAATTTTAAAATATAATCTAAAAATAACAAAATTATAAACCACTTGATATAAATAGTATTTCGAGTTCAAGTATGTATATTCGTAATAAATCAAACAAAATTAAAATTCGGAGGCACTTGAATATCAATATTATATTCTTTAACATTCAATATACTCATTAACAATAATTTTATTTATAATTTAGTTCAAATTTTCTATATAATAATAATAGTATAATTTTCATCGCATTATTTAGAACTTCATTATTGAGAGTATTTTTAAAGATTTATATATAATATTTGTATTACAAAATAAATTATACAATTATATATATATATTTTTGGCACAAAATCGGAATGTTGTACACATCGATTTCCGATTAAAGTATATCACGTAAAGTTAAGACTGTTGTTCACGGGTCTACTACGCCAGCTGTTACGATAGACACTCACTGTTCTTCTCCACGATCGGAATACTAAAGATCGCTTTTGGTTCCACCGCAAAATTTTCTATGCGCATTTCAATATTGTATTTTTCACTATTTCTTCAGCTATTAAAATGAATACAATTCGAATCGACGTCTTAATTCGATACATAAACGTATCGAATTAAGACGTCTATATATATATATATATATATATATATATATATATATATATATATATATATATATATATATATATTTAAATATTTTTTTGCATTAATTGAAATCTAAGCTCTATTACGTATTCGCTAAACGCAATATTATTTAATTATATTATATAAATTAATATAAACAAAATTTGAGTCTGAATTTTCACGTAAATAATTTGAAAGAGGTGGTATATTTTGTCATTAATGTATTTTACAATTTTTTTTTTTGTATAACTTATGCATACGTCTTGAGCTCAGAAGTATTGTAGTGTTATTTAAACAATTATAAATTTTGATTGTACTTGATGAAAAAGAAATATATAGTTTTAATATAATTATTTAATAAGAATAATTTTTTTATTGCTTATTATATCGTAGTTATTTTTTAATTTATTTATTTAACAACTTCAACTTACAATATATAAAAATTCTACTTCATTATTTAAAAAAATAAATAATAATTTTCATATTTCACAAGGACGATGTACATTTATTGTATTTCAATTTATTTGAAAAAATATATTAAAGTAGAAATATATATTACATGAAATATAAAATAATAAATATTTCAGTGAAAGTCGTGACATAGGTGACGTGTACAGTTTGAACATCACCACGGGACATATTTGTATATAAAACTGAGAACATATTAAAGGTGATAGTAGTATGGGGTTGGTAACCCGCTGGGGGCTGCAAATACGGTCGCCCAAAACTATTCGTAGACACATCCGCGAACAGATAATTCGTACAAGAATAGCGTTTCTGCTCCGTCGCCGCAGGAGGTCTGGCACCGGGGCATTTCATATACCAGTTTCTCTCACTTTGCCTTTTACCCCCAAGGGGTAAGAAAGGGGTATCGGCGCCAGGTGCGTTTTACAGTTCGCGTCTTCAACCCCATACCGTCTTCCTACAGCACCCGGTCTCTCGTCGTCATCTATCCGACCTTTTTCGAAACGTCTGACACCCCTTCTAAGGTCTCTTCCAAACTCACACCATTTTGCGGAAAAACGAAACGTGAGCCCGCGGCAAAAAGTCAGAAAAACGTACTCTGATTGTTTCGTGACATCGTGTTTTTCCTGTTTTGTTTGTTTGTTTTTCAGTTTTCACGTTACTCGCTCGTAATGTGGCCAATGTTACGCTATATTTTATTAAAATTTAATGCGATAATTATGCATTTAGCTCTTTGTACTCATTTTCCACATTTTTTACTCTAATTTTAAATTATTATACAAAAAAAAACGTATGCCTTTATATTTTAATATATTATATACATTTGCTATTTAACTGTACTACAAAATTAGTTTATTATTGCAAGTTTATAGAGATTAAAAATTTTAATTTTAATAATCTAGAAGGCAAGTTTGATCCAAAAAAAGTTTGAAAGTTTCAATGTCAAAAATGCAGTTCGGTTTGTGGTTACGTGGTTGCGAACTAATTTAAGATAAGGATTTTTTTCTCTATTTTCCATAAAAGAATGTCATTTTATACTCCATAACATTATACAGAAAAAGTATAGGAATTCGTTACAAAGAAATTAACATAAATAACCGCGTATCAAGTTCCTCTCTAGTGCTGTAGGGTTAATTTTTAATTTAATTAACGTAAAATTAAATGAAATTTATTATATGATACATAAAATATGCTGAAAATATTAGTATAGTTAGATTTTTTGACTGTATAATTAGATATTTTAACGTTCTATTGAATAAAAATACATTCACACACACATGAAGAGAATAGCGATTTTTGATCGCAAACAATTACTAATATGTCTCACGATTCGGTAGATTTTTGTCGGAGATATTATAATTTAATTAACACGTTCCCGGTCGCATCGAAGAAGCGCCTACGCTAACACGAGCGTGAAAGAGCACGCACGCACGTTCGTGTATGCGAATTAATAATCTGTACGATGTTTTGCATGAAATTATCGCAGAATGTAATTTTAATGTGTTGTTGTACCGTCGTGATTCGCATTTCGATCAAATTGAATTTGAACGAGAACGCGTGAGCGAATGTGTGGCGTGCGTTCGAGCGCCACCTTACAGACGAGACAGTGATTGTTTTCCGAAAATGTATGCTAATATCTATTCATATACATTTATATATTATATGTATACACACACGCACACAAACTTACATATATAATATATCTACAGAAGGATAACAAAATGTATTAATTTTTTAATAATCACTGTTAAAATTATATCAGGGGTAGTTAATATTTTGCTTCTCACAAACCATTTTTTTTAATTTCAAATTCAAATACGACAAAAAATTTCCATCCAAATTTTTAGTTTGAATAGATATTTTGAAGATAGCTTCCAAAAAAAAATTGATTTCTGGTGCATATCGCTATTATCGCTGGAGTATAATGTGTCACTTGTAATTGTTGAACACAATTGATCTAAATAATTATACCAAAATTATTAAAAACTCAGAACATTTTTTAAAATATTTCTTTTACAAAATTATACATTTGAATATTCCACTTTGACTACGGGATACGTATATTTGTGTCTTTCGCGTACCCATATGCAGTCGCGAATATGTATCGACGATATGACACTTAATCGAAAAAAAAAATAAAGAAATGTAAATAAAAAGTGCGATAAAATTAAAGACGTAATTAAATACGTATGGGTATTAAAAAATATGCATATACTATATGCGTATCCCGTAGCTAATGTGTTAATAGTAGATTATCGTCAACCATCGAAAACGAAAACGCACGTAAAAAAATAAAATTGAATTTTAAATACCGTCCGAATAATTTATCAATTCCTATATACTTTCTTATACGAAATATTGTATATATGTAATTAAAAATGTCTTATGCAGTATTTAAAACGAAATTTAATTAATAGCGACGATAGTTATTTTTTTTTCATACAATTTAGAGGATTGTAAATTGGCGCTATTTATTACGGACCACGCTGTATATATAAAGAGGAAGTCCTCGCTCATTCCAAACGTCATTTTATCTTTCCTGTTGGCGCACAACTAGTTAAGCAATACCGTCACGTAACAATTTGCCGACTAATTCGCGTTTACAACGGCGCCAATACTACGGGAGAGGATTTCTGATGTTCACAGACACACAATTCCGATATTTGTCATACTAAATATACATATACAAACCATAAACACACTCAAACCTCGTTTTATGCGGTGGATATGTTTCAGAACAAATCGTATGAAAAAAAAGCTTTGACTTATCCATAAAAATAAAGGACACGTTCCATCTTATAAAATTGTATGACATCGATTTCTTTTCAATAAAATACTCTAAAAAAATGCATTAATAAAGTATTATTATTATTACTCCTCAGTGTTAAGAGTTAAGTAAATAATATTTCAGTCAGAAATATTGTCAATATCGAATGCATCAAAGCCTTCTCCGCCAATTTGGTAAACTAGAGAAATGGAAGAAATGCGCAAAATACTCAGAAATCCGTATGAAAAACATACATATAACGATTTAGAGTATATATATAATATATATTTGTATTTATTAATTATTCCGTACAGTTCGTAAAAAGATATAGTGTTTTCTTTTAATGAATTCATCATATTGTCGCTTATATAATATATATTTATTTTTAAAAGGGAAATGAACTTTCATTCGGTAGTAATCAATTGTACGATTCATATCAGCATGTTCAGTTTATTAAATCTGTTTGAAAGCATTAAAAACTCACCAGTAGTATTTACACTATGATATTATATAAGGTTTCATAGAAAGATTGATATGTTCCTATTGATTACTTTTCACTTAACTCTTGTCTGTCAAATGAAGCAGAGTTTCTTAATATTTTTTGACAAGAGGTCTATATATTGTTTTTTTTTATCCATAATTTATTTCATGTATATAATATTATACATCATTTTTCAAAGTTAAAATTACAAACTTTTATAAAATTAAAATATAATTTTCTCATAGAAATAAAATATTTTTAAAACTATGACTTGCTTCATATATGTTCATATCATATTAAAAATCATTGAAATGCATAATGTAAATAAATCTTTATTTGCAATAGTAAAAATTTACATGGATAGTTTCCTGTCAGTTTAAAAAATAATACAAAGTATAAAATATTTTATTTAAAAAGTTTTAAAAACGTTGCAGAAAATTTAGACTGTATAAAAACTTTTTTATGCTGCAAAAAAATGTAAAAATCGGTAAAAGCAAATTAAAAATATGTACTATTAATGAGTATGAATTTTAATTGAAAAATAATCTTAGTATGTAATAAAAAAAACTAAATATGTCAAATCACAAAAACATTCAGTCATAATTTGCATAATTTTTAAAGAGAAGATTAAGAAAGCAACGATTAATTTTTGACATGTAATAAAAATCGATAAACGTTTACTAATAATATTTTTATGATATATAAATGTATGAAATTTAAATTTTAAACTATACATTTATTAACGGACCATTGTAATATTGCATAACTTGCGTATACAGTTTTATAAATTTTCACTCGGTTTTTAATTGAATAATGCGAATCTAAAAGTTTCGACGTGCAGCTTGATTCATTCCATTCTAAGTTATGAACAATTATTATTATAAATTTCATTTATATAATAATAATATATGTTATTGAATTTTTTTTTAATATTATAAGAAAAAATATTTTAATTGAAAATAGTTAAATATGAAATATAAAAATAAAATTATTTGAGAATTGTAGATATAGAAAGTAGATGAAATATTTCGTATTGTATCGTTTATATATGTATTTATATAATATGAAATATCAAATAATAACGTTTTAACCAGTTAATGGCATTTGTGTCCGTGACGTTAAATCTATCCTAGTCACAAGCACCATAGAATGGTTATATCCAATCAACATGATACAAATAATGTTAGATGATCCGATAATAGAGTGATTCGTCAATGATGTCCGGTCTCCAATTATTAGATAGAACCTGAAACCGGTCGAACCCTTTGACAATCGCTTTCGAAAATTGAACCTTAGCATTATCGATGCGATTATATCTTACAATATGCAGTCGTCAATTGAACTGGAAGTTGTAGAATGTAAACAATGTCAATATAGAACGCATTAGTAGAACATATTTGATATTACTTAAGGGTAAATTTAAATCACTGACCGTATATAAATTTTCATCGATATTGCTAAATTTATATATTATATTTTTCACACTATATATGTGTGATTAAAATGCAAAATATGAGATAAAAATTATAATTATTTTTTATGGAAAATATAAACCCTTTGTGCTCACAAAAAAATTAGTAATATTTCGCCATCGAGTCAGAAAAAATAAATTAAACTAAAATATATTAATAAATACAGTATAGATGGAAATTAATATTGCATCAATAAATACAGTATAAATTGAAATTAATATTTACATCAATAAATAAAGTATAGGAGAAAATTAATATAAAAAATATATATTAATATATTCTGTATGATATTTTAGAGTTTCATATTGCTCTGTTATTATTTATTTACTAAGGTCACCATTTTTTACTATATATATTTTATATTACTATGTAGCAATTTTTAGAAAGAAAAATCAAATATTTTTAGATCTGGTGAATTTTTGTAAAATATGGTAAAAAACTGAATAGATTTTATAATTTCTATAATTTTAATCAAAAATATCACAAATTCTTCATAAATTATATTTGTCTCTATAATTATTTTTAAAATAGTATATTATGTTAAATAGAAATACAACTCTGTAATTATTCTTATAACTAATCAGACTTAAAAGGGATTAAAAACTAATGTAGGTAGTTGCAACCGGTCGGAAATTTTTCCTTTAAATTTTTACTCGGAAAAATCATTAGTTTTTGACATTAAATCGCTTAATTATGAATTGCAGAATATTAGACATTATTTATTTAGATATTATTCTTAAATTTTTTATCTATCATACTGTCAGTTTATGTAGATAAATTTATAAAACATTTTAAAATTCCGAAATATGAATCAGGCACACTAACAAACCATACAAACAATGGACGCTCAGAGTTCCACTCATAAATTTGTAAATAAATTAATGTCTAAAGTAATTAGCAGTGTTATATAGTCATACTTATTTTAGAAAAAAAAATTCATAGATATAATAAAAAAAACTTATTCGTTCTATAGTGTTTTGTCGGAAAACTGTTGTAAAGTTATTTATATAATAATATTTATATATAATTAATATTATACAATAAAAAATAAGAAAAAAAAAAATAAAATGTGGAAAAATATAAATTGAATCTTGAAATCGTAAAAGAAACAAAGGGCGTTCGTTGTAAGGGAAAGACAAGCGGTTCAAAAAAAAAATGAAGTGTTATAAAATAATATTAAAATAAAATAATAAAATAAAAAAAGCGAAAAAAGTGGGACCGACGATAATTCGAGAATGACACCAAATTCGCATTTAAAAGCTTCGTCACGTGCCCGGTTCTTATTTTGTTTTTCACACTTCATCCGCTTTCGCGCTGGTTTTTCTCTTTATATTTTTTTTCTTTTTTCCGAGCAACTTTTTTATTTGAGTTTCGTGTTTTTTTTATCCGTTTTTCAACAGAAACGATGAAAGAGCTTTTTGTCATATTACGGAAATGAATTAGCAAACTTCGGCGGCGTCTTTGCACAGTAAAAATTCGAGTACGCACTTCGAGTAACATCTACCCCCTGTCCCCCCGCTTTTCCCTTAAACCGAGGAAAATGTTCTTTATCAATATTGTTTTTTTTTGTTTTTCACCATATTCGAAAACTTTTTGTAAGAAATGGATGTCAACGAGTAATATTATAGCAATAAAGTATGGAATAAAAATTTTTGGTATAAAAAATATATAGAAGGTTATTATTTTATATCAATTGTACATTAATATAATTAATAAATTCTTAATTTTAATTTTTGTGAAATACATAAATATTCTAATATTTTTATATAATATATATAATATTTTGAATTATTAAAAAAAATATTAACTGAATTTAGAAGTTAATATCATTTTTTCAAATGTTTTTAGTGAAAAAAAGAACATTAAAAAAAAATTGAAATTGAACGAGACATCTATTAAAATGTATAAAAATGTGGTCTTCAAGAAAATGTAATTATTTCATATACTAATGTATATACAACAATTAGATAAAAATTTTATTTTTTTTATTAATAAAATTTTATTAATAATTTTATTATTCTTTCTTAAATATGTATTAAAATTAAATGAATTAATAAAATTATTATTTAATATTTAAATTTAATGTAAAAATATAGACATCTATATAGCTAAATATAAAGTTTTGTTTTAAATAATTGGATCTTTCATGCATTATTATTGTCATTATTACATAAATAAAATGTAGATGGCGCATAAATTCTTCATAGTACTTAAAATAAAAGAAAAAAGAAATATTGCTAAAAAGTTTTCATATTTCTTAATAGATATCGCTCTTTTAATTCTTAATTCTTAAATGATTTAAAATTTGAAATTCATTTATTAATAAAATGACCAACCGTCTTCTTTTTGAAAAAATGGATTATTATCTATCTTCTCCCCCTTTTTTTTAAAATACCCTCATTTTCATCATAAAAAAGTTTGTAACTTATTAACAATAAACATATTTTTAATAACATATTGCAAAATTTTAATTTTCACAAATTAATAACCCTCTAAGCGCTAATAGTGATGAAATAATTATAAAAATGGTACTTTAGATACGAATAAGGAACACAAAGTTGGTCTTATATCAGATTTTTTATATAAAATATTAAAACTTACAAACACAATGAATGAATGAATTAATTAATAAGGGAATATGAAAATAATAAATAATAATGGAAATGACAAAAATATATGTTTATAATAATAATAATATTAATTTTAAAGTGTTTTGTAGAAGATAACTTTTCACATTGTATCTTTGAAAATATAGGTTTGAAAATTAATCCTTTTTATAATACTAGCACAAAATTTTAAGTTGGTAAAAATCACATTGTGCACGAAGCTCGCAATTAAGAGTTTTACTATTGTATTAATGTAATGACATAGATAAGACGATTAAGAACGAAATATATTCGAAATGTTTTTTTAATTAGACATAATTAAAATATTGAATATAAATCTCAATTAGGGTTTGATTTATTCTAAAAGAGGAAAGGTTTATTAAAATTAAAGAAATTCATAGTTTAAAACATCAGTAATTTCAATTGTTTAGTACTGTGAAAGTTTTACGAAAGGGTGAGATTAGCGACTTGATAGTGTTGACTGTCGTAATACCGCCAAAATATATGTTCGGGAAATGAACATTGTTGAGGTATCCCGTGGGTCTGGTGAATTTATGTATATCACCAGGGATCTTCACTTATGTAGCCCATTTTCAGAACGGCTTAGGTGTCCTGTGCGCTGTCTCAAGTGAAGCCAAGAATAAGGAATTCTCTCATTACTGCATTATTAAATTCGTCCAAGTTTTATTGCATTAGACTATCAAAGGCACGAGGCGCGTCCCCTGGACGAACGACCGAAAGGGGTGTAAACTCGCACATCCCCTTAAACTTGTTCCGTCGTCTTACACCAACCCCTACCGGATCTCGTGTACGTTGTCGTCTTATATTTTCTTGAGGTGTTGCACTTCTCAACATTTCATAATACAACATTAAAAAAAATCAATTAAAGTTTTTCAAGTATCGTTATTTTCAATACCTAATTAGAAATTTAATTTTTAAATTGTAAAAGTAATATCTGTAGAAAAAAAACAAATTCACGTGTTTTTTTAACTATAAAAAAATAATCATATTTATTTTTGACGTTAAATATGTGTTGTATATTAATTAGAAATACAAATAAGAAAAAAAATAAATTGTAACACTATATTAAATATTTTTTTTATTATTATATTATATTAATGGACACCGCATGTGTTAGATCATTATAAGTACACATGTTTTTCTTATATATTTAATAATATTATATAAATTAAAAATTTAATTTAATATTTTGACATAAAAATAAATACATCGTTATTAAAACATATGAAAAATAATAAATCATATATATATATATATATATATATATATATATATATATATATATATATAATAAAAGGTAAAATGAGAATAATATATTATATTATAATTATATTGGATGGAAATTTTAATTAAAAATATATATTTAAATGTTTAACATAATACAAAACGATATAAAAATTATTCTTAAGGTATATATATGTAAAAAAAATAATACAATTTGAAAAACAGTGGAATACGACGACTTAAGTTTTCCGGAACGGGAACAAGTCGAAAAGTTTCATACAACCGACTAATTCCATTACGGATCATCTCGTGGTACGTTACACACCCTAATGAATATTTTACTGAAGGAATTCTCTATAATGTTGCATTATATTATGACACTTTTTGTTGCAAATAATAAAATTAATGATCATTTCATTTATAATATCATAAATTAATATATAATTAAGTTAAATAAATTATTATAAGAGTTTAGCGGGCTTTTAGTTTAACGTTTATATAATCATGTGATTAGTATTGTAAATATATATATTTTTTTAAAGTTGGACGTAAATCTAGTTCAAACATAACATAAAATCGAATTATCATTATTGCATATATAAATGTGAAATAACTCGTAAGAAAAGTTAATAATTGAATATCTATAATATTAAATTAACTATAAAATTAATAGATAATATTTATAAATAAAAAAAAAATGAAAAATCGAAATATAACAACGGAAAATTTAAAGTGTATAAAAACACAAGTTTGCACGCCGATTTGATAAACGATTCCGGGTTACAAATTGGCGTTCATAGTCCGTAAAGTTGATCGCCTAGCGTCAGAAAAGAAAAGACAATCGTTTCTAATAACGCAACAGAAAAAGAACGAAACGTTTCGTGTTTTTTTTGAAGGGTGAGGGTTTTTGTTTGTCCTTTTGTTGCGTTATCTCAGGAAAAGAGAAAAGTCGAGGGTGGATTCGTTGCAATCGTTGTTTACCCCTCTCTTGAGAAAATCCACTTTTTCCGCCGCCAATATCCACCCTACTTTTCTTCGAGAACTTCACGACTGTTAAGTGCTAAAAAATCTTATCGACACTGTATACTATTTCTTATATATTGTATACATATAAAAAAATATACATTTGACTATTACATATATTATATACTATAAATATTATATATTGATGCATTTGAATTATGACATACATTAATATATAATATAGATTTAGTACAATTTTATATTAACCCTTTCCTGATTGAATTAACTTTATGGATTAAAAATTAAAAAGTGTCTTTTTATGAGTTTCAGAGTTCCAAAGAGAATTTTTTTATTTTTCATCAACCTGTCATCAGTATGTATTAACAAAAAATACTAGTATGGATGGATTATATTTTCAAATACGGTATTACATTTTTACCAACAAGATTTGAACTACAAAAGCAGATCTTTGATTTATATATAAGTATTCGTAATAATCATAATTGAAATATATTTACTTCGTTACAATAAATTATGGAGCCCAAAACTCCGACACAACAAACTTGAAGTGATAACAAGACTCCAGTTATAAAAAATCACTTTAAAACAAGGTCCACAAAAATATATAATTCCATAGTCAGGTTAAGGATCATCGAATCTATCAATAAGGAATTAATTATATCAAAAAATGATAAATTATTAAATAGTCTGTTAAAAAGATTAATTTTTATTAAGTACTAAAAACTTTAAAATTTTGTAATTTTATATTTTGAAGATTAATTTGAATAATGTCATAGTAATCGTATGATATATAATATATCTAGAAAATATAAATTTTCATATGTAAACTTTTATGTGGAAAATCATTAGAATTCTGCATGCGTGAATACAAATGAAGCAAGTCCCGGTCACGGAGTACCGAAACCAAGGTTTGTCCTCTGAAACCCCGATATTCACAAACAACTAACCCTTGCTCATCGTAGAAAATGATAAGGTGTGAGAAAGAGGGACAGAGAAGGCGCATAAAAAGAAAGAAAGAGACGGACAACGTGAATAGGATAGGATTTTCGTAAATTAACAACTCTAGCATCGTAAAACTATCTATGATTATGCCGCCCCATTTCGGTCTTTAACTTATTAAAACTCCAAAGCGTTCCTAAGATTGCGACGTCGCGATAAGCAATTCACAATTCGATCATTGTGTAGTTTTATCGAAGTAAATTTTCAACAAATAAATTGCGCTTTTATATAATGCTATATAACTTTATCCCTTTGTAATACTATTATTATTAATCTAGAAAAAAATTATAATATTATATATATTTTCTTTCTAATGATTTATTTAAATCATTAAAATTACTAATCTAATACAATTAAAATGTTCTATTTTTTTTAATGAAAAAGATGATTCGTACATACAAGTAAATAATCATTCACCTATTTTAATATTTTATATATTCCGCACTAATTATTCGTTCGATTTTATTTCAAAAAAATCTTTACTAAACATTCAAATAAACCGATAAATTGTATTAGTATTCGCCATAAATCCGACTGAAATAAACCGCAGACGGCAATGAACTGTTAAAATGCGACTCAATTTTGGCCGCGTGGATTGAATTAATTGATTTCGAATTCGGGAGTCAATTTCAGTTTTGAGCGATTCTGAGCGAAACGATGCGATAATGAACGTTCAACAGATCGGCTGGCCGTTAAAATGGCCGAAACAATGGGAACCCTTCTCTCTCTCTCTCTCTCTCTCTCTCTCTCTCTCTCTCTCTCTCTCTCTCTCTCTCTCTCTCTCTCTACAACAATTAATTTATATCGCCGTTAAATATTCAGTTTCACCTTGACCAGAGCGCCCTTTTGTAGGGATGAGAGAACGTTGTGATTTCGTTGTAAAATTAGAAATTGACGTTTTACAGTAAAATGCGATCATTTTATTTTTTTTTCTTACAACTTTTTTTCTAACAATATCTAGAGATTAAAATAAAATATTTAATATTTTTAAGGTGATCAAATTTTTAATAATGAAAAATCTTGAAACCGTTTGTTGATAAGGGACACACATTAAGATTGGTCGAACGTATTTTCAAATCGTAAAAGAAAGGTTGTCGATACTCTTAAGGTCTTTAATATTGATATTTTTATATTATTTTACATTAGATATTAACTTATAATGTTCTAAACGCTAAGACTTAATATATATTTTTATATAAATTTAATGAAATTTCATTCGGAATAAGGAATGAAATTATTTACGTAATAAATAAAAAAATACGTTTCACAGAAAAAATAATAAAATTAAACGTGCCGAAAATGTTCAAACAAATAATTCTTGAAAATTTGCTGTAAAAAGGATTCTATTCAAGATGAAATGATGTTGAAAGAAAATAATGTAATTTATTGATGTAGAAATGTATATAATATTGTATTAAAGAAAATACATGATTTTTTTAAATATATTATTTTGAAAATAATTTAAATTCAATTAGATTATAGAATATATTTAATTTGAAAAAAAATATGTATTGAACGTTCATTTGTTTTGAAGAATTTGCATAATTTGTTTTTTTAATTATAGAAAAATCTATTTTAGTTTTTTTACATAAATGAAGCAGTCTTTATACAATTAAAAAAGTGATAACGAACCTTGAATATCAAGATAAATATAAAGGTATTTATAATCTTTTAATATCTAAATACTTAAATATTCAAAACTTGATATATAGTGCTATATTAATATATAAATTTATTTTATGAATTTAAATCGATATATATAATTTTGACACATATATGGATAAAATTTTATTGTATATTTAGTAAGATCAGTCGGTTATATGAATATTGTAATACAAAGGGGTTTTATCTTTTCCGTCGAAGGGGGAGGGGGAGGGGAGAGGAAACAGCCCACCTGCGGTGTAACCTTACATTTTCCGATCCGACAAAATAACCGCCTATTACTTGACTTAATAACCGAGCAAATTTTAATCGTTAATTCCCATTCGCCTACTCTAGATTTTACTTTCTACATTTCGCCCCGCTGTCTTACATGTAATGACTTTTTGTAAATCTATACGATTTTAATTTTTAGATACGATTTAAAAATATATATATAAATATATTTTATTATAGAATATCTATTATATTTATAATTTAATATAATTTAACGCAGTATTAGTAGCGGATATTTTACATGCACGTACACAAGTGAAAGCGAGCCGAAAAGTGACAGATGAAAAATGCGCTAAAAACAGACAACGCCAGTTTCATGCAGGCTTATTGTTATGCATAACGAACAATATTAATGGTGTAAATTTGCATTTTTTTTATAAAGTAAATCTAGAGCGTGGCGACCGCCGCCTAAACCAATTATAATCTTCGCGGCGAAATTTGGTGTGCTTACGAGCCGAAAATTTTCGGCAAAATAATAATAAAAATAACCAAAAAAAAAAAATGCAAAAAGAAAATCACACGCCTGGTTTTGAAACATTTTTCAGCAACATCCCTATGCATACAAATCCGACAGTTGCAGATTTTTGGTCAGCTGTAAAACGAGGGCGGGCGACAGCGTTAGTATATTGGGAAAATCAGTATGCGCGACAAGGAAAACGCAAAACAGTTTTCACCTGATTGTATTCTCTTATGTGTACACTGTAAAATTTTAATTTAGAAAATCCATATCAATACAAAACAATTCTATAAGTAAAAAATGTATGTTAATAAACGAAAAAAAATTCAATATTATCATTTTTAAAATTTAGATTTGTAAATTATTATAATCATCAAAATATAATAAAAATGAAATATGTATCGACTTAAATGAAAACGTTAATTGATATTTGAAGCATTAAAATAATTTGCATATTTATGCGCAAATGATTATTTCATAATTACTTTCAGAGACGAAAGCAATGAATTTATTAAAAATTTAATTTGTCCCTCTTCCGATACGACAGGGGTGGGCCGGTTTGTAGTAAAATTACTATAGCGTTGCGTGTGGCCGCCGGTGAGTAAATGGCGACCGTAAATCAAGTTAATTGCATTCTAGTCCGTTTGCACTACTGGGCGTTTTTGCATAGAGTATCTCGTTTTGAAGGGAGAACGAAACAAGGGGGCAGGTTTTTGAAAATGCAGTCGTTTTTTTTTTATTTAATTCTGAAACGATGAAAACGAATTGTGGGGGCTCGTTTTCCACTGCTCATACTAAAAATTTGATATTTGGCGAATATATTTTTATTCTTGTATTTTTGAAACCCTTTAGAATTATTAATGTAAAATTTACGTCTGTTTTTAAATAGAATTATAAATCAATCGCTAATAATAAATTAATTGAACAACGGATTTACAAAAATAAATAGTTATTCTTTTTAGTTACGTATCGCTAATTTTAGATTCATTTTTTAATATTATACTTAAATCTTAAATTCGCTTATAGATAAACGAATTTAATACAGGTATATTTTATTGATGTTTAACGATAATTTTAAATTGTATATATATATATATATATATATATACAAACATATATATATATATATATATATATATATATATATATATATATAACAAAACCAAAACACGGTTCTTATAACGAGGCTTGTGTAAGCGATTCGGTAAAACGTTAACTTTCATGCGCAATTAGGGACCGTAACCGGTAGGAAAATGAGAGAAATGGAAAAGCGCAGGGTGGGTTGTGTGTCCGTGTCGATTTTCAAGGGTCAAAATTCATATTAAAAAATAACGACGTCGTTTTAAAAGTCGTTGCCCGTCCGTGGACCTCGTAAAATTTACAACTTGCTGATGGTGATTACCGAAACGCCTCGTCGATGGCCATCTTTTATGAAAAGTTTGTGTTGTGGATTATTTTTATTTTTTTTTTCGATTTCATATTCTACAAATTAAATATTACAATTTTTAATTTTTGTACGTTTTCCCTTTGAAACTTGCGAATGTAATATTTATATAAGAAATCGAGTGAAAAAGTAAAAAAAGAACGGTTTTATGTAATAAAATTTAATTATGAAAAGTAGATTATTTTTGCAAGGCAAATTTAAACATCAATGTTTAAATTTAAAATATTCTTCGCTCAAGCAAAATATTTAATATGTATATTTAGTTGATATATATAATAATAAAATTATATTTTTTTACCATCTGAATAAAATATTACTTTATATAAATTTATTTCAATTAATTATAAATATGAAAATTATATTTAGATCAATAGAGATTTGACTTACATAATAAAAAAATACAATATCAAATTATACTTATATATAAATATTGCATTGATTTAAATTATGTTGTTTGCAGAATCTTATTATCGTGTTAACAAGTTTAACAATTATCACGTATGAATGTATAAAGATATGCGAATGTCGCCGCAATTTAATGAGTGGAAACGACACACAAGCGAAATCACTTAATTTCAGATAATCTAAATTACTTCCGTGATAGAAATCGCATCCCTCGGTATTATTAATCGTCTCAAATCACAATTATAAGACTGTCTCTCGTCTCTGAGTGAAAACGCAGGAGAAAACGAAATGAAATTTAAGTTCCCCCTTCAATTTGATTTACCCCTGAAGCCAATACGAAAATTTGACTCTACGAGTGTTTGATACTCTAATATAAGGGTGTTTTTTATAAAGATATAAAACCTAATGTTAACAAAACTTTTTGATATGTACACCATTTTGACAATCATTATTTGTTTTGTATTTAGTTTGATATACCGTTACATCGTGTATTGACTAACACCTGAATAACACAAATTATTCAATTTTTTTTATAAAACTATGGTTCATTTAGAGATACTCATCGTATTTCTTGTTCATTTTACGATTCAGGTGATAAAATTTCTTTTTTTGTCGTATTTTATAGGATCATTTAATTTATATATATATATTTATTTGTGTGTGTGTGTGTATTATTTAAGTGCAAAACGGGTACGATAGGGGCGGCATGTGTAATGCGCCGGATGGGCGGCCGACAGGTCATGCATCAATCAAGGACATACTATCATATAGGTGTTAAACCATATATATTCAAATGTTAACATCATCTGTGGCCTATGTTTCAGGGGTATATAAACTTGATTTGCATTAAAAATCAACGTTTATGAATATTGCGCAGCCACATAGTCAATTGAGAATCATTTAAAAATACAATTATTTTAAGTTCGATTCATATATAATATAATATAAAACATTTTTTATTTAAATTATATAGATACGTTTCACAGTAAATTTTAAAAAAGAAAACCATATAAAAAAAGCTTTCATTTACATATAAAAATAAGCAATAAGTATAATATTCCAAGAATCAAATAAATAAAGTTTTATTATTATTATTATTCAGTACTAAGAATTGAATCAATAATATATTTTTCAGAAATGGAATTCGTCATTACCACATTTATATAACAACATTTCAAGAAAGATAATTAGTAGGAATTAGATAATTGAACATAGTTTTAGCTCTAAATAACTCGAAAAAAATTTTGTAGCTAATAGAAAGAATTGCACATTGTAAATAAAATTGAACATGCACGTTCACGTATATTTGCAGGAATCTTACATAATTCAATATTTTGTACGCTCGTTGTGTTTTTCCGCTACATATTTTCGCGAAAAATTCGTCATATATTAGGGCTTCGGCAGACTTAACCTTATCTCGTGCAAACAATAAATTTTCCACTATATTGACAATACTACGTGAGGTTTTCCGAACTCGGCAGGGGTGGGCTGCCGTGATATGCGCTTATGTTATACATTTATACGTAGGATTATATAAAATTTCGTGTATTGTATATGGATAAATGATGTCCTTTTTTTTCATTTTTCAAAAATAAAACAAAATATATTTTTTTATATAAAATACGCGTAACGAGTATGCGAAAATATCTATATATAATATACATTATGAAAAAAAAATATTGAGTATAATATAATATATAGAATAAAATACATAGAATAAAATATGATTTCTATTAGCTTTTAATATATATTATATAAATTGAAAATGAAATTTAATTAAAAAAAATGAAAGAATATAAAACATATTCGAAAACATTAATTTAAAACCGAAGAAATTAAAACTCAAATAGTTTTTATTATATATATATTTATATATATATATATATATATATATATATATATATAAGCATAATTTATTAGTCGCATGTGGATGTATATTTTATACGCACGGAGACGATTCGGCAAAACGGTCGAAGCGCTAAGTGAACCTTTCGTTCGTTCGTTTAATAAATTTTCTGCAGCGGTTACTTTTCACACTTTTCCGGCGAAAGCTCTTAAAGGGACCGGTAAAAGCTGCGGAAAACCGTTTTGTCTGGCCGGACCAATCCGTAAAATATCATCCGGTCACTTAAAATCCGGGGATCGGACGCGGAAACCGCCAGTCACGAATTGGAACCCGTTACTCGAAAACTACAATATCGTCATTTATTTTATTCTAACATAACATTCGATATACTATTAATAAATATATAATTATTATATATTTTTAAAGTGAACTTGAAATATAATGTTATTTTCAAATCAAAAACTAAAAATAATTTTGTTTGTATATATGTATATAATCACGTTTAATGCAATAATTACATTTTTTAAATAAACTAATGATTAAGCGTTTTAATTTTGCATTTTCACATTTTTATCAAGCAAATTTGCATTTTTTAAAATGCTGCATTTTATAACAGAAATTTTTCAAGATAAAACGTGTCAACGGCAAATCGTTTTGTTATACATAAATATATCAATTTATTATAAATTAAATATGTAGTAAAAATAAACAACTATTATTAATTAAGAAATAATTATTTTTTTAATTTTTTGTACCTTGATTATATATATATATATATATATATATATATATATATATATATATATTACTCTTTAAAAAATAATTATTTTGTAAAATTTTTAAGAAAAACGTGACGTATTTATGTGTAAAACGTGTTTTATGTATTTTATCAAAAATTTGAATTTAATATATTTTAGATAAAAAATACATTAATATAATTGCGTTTTCAATAAAATGCTATTAAATTTTATAATATTTTATATAGAATTATAATATTTTTATTTAATAATTTATACACATACACACATAAATTATAGCTTACGAAAATATATGAAAAGAAAATTCGACGCTCGACGAATTTGGCTTTCATCGCTGAAAAGTGTATAGAGCTTTTCTGCGTGTAAAACGGCATTATTTGTGTGAATAATAGAAAACGGAGCATTAAATCTTATTGGTCTATTAAGCTCGGCTTGCTGTACGATATAATACCTAAATATATCAACATTCCTGGTAAGAATAAGCGACTAAATGATTTACTCAACACATTAGATAGTAAGTTCCCTCACAGGGGTTGAACGGTGTGAGGCGGCAATTTACTCCCCTTATACGTTGTTGCCGCTTTTATATACCGAATGGGAACACTGCGCCACTACAAAATCGCACTTTCTTTTTTTTTCTTCTTAAAAGTCTTATAAATAACGTTGGTCTAGTGGAAGTTTAAGCTATATATGGAATATTTATGAGTAATTTGATTTTAGCACTACTAATATATGCTGCATTATATATTCAATTTTTTTTTAAACTAAAATACTATTTTATTAAAATAATTCATATTATATTAATTATATCATATATCACGGATGGCTATTATGTGGTGCATATATTGGGCATACGTGTTTTGATGCATACTGCCTTAAAAATGATTTGTGTTTAAAAAAGAGAGTTTATTATTATATGAACATTTTTCTCTTTTTTTTAAGAAAACCTTAGAAACATGAAAATTAAAAATCCCGATTAGACATTTTGAAGCTTAGCAAAACGACATACTTATAGCGTCATCATATAAAAAAACATCTCAAAATACGTAATATAAAAAAAAATAAAGTGCAAGTAGAATCGCAAGTTAAAATGTGTACAATAGACGTAAACGTCGCAGTGTTCCGTTGTATTTTGAACGTTTTCGCATCGCCCAAAGGCGTTGGAAAACGTACCTCAAAGCCCTTTGCGCAGCGCACAAAGGGAATTTTCATGAAAATCGTCGCGAAAATCTAAACTATCGCGCATATCATTTCTCTTTTTAATCCGTCGAAATAATTATATCCGTGTGCGTTAGTTAGCCGTTCGTCGCCAGTAACGCAAAGCCATTTAGACCCGATGCGTTTGTTCGAATCCTGGCGTCGCTTCCTCAATAAATAATGACGATGGTGTCGGCTTTTGCCGGAAACGGATATATACGTTCACAAACATTACATTCTATATGCACGTACACACACATTTTCCTCTTCAACAATATTAATATTCAATTATATCTATATTTTGCTTTCGTGTTTGATTTTACGTATTTTTATACTTTTTTTTAAAAATTATGTAATATTATGGTACAATAGAATAAATATATCATTGTCATTGAAACTTTATTAAAATCTATGTTAATCGATAGCTTGTCAAATGCGATATAATTCGATTTTGACGTTTGTAATCTGTATGCCTACTATACAAATTCTGTATATTAAACTAGTGTAATATACATAATATTATATTAATGTATATATAATAAATAATAAATTAATAAAAAGTAGAACGCTGTAATTCATTTTTATAAATTACAAGAAATATGTTTAGTTATTATGTATATGTTTATAATATATGTCACTGACAAAGTTAACTAAACCGCATAGTTTGCATATGCATGCGTTTCCGCAATAACCATATCTCGATTCGTTTTATATGAAAATTAAAAATATTTTAAACAAAATTACGCACACGTATAAATTCAATATCTATTAATATTAATTATAATACAAACAAGGCGTGAGAGGAGCGAAAAAAAACATATATATATAAAAAAGAAAAATTCACAAATGGAATACAAAATTAAATTTGTAATTATCGCATTCTTATCTAACGCACCGTTAATAATGACCGAGAATAAAATGAATAATTAAAACGCATGAAAATGTGCTCGCATTAAAATTGCTGAAAATTCATTTCATAATTTAAAAGTCGGCCTCTAAAAATACATATATATATATATATATATATATATATATATATATATATATATACAAAGAAAATTAAATTATAAATGTATATTTTTATTGCGCTATTATTATTTGTGCGAAAAGAAATATATATATATACATATTTTGAATTGCAAACAATAGTTCTTTAACGCATGCAATAAAATTTAATAATGACGAAATTCGCGAATTTATATTGCGAAATAATAATTGAATCGTTGAATCGACATTGCATTTTGATGATTGAATATATATTATATAACATATAAAGCGATAAAGTGTTGTCAGCACCAACTATTACATACTAAACGTCACGTATTCATAAATCAAATACTATGTTCCATTATCAATATTCCATTCGAATCCAATATAAATCTACACCTTTCTATATTATATAATGCATATATGTATAATGTTTATCATATAACGCGAATTTTGGATATTTGAGAGATCTCGTTTAATAATTGTAATATAAAACCGTCGACTATATAATGCGATAAGGGATTGTAAAAGGGTGAACGCGAATAACCCTCAAGAATTTACATAAGATCGATTTTATTGACAACTAGTCGGTTTGTAATTAATATTATATTACTCGCATAAAATATTCGATTACAGTAAATATTCTGTTTCTAACTAAATTTCAACTTTATATAATACTATAAATATCATGTTATTAACATTATATTGTGTGAAAAATGTTTAATTTTTTTTTGAAAAAGGCAACCAGCATTATTTTTTTTAATTATTGATTACTTTTACTTCATATTGTCCGTGAAAATATTTTAATAGAAAATATTTTATGGGAAAAATTTGTTACGGTCTCCATTTAAAATATGCCACTAACAGTAAACCATTTTTAGTAAAAAAATGAGTTTACTTGAACAATGAAAAACGAAATACAATGGATTAAAATTATACGTATTATAAATTTTACTTTCATATTTAAATATATGTATTAAAGGGATTATATGGAAACTGTTAAATGGAAGATTATTTAAGTAATCTGAAAATTAAAAATAAGAGTGCAGATTTTAATTCCTTATTTTTACTTTTATAGACGATTTATTATTATTTTTTAAATATAAATTAAATAATAATCTCTGATAATAATGTGATCTGAGGCGGATTTAGTGATCTAAAAATATTATTGATATGCAAAATTGCAGAATATTTCTATTAGTCAGTAAATATGTTATTTTAGATCTATTTCTTTATTGAAATCAATCTATTAATTTATTTTTCTGTGCAATAATTAGTCTACTAATTATTTATCAACAAAGCATATTTTATTCTACGTCAGAATTTTAATTGACACGTTTAGTACGTGATATATTTAGTATTATAAATAAATATAGGAAAAATATATTCACAATTTGTGGATGAAACGATTGAGAATAATTAAAATCCAGTACAGTTTATATATGAATAGCCAAAATATAGATTAATTAAATTATAAAATCACTCGTCTAGAATATATTTATAAGTTAAACACTTAATAGCAATAAGCAATCACTCAAGTGGTGATGTCAAGATGTCAACATTCTGAATAGTTTAATCTTGTACCCGTATCATCTCATATAATAAATGTGTCGAGAACAGTGTCATCGACACACTTTCAGTGGAATCTTGTTGTTTCATCAATTACAGGGTTATTCGTTAAAAGAGGAACCTTTTTGAGTATCATTCACAAAGTCATTGTTAGAGGGTCGTAAATTTTCCATTGGAAATAATAAATTCACACACACACACACACATGTGTGTGTGTATATAATATTTAATTTTATGCATTATATATTGAAGAATATATTATTGTCACGTATACAGTGGAATTCGTGAGAGAATTTGTGAATTAATTATCACTGATAACATATTAAAATTTTAATATATTTAATAATATAAAAACACACATGTTTTGTTGAATTGCAAAAGCAGATTAGATAAATTTGAATTTATAAAAGAAAGTAAAACTAAAAATATTAACTCATAATTGAAGTGAACGAAGTGCGCGAAAATTCTCAGGAAATGAGATTCAGAAAATGGGTAGAAAATTTAGAACATTTTTTGTGGCGCTGATTTTTTCAATTATTATCCAGGTAATTCTTTTTATTTATTTATTACTTATTCTTTAATTATATGTTAATTACATATAAAAAATTTTAATTACGTTTTTAAAGAATGGAAGTAGTACATGGTTGCCAGCTTGCCAAAAGGTAGTGAAAACGCAACATCCAGATCAGCCAATAGTTTATGATGATGATGCTGACACTTTTGTTCAAAACAGTGATATTTCTGAAGTTACAGTAAATCCGCCAGAAGTTAGCGATACGCTTTTATCGAACATTGGTTATATAATATTTCCTAAAACCTTTTTAAAGAAACCTCCGATTACGAAAGACGAACTGGATAAAAGTAAAGACTTAATGTCTTTAGTTCAGTGTAAAAATTCACTTGCGAATTTAGAGATACCCTTTGTAAATTTACATGATAATTTACCGCGAATAAATGACTCACAATCGACTCAAAAACATGTTAAAAATGACGAATATGTACATTTAATGCAAAATTACTTGTATCCTAAATTAAAAAAAGCATTAGATAAAGAAAAACATAATAAAAACCAAACTGACAATAACGAAAATGAAAACATATGGGACATTCCCGAAAAAAATCAATCGAAAAGTATAAGTGGCAATACTAATAAAACAGTCTTTCTTTTAAAACCCAAAGTGGAGAAAAAAAATAATAATACTATAAATATTGATAGATATGAAAAATTAAACAAAGACACAGAAGAAAACGATATATCCAAAATAAAAATTATAAATAATATCCAAGATAGTAATGAAAAAGAAGATAATATATCAAAACCAAAAAAATCTGATAACACAGATGATGATATGGATAATGACGATGATACGCTTAAAATAAAAAATTCAAATAATACAGAAGATAGTAATGAAAACGAGGATAATATATCTAAATCAAAAAAATTGAATAACACAGATGATGATAATGATAATGATGATGACATACCAAAAATAAAAAACTCAAATAATACGGAAGATGACAATGATGACGATGATGACAGATCTAAAATAAAAATCACAAATAATACGAATGATGAGGATGATGATATATCTAAAGAAAAAACCTCCAATGATGCAGAAGATGACAATGATGACGATGATGGAAGACCTAAAATTAAAAACTCAAATAATTCGAATGATAAGGATGATGATATTTCTAATGAAAAAAATACAAATAACGTGGAAGATGACAAAAATTACAATGATGATAGACCTAAAATAAAAAACTCAAATGATAAAGATGAGGACAATGATGACGATGATAGAAGACCTAAAATTAAAAACTCAAATAATTCGAATGATAAAGATGATGATATTTCTAATGAAGAAAATACAAATAACGCGGAAGATGACAAAAATTACAATGATGATAGACCTAAAATAAAAAACTCAAATGATAAAGATGACGATAATGATGACGATGATGGAAGACCTAAAATTAAAAACTCAAATAATTCGACTGATAAGGATGATGATATTTTTAATGAAAAAAATACAAATAACGCGGAAGATGACAAAAATTACAATGATGATAGACCTAAAATAAAAAACTCAAATGATAAAGATAATGATATATCTAAAGAAAAAAACTCAAATGATGCAAAAGTTGACATAAATAACGATGATGATAGACTTAAAATTAAAAACTTAAATAATGCAAATGATAAGGATAATGATTCACCCAAAGAAAAAAACTTAAATGATACGGAAGATGACAGTAATGACGATGATGATAGAACTAAAACTAAAAACTCAAATAATACGAATAATGACGATGATAATATATCTAAAGAAAAAAACTCAAATTATAGTAATGAAAATAGCGATGAAAACAATAATAATACAGATACAGATGATATACCAAAAATACAAATCCCAAATAATACAGCAGATGACAATAACGAAGATGATGATATACTTGAAATAAAGAAATCAAATAATATGGTAGATAGTAATAAAAATGATGATGACGAATCTTTGAAAACTGAAGGCCTTGATGATGGTAACAATAGCAAAAAAGATATGATTTCAAATGGAAAAAGTGATAAACATATAAAAAATAATGATAACAATTATTCAATCGATGATTCTGATAAAGAAACGGAGTCTAGTGAATTAGAAGAGTTCGAAAGTTCAACAGTTTTCTATCCTATTTTTCCTACAGAAAATTCGCATAAAAATAAAAATAACGAAAAAAATAAAATTAAATACAGAAATAGTAATGATAATAAGGATATGAACGGAGAAATCGATTCTAGCGATATAAAAGAATTTGAAAGATCAACAGTTTTTTATCCTACTTTTGATAACAATGACGACGAGAATGATGATAATAGTGATGATGATGAAAACGAGAAGAAAAATAATAAAACTTCCGATTTAATAAATCAAATGCGAAAACAGCTTACGGTAAATAATTTTAAATTGATAATGTACGAAAATTTAATTAGGTATCAACAATATTTGATGAATAGCCTTTTGGATTTTTTTGGATTTAATAATACGGATGATTCCAAAGAATCCGATTATAGTCAAAAAATTAATGAAAACTTCAATAATGAAAATCCCGATCATTATATGAGCATGATTCAAAGATATTAATTAATTCACATTAAAATATATGGTATATTTTAATAATGTTCACTTTTATGAATTTAAATAAATCAACTTGAAAATAAAGAAGACAACTGTGAATCGATAACCTTTTTTTATTTTGTATTTATAATACGTAAAGAATAAAATGTCTATATAGGAAAACGTTGCCTTATTTTATTTTTATGATCTCAGCAACTACATACTAGATGTTTCTTTTCGATTACGGTTCAGTGTTTACAGATCGCTTATCAACCCTTGTAATTCGTTTTCGCACTGTTGACGCATAATATTACACAGACACAACTCAAATTTCGATCGGTAAAAATATAACGTAACAGCGTCTATAACATACAAATTTTATATAATCGGTGATTGTAATATTATGCAAACCGACTATTATTATAAAATAATCAAAACTATTTTTTGAATATATTGTGTGAAGTTTGAAAATAATAATAAAAAAAAACATTAAACAATTTATGAATTTTAATCTCATTTATTTGTTTATATGAATATTTCATTATAAAATAAATAATTAATAAGGGTTACGTGATTTCAAAATTATTGAAAATTTTATCAAGTAAACAGATAAGATCACCCTGAATTAGTTTATACTATTGTATATATAATTCTAGAGCGGCAGTTGTAAAATTTAGACTATTTTCTACGTAAGCATTAATCATACTTAATTTTTATTTTCAGTTTATAATATTTTGTTTGAATTTAAAAATATGTCATTTATTTTTACTTTTTTCATTTACCATATTTATTATAATAAATGTGATAATGTAAAAAAAAAACATTGAAAAACAATCAAAATATCACAGTTAAAGTATAATCAATGAATAATAAATAATAATAAAAAAAATCACAAAACAGACAACAGTTGAATATCTCTGATACGAATTTTAAAATTTTAAGGTTCAAAAGAGCCCTTGTACTCGTATACATATTATTCATTAAAATGGTGTCAACATTACATTTTCCACACACACACACACACACACACACACACACACACACGCACACAGAGGTAAATAAACCTTTTTAAAAGAAGAACGGAAGAGAACAGGATGGGGGGGGTGAGGGTTGAAGTATTTTTTCAAATTTAACGCGCGTCATTCAGAGTGAGAATACGTGTTTTGTTGGAGAACGGCACATGATTTACTTGGAGTTGGCGTACATGCCGGTCACGTTTTCCACAAACACGAATTGTATTAACTTTCCCGCTTGTACATATATTTTTGTCTTTCTTTATTATTCTGCTCGTTTTATATTTATTTATATCTGAAATATATAATAACATACTATTTTTTTGATATTCATATTGTGTGTTCTGGTCAAATGTGCGTGTGTATTATAATAGTGTAACCTTATTAGAGAACTGTATCTTTTAAGTACGACTAAACTAAACAATTTATTCTATTATAATTATATATCAATAGATATTTTAATCGAAACGATTTCATATATATATATATATATATATATATATATATATATATATATATATATATATATATACATAAATATACATAAATATATAAACAAAGTTGTTTGAAATTTAATTAATGTGATTAATCATTTTATCGACCGTGTGTAAATTTGGTTTGGATATATTTTATAGAACTTTGCGGTTTCGAAATCGATTCACACGCAATTTATTCGAAGCATCCAATTGAATTGTTTGTGAATAATACAGATATTTCTAATGTGAAATCTTATTTAGATTACAAACTTTTAATAAAAATAAACATATATTGAAAATATTTTAAAGAATATGTATTAATAATATATTATAAATTCATTAAAATAAATCAATAAATAAACAATATATTAAGATCAGTGTGTATGATATTCGTAAAAGTATTTTTTACTTTAATTTTTTTTTCTATATATATTATATTGTATTAATTAATTAAATAATTTGAAAACAATTTAAGATCAAGAAATCACAGTATGTCTTTAATCTTTATAGTATGTAAGTAAATTTAGGTATTAAGCTTATGATAAACGGTTTTACAATATTTCAAACGTATTTAATATTAAAAAAAAATATTAAAATCATATTGTGGTAAAAAAATTATTGAAAATATGTAATAAAAATTTTCGTATATACCCGACCAATTTTTCCAATAGTACACGCGCGAACATTTTTCGGTTTCACATTGGTCTATAAGCAATCAGTGTTTCCGTCAACCCTCGAAGCGAATAAAGAAATATCTAGTCACACAAGTCACAAGTGACATAGACGTGACAACCGAGCGGCAATAGCTTCCGGCCCATCCATACGAACATACACATTCCATACGTACATATATCGGAAGAAGGGCAGATCCAATCGTCTGTGCCGGGGTCTATACGACCCCCATGAGGGTCGAAAAAAAAACTCAGAGTATCATCCGAAACGCGCTCTTGTCATCCCACTGTCCTCTCCTTGGAGGAAAATCCGTTCGGAAAAAAGTCTCGAAAAATCGAAAAAGTCAAACTTTGGGTTGGAAAAAGCGGTACGACCCGTGAACGAAACGGCTTTTGGACTCAATAATCGAAACGCTTATCGAATTCAAATACTGAAAAAATGTACGTGAGTACACATGAATATATATATATATATATATATATATATATATATATATATATATATATATTTAACAATACTGTTTGTCATTTATATCGAAAGATTCAATCTTGCAATCTAAGAGGAATTAATGATAACATCGAATTTTTTAAGTTGTGAAACGAAATTTTATATATTATATAATAAAAAATCTTGTAGTTACTAATTTGTTTGTGAAAAAAATGTATATATATATATATATATATATATATATATATATACATACAATTTTTAAGACAAAAAAAATATTCAATATCTTAAAAGTTAGAGTTGTATAAAAACTGGACTGGAGAACTGGAGATACTTATTAATTTAATCAATTTATAAATGTTGCAATATATTACATCTTTCATTGAGATGTAATATTCAGTTAGACGTAAATTTAGATTAAAATTATTATTTATATTATAAGATTAAAAATTTAACTAAAATATGCAAAATAAATTTCAATAATTGATAAATCATTTTTATTACCGTTCTTATGAGTTTGAATGAGCATTGAAATAAAAAAAATAAAATATTTATGAAAGTTGAAAATTTTGCATAAGTAAAAAGTTGTGTTTTTAAATTAAATTTTATACACACGTATTATTATTATTTTTTTATCCAAGTCATATCCTTGCGCGACCTAAACAAATTTTGCACTCGTTCGTCCCATTCTTGAGTAATAAAATAATTTTAAAAGTTACCTTTTCCTACCCTTCAACTAGGCGAGTGTGAGAACGAAAGCAACTGAATGCATGGATAAAAAGAGGACGTACTCCCTTTTTCCCCTATGCGAGATTCCCTTACACAAAAGTTTAATGTGCAAAAGTTTTCAAGTCTGATAGTTTATGGACCGTCTATTCCAATAACGTTTGAGAATGCGAATACTCGGCCGTAACTTTCTAGTCCAACTTGATAAGTAAAGGGCTTTTTGCCTATTCAATGTTTTATATATGGTATATAAAAATAATACGAAATTTACAACAGTCTGATTATTTATATGAAAATATATTTAATAAATATTTTATTGTAATAATATCGCAGTGAAGAAAATTTACATATATATTTTTTAATTATAACGTGATAAAATAATTTGTGATATATATTACTTTAGTACTTGAAATTTGAAAAATTACACCACAAAAGCCATTCAAGAAGCTTCCTCAATTGTAATCTTCTGAATAGTGAGATAAAACTACGCAAATATATATTTAGCATAATACTTAAACTCGGGTTTAGTAAGCAACGACAGCGCACACTGCATATTTTATGTTTGAGAACTAGACGTGTTCGCGGTTGCAATTAATGCTAACATTCTACTACATATCACTATAACTAATACTGTATATTATTTACAGAATATCGTTCAAAATATATTCTATTGTATTATAACATATATAATGCGATTTTATGATTTTAATATTGAAGAAATTTTTAATATTTAATATGTATATGTGGAACGTATTGATTAATTCTACTCAATATAAACTGAAAAAATAATATAAAACAGAAGTTATTTTTTAATCAAGCATTTTAAAAATCGTTTTTTAAGCGTTAACCAAAATTTTCGTAAAGAAATTTGATGAATTTTTATCAACGAAAATTCTAAAATTGTATCTTATTCAAGAATGTATGAAATATGTAAAGCTTTTATAATTTGATTAATTATTATGTTGATTAATTTTTTTTTGCATAATTTTAACTGTTTTATAAACGATGGGTTTTAATTGTAAAAAATATTTTATATTAAAAAAAATATTTTGTTTAAAAAGTAGGAATATGACAAACTAAAAACTTGAAATATCCTTTATTGAATTTTAATACAGATCATAAATTATATATCAAAATAAATAAGCAATAAAAAAATCACAAAACTGATAATAGAACGATATGAAATACATATTTTTCTGTAACGATTAATGTTCACTATGATAAATTCATGATCTTTGTGTTAGAGTTATGATAATGGAGGACACTTGTAATAGTTTGTACTCTATTTCAAAACAATAGAACGCAAATCCTGTCTGTCAAACGCAGCAGTTAAGCAAATGGAAAACGTTAGATAAATTATTTATAGTATTAACATATTGGATTCATTTATATATATTGTTCAAACTGTGTTCAAAAAGTAAGATGAATTTGTTTATAAAATGTGAATTCTTTATTTATTCTTCCAAATCAATTTCATCACTTTTTCTAGTCTTCGAAACAATAGGAATAGCCTTCAAGATCTTTTTCGATTCAATTTTTATCTCCTTAATCGTGTTAAAACGGCGTCTTTGCATATATCTTTTGAGTTTGCTGAACAGCCAGAAGTCGCATGGAGCCAAATCAGGCGGATATGATTGTTTATGGAACGATACGAATCGATTTTTTGGTAAAAAAATCGTGAAGAACCAATGCAGTATGACATTGTGCATTATCATGATGATGGAACCAAGAGTTGTAAAAATGGATATAACTCGGAGATAATTAAACTTTTTGATAAACAGACGCTTATAGACAATTCTACCAAACTAGGGAAAAAATGTACAATTTACCTGATTTGCCCGGGAATTTTAAATGACAATTTTACCTTACTTTTTGATCACATTAGTATATATATATATATATATATATATATATGTGTGTGTGTGTGTGTATAATTATATTTTATAATACTTATAGATATATAATTGTATAAGAAAAGTGAATTGAAACGCTTTTCCGAATATATAACATTCTCTCTCATTTTGAAATTACCAGCTTTAAAAGACTTGCCTTTCTCGGCACTCGGAAAAATCTTACCTTTTGATACGAGTCTTAAGAGGTGGCTCTCCTTTTGATTCAAACCTTATATTTCGTGCAGAGATCCTTGCCGATCTAGATAATACCCTATGGCTCAAAAGAAAACATTCACCCCGTTCGTTTTTCGAGGGTAATGGTATAAGATGGGGTCAAAATTCCGTCACTGAAGATATTATTCACAAATGAATTCAGCTTCGGTAACCCGTCGGGAGATTGTAGATAAGTTTAGTAAAACATCTATATATATATGTATATATATATATATATATATATATATATATATATATATATATATATATGAATGCTTAAATATGTTATAATAAAAAATTTGAGCATATTACCATTAAAAAGCAATAAATAATATGAATATTTCAATATTTTAACAATTGCAAAAAAATCATTTCTATATATATATATATATATATATATATATATATATATATATATATATATATATATAATATAAACTAAAAGCAATAAAGAGAAAAATGCTTAGAATTTTTAATATAATTATTAAAAGTAATATAGGGAAAGGTTCATCGAAGGAAGGATGAAGGAAAAAAACATAAAGCTGTATTTATATTACACAATATGACTCAGCTTTTAATCTTTTGGGGAAGAAAAAAAGCCTACATGTATGAATTTCATTTAGGATGGAGAAAAGCTCACCGAAATGTAGGGGGATGACGACGAAGGGTATTATAATTTCTTTCGATATAATACATTTTATATGTACAAGTTTTATATGCAAAAAAAGTCGATTGCACGTAGATATTTGCTTACGGTGGGCGAGAGGGACAAGTTAGAATCGTTTGGACTTTTCCATTACAAAAAAAAAAAATACTGAAAAATCCCTTAAGACTCATCCAAAAGAAAACATGAAAGATTTATTTCAATGGCTTATCTCATTCCATTATCGGCTACTTTGACTCATTTTCAAATATAAAAGAAAATAATATGCCTATTTCAGATTCTAATCTCGATCGGCAACTGAAAAGAAATATAGCATATTTTACAATTCGTAGAATATGTATTTGTATAAAAAAATATATTTTTTGAAATAAGTGCCAGCTCATAACATAATAAACGATATACTATATCACAATTATGGCTATTCTAGTAAAAGGTTGTATATTTATAATGCTATTCGGTTTTAATGTCTTTTACGCTTTGTTACGCAGAATGAAAAAAAAATCAATTCATTTACGAGCATAATGTGAAACGTTTAACAATAGAAGGTTAATATATTCCTTTTTAGAAGATCTTTTCTTTTAACCTGTTAAAATATATATAAAATATTATGAATGATGTATTTGCCATTTTTTCATTATTACAATGATTCAATTAATAAAAGAAAGTTTTAAGACAATTTTTTTTATATAATAAAAAAATATCGATGAAATTCAAAAATATATATAATATTTTAAATTCAAAAATTGACATTGAGTTATTCATACATTTAATACAAAACATTATTCATAATAACCAGCATCGCATAATTCCATCATTCCTTTTACTTTCTGAGGGCAGATTTGCAAGGTTGGCATATTATTGTGTTTCGTTTGAATGTGTGTCGACATTTAAATGCCAGCTCTCCCAACGTCCCGTGGGAGAGTGAAAGAGTCCCGTGGAGTTGAACGGAATCGCCACCCTCATCGCTATTAAAGCACAAAAAGGGGGAAACGGTGAAAATGGGCTGTAAGGTCATAAGTTGGAAAAGCCGTGGAGATGGTGCCGGATGCCGTCAGGGTTCAGAAATCACACACTACCGGTTGTACAATGAGAGCTTTACTCAATTGCGTGCCGCCCTTCCGATAACCGAACAGGAAACAATATTATAGTTTATGTGTATCGGACGTTCAATATATCGCCTTCGATTGTCCACATTTTTATTTACCGATATTTTTTGTTTCCCATTCTTTTTTAATAATGATTTTTAAATTCATTTTTTTGCAAATTAATTAAATAAATTATTATTGTAATAATAAGGTTTATTGGATAGTTCTATCTGTTTTTAGAATAAAAACAATACAATGAAAATTGCATATTTATTTGCAATATAATATTTATAATTTTATATTTTTTTCCATTCAAAATTTTTTTATAAAGACAACAAACAAGTGATAATCGGAAGGTATTATGGTGGTAGTTACATAATTTCCCGGCACTGGGATTTTCTGATGAGGCCCTAAAGCAGCATGTGGCCTTGAATTATAATGATGCAGTAAGATGTCCTTCTTATTGAACATCGCTAGCCTTTTTTCTTTAAGGTTTCTTTTAAATCATTCAATTTTTGAGTTTTTCTTTATGTTTCAAAAGCTCATAACGTATTGGCCCATGAATATCTTACCATATACATAACATTCTCTTATTTAGATTTAAGTTTGGAAATGAGAAGGTTGTCTTGGTTTACAGTTTTAGCGTTATTTCTTGCAATATTTTTATATATAACTCACTTTTCATCACCACCTTTATTTTAATTAATATACAATGTCATACATGCAAATAGATATACAGAGACAGTTGTATATGTTTTAAATAAGTGTATACATAAATGTTTAAACTTAATATGATATGAAAAATGTATAAAAAACTATTTTATTATCTAATAAAATGAACAATAATTATAAAAATAATATATCTCAAAATATAGCCATTTCAAATATTGATTCATTAATTTAATTGAATAAAAATGACCGGTTGTTTAGAATGAAAGTGTTCAAATCCTTTTATATAACTACATATTTATTTCTTAACTTTTATAGTTATAACATTAATAATTAAGAAAAATATTGTAATTCGACTCTGTGAACTAATAAAATAATTAATTAAATAAAGTTATGCTTTTAAAATAAATTAAAATATTTTTTACGAAATTAAGTTACTTAATGTGATTGTAACATTTTCATTTTGCATCAGTAAGAAAAAATATTCGTAGATATGATTTTACATTATATTATTGATTTTTTATTCGAATCGTGAATATTAATAATTAAATGGTTTTTATTATTGAACAAGTGAATCCAAAGTTGTAGATTTTATACACGAGTCCTTGAAAATATGATCGATGCATATGTTTTATTATTTTTAAAATGTTTAAAGATGAAAAAAGGTTTTAATAATTGCCATTTATTATAAAAATATAAATCATACGAAACTATACAAAAGTATAATTTAAATAGTACTGGAAGGGTAATTGAAAAAATATGTTTTATTTTTAAAATGAAAACTACTAAGAAAAAAGTACTAAAAGAATTATTAAAACTTATATAGACTATATGATTTTAATCAAGTTTTTTTTAATATACCATATTTTAAAAAAAATGATAAATTTCATGAAGTTTAAACGTAAATGTAAATTCAAAACAATACTAATATTCATTTAATAATAATTGAATTGAAACATTACTTAAAACGAAAATGTTTTCTTTAAATTGTGTCAGTACTTATATTTCGTTTTTGAACATAAATAAATAAGCAATGAAAACAATTTATTTGTTTGTATTAAAATTATATATATATATATATATATATATTTAGGATTTGTTTTGAAGCACCAAAGCATCACGGGTTGATATATATGCATGCGTATTGAATTGGCTATTGTTGTCGACCTCCGTCACGCCTGGGTTCGATTCCGGGGGCATCGCAAGTACCACAGTGATAAACAACCTGGGGTTTGCGATCCCTGCGCTCTAGGGTGATTCCCTTCGCACCATTTACACCGACCTATACACCTCCCTCCCCTATCACCATCCCCACGAATTTGGGCTCGCGCACTTTTTTATTCCTACTTTTGTGAAAAAAAGAGGACAGTTTGATTATAAAATCGTAAATAAGCAATTGTAATGTGAACCTGCTTTAACAAAATAACGTTTGTGTTCGGTGTGTTTACATGATTTTTTTTTATTTAACTATAAAATATAATTGTATATTTTATGGCGAAATAATTTTATTTAAAAATATATAAGATTTATAAATTTATAACAAAAAAAAGATGTATACGCTCTTAAATAATCACAATAATACGAATGAAATCTGAAAGTAATGAGTATATATTCTACTTAATATATTTCATCAATACCATTTTGAAAAACGATTTTTTTATATTAACATATCTCAACAATCAACGTTTACATAATAAAAAATAAAAAAATTTCCAACTATATAAAGGACATTCAATTGTATTGAGATTTAGCGTTTACATTAATCGCACTACAAACATATATCTATATATAAAGGATATTTGTAAATCAACTAAAATTAAAAAATAAATATTATTTTAGCGTTAAATTTTGTTCTCAAATTAATATGAAAAGCTATATCGTATATAATCGTATAAAAAGATAAGATACTTAAGAAGAATCGAAGACGAAAAACCATTCGACGATCAAAACTACTAAGACGATAGACTTCGAAGGGCGTGTCTCCAGATTGAAAGACTCCGCCCTCGGAGTCTGCGGCGCCTGCTCGGTTCCGTTGAGGCCTCTTTTATGGAAAAGTCGCGGAAAATCCGCGGAAAATTCACTCAGTCGCGTGCGAAAGCCCGCAGCATAACAACGTCACCGCGATTTTCTATCATCCGAAACTCTTAATAACTTTTACGAAAAACAAGACCGTTCATTTTAAAATATTTATCAATAATATAAAAATAAATACTGTTTTTCAATTTTTATCAATAATTTTATAGAATTAATCATCATATTTGATTGGTGTAAAAAATCTATAAAATTTTTAAATGTGTATCAATACGTGATTTGACTTTTTTTTAAACTATATAAAAATTTTCATACGTGATTTTTTTCGCTAGTTTTATATTTTTTTTATTTAAAAAATTCGTGCTTTCCTGTATACCGAACGAACTAAGGTGAGTTAGTATTGAAAATAAAGTTTATATATAATATATATTATATATCTAAATATCAAATAAACGATCGATAATTAAAAATATATATTTATATTTATAAATATAAAATGTGGAAAATATAAACGAAAAAGTTAATAAATAATTAATGATAGGTGTAAAGCGCAAATTCGCAACGATGAATTTAACCGTTCGTGTTACTTCTTGTACGCGATAAATAGATAACGAATCACAATTTACGACGTGTGTTGCTCGCCGGCCGTTAATTATTTCCAGTCGTTTCCCCCTTTGGCCGCCCCTTTCAACTAACGCGAACTTGGCATGAAAACCCCTGACCGGTTGACTTATCGTCCCGTTGAATATCTAATTTTTACTATTACGATTGCGATATTTCATCGTTTTATTAAAATTTTATTACCGATATTTGTTATTTAATACAAATATAGTACGTTAAACATAATAATTTAAAAAATGAATACTTAAAATACCATATGTACATAGAAAGAGATTTTTATTGTTTGTTTTCAACGTAAATATTAATTTATCAGTTATAATTCTATGAACAGATCATGATCTAACTCAATAAATATTAATTACAGTTTCATACTTTGATAATTTCATGTTTCTTCCACTTAAATATAAAAATAAATAAATAAAATTTATTAGGAGATGCCGTCTTTTAAAATAAATTATGAAATTTTTCAGCTTAACACAACAGACAAAGCGTTGAAATTTAATTAAAGATTCACAAGAGCGGGAATGTTTAATATGTACACCGTCGACCACAAACTGTTAATTGCTTCGTACTGCTACATATTTTCTTTTATTTATATTCATTTTAAGCTCGCAGCTATTTGAATTCATTCAATTTAAATGAATGCATGCAATTGAAAACAATTAGCGAATAGTCTACGTGTAATTATAAAGTAAATAAATCATACATTACGCACCATATATGACAATAAATATTCATTCATAAAAAATATGTTCAATAATCAAGTGGTGATTGCATTTTATTTGTGTATTAATTAGTGCTTTCATGTAAAAAGCTTATTCACAAATATATGTTGTATATATATATATATATATATATATATATATATGTGTGTGTGTGTGTGTGTGTGTGTGAGTGTGTGTGTGTGTACAATATATTATGTTCATATTAAAACTATTCGTTTTCATGTTTTTAATTAAAAACGCAGATTTTCAAGTTTTAAAGCACTATAGAATGTTTTAGTTCTCCACTAAAACATACAAATATATACAATTTTTTATTTATCACAGTTATTAAATATTCTGAATATAATTTTTAACAATATATTTAATACTTGAAAAGAGTTATCAAAATCATATTGTATTATTATTAGCTTCATCGATTATATATATATATATATATATATATATATATATATATATATATATATATATTCTGTAATTAATGCTTTCATACATAAAGTGTTTCCGTTGCAAGGTAAAACATTAACGAAAAGATTTATATCACAAACTCAACGGCACGTAAGTTTTCCTTCAGTGAAGTAAATAAATCCACTCATTGTGATTTATATAATTCGGAAAATTAACACTTGTACCGAATGCTTCTTTTACTTAATTTTTTGTTAATTATTTTATTATTTATTATTAATGATTAAAATACTAAAATTAATTATCAATATATATATATATATATATATATATATATATATATATATATATATATACGTGTGTGTTATTATAATTTATATTGTAAATACGCCTTATAAAATCAATCGTTTTTTGGAAATTAAAAATTATGTTTTAGATTTTTTAAAGAATGTAGCAAAAAATATATAAATAAATATGATTTATTCGTATTTCTTTTAGTGCAATTTCTGAGTTGTTTTCATTCATTACTTTACTATTCGGTCTGATGGTTGCGCTTTCAACTTGCTCCGTAGCTTCTCAAACTGTGTGTCGTTCCTCACTTTCAGTTATCCAAAGAAAAAAGGCTTTATAGCCTCGTTTACGAGCTCGGAAGAAACGCAAGTCCGACGGGCTGAGTTCACTTAGCATTCAACTTTTATTGTCGTCAATTAAATGTTATGTCTTTTATCTCGCTATGTCCGAAAAGAGCTTAAGCTCGGCTTTCCCCCTTTTTCCTTTACAAGAGAATGTACATTTATGCAATTTTTTTTGTAAGCTTTAGACTTTTTCATATAAATAACTCGTATATGACTGTCGAATATCTTTCCGCGATAAAACTTTTAATTTTCATAATATTTTCAAAGCGGAAAAATCGGAAGTATAAGCGCGTTTTATTTACTAGCAATTTCTTGTATATATAAGCAATTCGTTTTTATGAACACTTATAAAAAAAATATTAAACCTTTTCAGTGTATATGACTCAACGGAGAAATGAATGATTTGCATACATAAATATAATATTGAATTATTTTTTTCAACTAATAATATGTAATTGTCTTTCTGATTTATTTTTAGAATTTTTATTTGCACTAAAAATATTTTTTTTAAACTATTTTATTCAAAAACTTTAATATTTTTAAACATGTTTTTCTATTAAATAAAATATTTCTGTTAACATGATATTAAAAATCTAAAGAACTAAATTCTTTTATTCCGAAAAACTTATAGAATTTAGAAATTATAATCATTATTGATATGATATTAAATTAACTAAAGGCATTTTTTATATTGAAATAATATATAACTTTCATTATTAAATTTGTCAAATTTTGTTCATAATAATTATTAATGTTATAATTATTTTAAATAAAATTATAAAATTTTATATTTTTTAAAGATTAAAAATATAAATTAAAAATTATATATTCTTTTCATTTCACTATTGTTACTTTGTTTATAATACAATATATAGAACTTGAATAAAGTGTACCATTTATATTGAAATTTATAATCGTTTATTTAAATTGCGTATACATGTATTCACAATTTATTTGATATTTCTTTGTTGCACTTTAAATACTTTTTAATTTTATTTCAAGTCTTCATCGTCGTAAAAATGTAATATCGCATTAATTATCAACCTTCATATCATCGTAAGCCAAATCTAGAAGTAGAACGATGATGAGTTTTTATTTTTTTTCCCACTTTTTTTTTCAACCAATTCGTGTGAGGGAAAAAAAAGTTGTTGGAATTGCTTGCTTCTAGTTTAACGATTTTAATTTATATTAATGCGCTTTTAAAATGTTTTTATGGTTATGAGGGAGCAAAGTGGAGGCAAATTTTAGAGAAATTTTACGCGAATGTTTTCTATCTGCGAGTTTTACGCGGGAGGTTTTCTTTTTTCCCTTCTTTTTTTTTGTTCTAGATCGGTCGTTATCGTTGTGGAAAAAAATGCAACGAAATCTAATTTTAATTAATTAATAGATTAATATAATAATATTTATATTCATAACTAATTTTAATTAGTTAATAGATTAATATAATGAATATTTATATTCACAGATATACAAAAAAGATTCAAAATATTAAAAAAAAAAAAAATTCAATTTTCATATCGAATTTTGATTACTTATAAAACTATCTACGATCCGTACATAATTTTAAATTATATTTATGCGGTCCGCAATAAAACTTAAACTGGTCACTACTGACTTGCATTATGAAAAGAACACACACACACACACACACACACACACACATATATATATATATATATATATATATATATATATATATAGTATATACGAGCAGTTAACTAGTATATAGAACGCTTGTGCTATACTACTTTGTCACAATTAAATATTGTATAGTCACTATTAAATGCAAATCATAATAACCTAAATAACTAGAAAGCAGAAATTTTGTATTACGCTAGGGAATAACTTTATACTACACAACGATATCGTACTATAAAATTTCAGCTTTTGCTGATAACAATTATTATATAATATGAATTGAAAAATATTTTTCATATTTCACTATAAAAATTGAATTTTACATTGCCAAAATATATTGGCTAAAATTCATTGAAAAAGCAATAAAAGTAACGATCGCGCTAAAAATAATTATCGCATTAATACTTTGTATATTTATCATCGTCATAAGATACAAGCATAAAAAATGTTCTAAATATATATGTAAAATATAGCCAAGTTTCGCAATTTTTACTTATTAGTATCTGCTGATTCATTTTCTTACCCCTATCTTATCAACCCTCAAACCGCCAATTTTATTTTTACCCCGCTTATTAATTATCCGTTCCGGAGCAGTTATGTTCCGGACGTGTCTGACCTGGATAGAGATAATATCTAACTGAAGTGGCATTGGGGTTGTTTTAACCCCTAAACGCCTCAAAGCCTTCTACGAGGGAAAAAGTTGATATTTGGTCGTTTGAAGTATCATAAATATTAAATGCGACAACGAAACGAAGCACCTTCAATTTTCTTTTTCTTTCTCTTTATAATACAAAGAACATATTTTGGAAAATGAAACATTTATTAATTTTTATTTTTTTAATTTATGAGTTTATTACTTATATGATTTTGGATTTCCAGTTACAATATCATTCATTCTTAAAGTTTTTTTCAATCGTATTATACGTTTCAATGTATATTACGAAATTCATATTTAATTATTAATTCATTGGAATAAATAATTAAATAAAAAAATATTCAACCTTTAATAATACAAAAAACGACAAAAATCAAATTTTAATACTTTTTTCACGTAGTACAATAAATATTTTGTTTTGAACGAATGTGTAAATTGATATTGAACTACGTGCAAACGTAAAAAAAAAGATTAATCCACAGTTGCATTTATTTTTAATCTCAATGTTTTCAAATATTTGTTCAATTTCACGTTATATCAATCGAATAATACAAACGTTTGATTCTTTCCCTCTTAAATAAATATTAAATAACATATGACATTTGAAAGCGTGAAAATGTAAAATTCATTTTCCTCTATTTAGTTTTATACAATGTGAAATTTGAAATTGTTTTAATATATTAATTTTCAAAATTACATTTAGTAGTCGGGAGTAGAGTTGACGACTCGGAATCGTTTATATATAATATGTGCATGTTTGTATGTAAAGACGAGAGATGAAAGTGTTTTTAAATGATTGCATTTCTATTCCTATAAATATGAAAAATTTATATATTTTTAAAAATATTTATACACACAAATATATACATGTATATGTATAGATATATATATATGTATTCACAGGTTAATTCATCCGGAATGATCTTAACAAGATTACGTGGTATGTTTTTCATTTTATTTCATTCGTTGTTTGAGTAGCGATCGATCTGTCTAACGAAAGGAAAACGCATGAAAAAGCAGCGTTCGTTTCATTTGAATATCACTCGAATAATTTTGAAATGTTCGTCTTCCTTTGTTTGTTTGTTTGTTTGTTTATTTACGAGCTCGGATCATAAAATGTACAACACACGTACATCGTATAAGCATTTGATAAAATGTGCAGCGGTTTATTTATTTATTTTTTTCACTTTATTTTTCGCGAATATTTTTATTAGACGTATATAATATAAACGAAAACGAATGAAAAACTTGAAAAGAATATTTTCACAATATTTATTTTGAGAAAAAAATATTACATAATAAACTTTGAATTTGATAGTTTTTAAGTAACGCTTTGTATTTCTTAATACTAAATATAATATACTCGTTTATTTAGTTACAATCAAATATAGCTTTCTTTATATACTCATATTTCATAATTTACGTCTATTTTGTATTCATAATATGTTTATTTGATATATTTCATACAGAAATATATCAATCAAAAATTTGATTTTAAAATTTTAGCTTTTGTAATACAATGATATTATGTATATATAAAATGGAAATGAAATACAATTGAGCTCCGCTCAAAAGTGAACTGTAATATGTTTTAAAAAAATGCGTATTTCAATATGATTTCAAAAATATATATAGCGTATAAAAAGGAAAATAAATGATCTTCATTATTGAATGCTTTTCCAATGTAATTCACACACACACACACACACACACACACATATATATATATATATATATATATATATATATATATATACCTATCAATAAAATTGATTAATATCGATAAATAATACACATAGAGAGCAGTATATGTTATTGCGCAATAAAATTGTTCTTTAAGAAACTGCACGGTGCATAACGAAAGAAAAGTTTTATAAAAGTTCACTAGAAAATTTTACAATTCGCTACGAAGACGTAAATTTTTTAACATTTTCCACGTAATAATTTGAGAACAGTTTCATTTCGACGGGTCGTTTGCGGATGTACATTTCGGAGGAAATTGTTATGCATTGCGGTGTTTCCGCGGACCATTTTCAGCGTCGTAAAAAGGGAAAGAGAGCTGCATAGAACACAACGTGAGCCGCAGTGGTATAAACGAGAGAAAGGGAAATATATATATATATATATATATATATATATATATATATATATATATATATATATATATATATATATATATATATATATAGTAAAAAAGGGATAGGAACCACAGAATAGTCAAAAGACAACGCGTGTATATATATCATATTCGTTGACTATTCACATCTAACAAGGAAAACGCTCATAACAACGTCTATTATGAAATATAATAATTAGATATATATGAAAAGTTTTTATTTATTTATATTAGAAACAATTTTGTTTCACTTTTTTGTAAAATAGTTGTTCACGCAAGGAATGAATAAAAATATGCTACAAATATTTAAAATAATTTTAATAAAATTTCATTCAAAGAAAATTGAAAAAAAATCTTGTTTTAACATCATGTTATCAAAATATTTTAATCTTTATCCTTCCACAAAAATAAAATTTTTATGTTCTTTAAGTAGCACATTTTGAATGAAAATATAAAAGGTGAAAAAAATGTAAATTATCAAAAATCGTTTTAATTTATTTATTATAAAAATGTACACAATTATTCGGATGCAATAAAAAAATTTCAATTTTACATCATAAACGACTAAAATTATAGCATTTAAAATTTCAAATATATTTATACAAATAAACCATATTAAGAAAAAAAAATGATTCTGCGATTCGTTTGTGCTGCACGCACAGATTAAGCGGCGACGATCGCTTATTAAAATTAATACACCTTCTATAATTATAACGAAATTAGGGGTTATCTTAAGAGGGGTGACTCGGCAATGATGTTGGCAATGGCGGTTTTCATCCCTGTGTTGGTTTATGATGGTTTAAGCAAGGGAGGGGGCAGCAGGAGGGGGGTGACGAGGTAGGGGGATAAATCGAGTTTATTAATAAGCCGAATTATTAACCGCAACGCAGACAACACTTCAATTAATCAAAACCCTTAGGAAGCGACGAGTGCTCGAAATTCCCGATGTATTTCCCAGATTATAGGAATCGATTTATGTTAATATGAAATATTTTCATTTCATATAATTTTACAATTTTTATATATTCAGAATTTTATAGTTAATATATTAAAATATTTAGAAATCAATTTTTCGTGAATTTATATTTTCCAAATTTTATTTCGAGTGTATTAGTGTATAACATTTTTATTATAATTGTAATTCGTTATTTTTTAAACGATGAAAATTTTTATGGTGACGTTTGTTTGGATATTATAAAAAAAATGTTTAATTATTTTAGAGTCTTATATAAATAATAACAATCATTCTTTTAAAAATTTAAATTTATATTTTAAAACAATGTTATAATCTAAAACTTATAAATTATTTTTTAATATAAAAAATATATTATCGATTCTAAATATCAATATTTTCCTCTATAATCATCTTTTCAATTAATTAGATTTTGTTATATATATATATATATATATATATATATATATATATATATATATATATAAATATATATATATATATATATATATATATATATAAATATATATATATATATATATATATATATATATATATATAACGCGTATAATAATAATGCTACAACACACACACAAACATACTAAATATTTAATATTATTTTCACGTATAATTAATTCATTTATTAAAAATTTTGGAAATAATTGTTTGTAGAAAAATTTTATTGTAAATTTGAAGAAACCGACGATCGATACGTATTACGAGTCATTTGAATCCAAAGCAATGGCGCTTATACATATTTATTTTATATATATATATATTTTTTTTTCCGTCGACTGTTTATAGAATAAATATAAGTATATGAATGAATATGCTCGTTTATATATGCTATGCAGGCTCGCTTTGCGGTGCTTCACAGAAGGAATTTTATATCAAAAAGAGATGTGCAGAGTGAATGAACGTGCTCGTGTGTTTCGATAGCGAAAACGTACGATGAAATGTGGTACACGAGGGATGGCAATGGGGGAAAATGTATGTAATTTATGTGATTGCTGCACGGCTCCAGTCTCCTGATATGTTTCCTTCCACTTTTCATGCAAACCTTTCAGATTTTACAATCTGAAACGGCTCGTTCCATGTTCAATATCAATCGTCGGCCGCTCTTCGATATCTAACATCATATCCAAATTATATACTCTAATATTTTCGTTTTACTAAATATTTTTTTACATAAATATTTATTTTTAAAAATATTTAACATACATCTTATATTCATTTATTTTACAAATTCTTTTTTTTATATTAAATATTTAAAGAAGACTGTTATTTCTTCATATATGCGTGCTGTGCTTCTTTATATTACGTTTCATTCAAGAAAAAGATCAAAGATTTCGATAAGTATATTTAAAGCAAAATTAAAATAAAATAATTTTTCCGATATCATTTTTTTTTCTATTTCATTTTTTATAAATAATAATTCCAAAGATTTGTTTATTCTAGATTTCAATTGTATAGATATTTGTCACAATAAATATTTAATTTTAGTAAATCATCTTAATAAATTTGTGTACATTCATTTTATATAAAAATAAATTTTATTTTGTATAGTTATACAAAGTATTTATATATTGAAATCCCTATTTTTTAATGAATAATCAATTTAGATTATATATATTTACTCAAAAGTTTACTTATCGTATTGTTACTATTTATATTACCAGTAAACGATATTTTCATAAAAAAATAAAATATGAGATGTTGATCAAAATAATTTAATTTTACATGTTTTATTTCAGTTATGGTGACATAGCTCCATATTTATCGGACAGGACAAAGGAGACGTTTCGATGCTAATAAAGGACAATTAACGATATGGCGTTGTGGAGATCTGGAAGACATCTCCTTTGGACGAGACTTCTTATTTTTTTCATATTGTTTACAAAATTTGCTGGTAAGAAAATTATGAAATTAATAAATTTCCTATTTTAATAAGTCAAATAAAAGAAAAAAATCCCAGTGAGTAGTATTCTTAATCAGTTAAAGCTTTGACCTCCATAGCTCATCACAGGCGAAGCTTTTGAAGTTAAGTGGACTATGTGAGAAGCTATTTCGTACGTCGTTCGAAACTAATAAATTCTTCGAGGTTACATTAGGTATAGGGTGAGCGAAGAACTAAAAGTCATGAAAAGGTCCCGCCGTATTGTTTTGCTACGGATACGGGGTGGTTAAAAGTGGTGGCGAAGCGACGAGTCAGGGTAGCTCTATGGGTACCTCACGCTACCACCTCGCAAAAGGCAAACATTTGAGGTGGTACACCCTAACCGCCCCGTTTGAAGCCATAAATCATAGTGCTGCCGGCGCTGGATGGTTGAAAAGGGGGGGTGAAAGCGTTAGTCCAACCACCCTTGCACTTCGGTCCGTGCCCTGGAGGCCAATACACGAGCTTCTTCCTAATAACAATATGTCAACAGTTTGTAAGCCATCAAGGGGTGGTTGTGGGGGTGGTTCTATTTATCAGACAAGACCTTTGTAATGAGCGTGAGGCTAAGCGTTACGGCCTAAACTCGGCCATAGGTTAAGCTAGGCAACAATATCGTGACATACCCCACTATTGTGATCTTCTATTCATTAGTAAACGCGTTAAAACAAAATCAATACAGTGCGTGTTAATTCTTCCCTATCTATCCTTTCATGTTCTTAATTGTTTGAATAATAAACGAACTTTTGACATTTTCATCACGAATTCGAATGAAAATTATTCATGTGTCAGATTTCGTTTTTAAAAATAACTTTTAAATTTATAATTCAAATACGGTAAATAAACAATGTCATGACTATATTAAAAAAAGTTTTAAAATAATAATAATTTCTCGATAGAAAGTATTTTAAAGATTGATCATATATTATATATAAAAAAAATATTTAAAAATTATTATAAAGAAGATTTAGGGTCGATTTCAGTAGTATTCTGTTGACGAAAACAATTCACTTGCGGCAAATTACAAAGATGACTACTAAGCCACAATTATACATGTGTTAACAATTAAAGTAAAAGGATCCCTTTCAACCCCTTTTTGCTGTTTGCAGAATAAACTTATCGTAACAGTTGTCCTTCCACTTTAAAATTGTATTCGAACAGAAAATTTGTTAACACATGACATGCGGTACTGTCGGAAAGTTCAAATAAATTTCATTAAAATAATTCATTTTTAATAAACGTTGATTTTTTTAATATAAATTATATTTGAATGCTAGTGCATTATGTAAAATAATTATGAACTTCATAATGAATTTCAATATTTGATTATAAGTGAAAATTTTTATTAATTATGTAGACATATATTATAGTATGCGCATATACACACGTATATATGTATTCGTATGTATATTCAAAAATGCAAAATTTCCCCATCACCGCAGAAATACGACCACAAAATAGAATCGATGCGAATTAATTGTTATAAAATGGATCGAACATCGGATACCTAATGATTATTTGATTGCGAAACGTCGCACAGCGCCCACCGACATTTGATTGACGATTGTTCATTTATCTATGGACAACAGACACGTTTCCAAATTTCGCGGTTTCAAAACACACATACGCACACACACACATTGACACATGGACACATTGTACAAAATTCGCTTGTGTTCGTCTACATATGAATAATTGCCAAGTGCTATTTTATTTAATTAATACGTGCCGGTTAGTACAATGTCGACCACTATATAAAATATAGAGAAATATGGAAATTAAAAAAAATAATAATACATTTAGAAATACCTGCAGTCGAATAATTAAAAATTTCAATTTTATATTTTATTAATGGGTGTAATCGTTTTATTATTTCAATAATCCGCAATGACCGATTTTTATATCTTAAGCTGCCTCACAATTAAGATTATTTAAAATATCTTCAAAATCTTAATTTTGGAGTGATTATTATGTATTTATTAAATTGATTGAATTTCCACAATTTCGACCTAAATTTCTAAAAGTATTGATTACCAATTCATAAATTTAATATTTATTTTTATCAAAAATCTCAAAGGACATTCAATTAACATCGCAAATAAATAATTTTATATGAATTAAAACATATTTTCATCATTTGAATTACATATTTTATACTCGATTTTTATATTTATTTTTTATAAGACGACCTTGCTTTTCAGTATATAGTTTAGAATATTTTAATTATTAATAACTAAAATATTCTTGTAACTATTTAAAATATTAAATAAATACTCATGACGTGATTTACGTAATATTTTCAGATTATATTATAATTGAAATATAATGTATTTTGAATAAAATTAATTAAAAACAAAATTATTACATAGTTGTGTTTCTTTTAAACGAGTTTTAAGTAATCCACATTATAGTGTATTTTAAAATAATTTTCAACATTATACTTTTACAACAAAGAAATTTCATTATAATAGAAACCCATTGCCAAATAGATAGAAGTTAAAATACATTTAAAATAAAAAATCCATTATTATTAATTTACCTCGTCCTCTACTATGGTATTATATGATTAAAAGTTTAGTTTTCAAAGCTATAAAATCGATATTAAAAAAAATTATATATGTTAATATTAATTAACATGCCATTAATTTTTCGCATAATGAACAAAATTATATTTTTTTAATAACTCTAGTGAAGAAAATTATCTGAGAAAACGTCGATAAAATATGAAGGAAAATGAAAAAAAAATGGAAAAAACAATGCTTTGTCATTGTATAGTTCCATATATAATACTATAGCATGTAAACGTTTACCTTTATAAGGAAGTCTATGTATTAATATACTTTGGCATCGCGACATTATATATATATATATATATATATATATATATATATATATATATATATATTCTCGTTATGGGGTGAGAGGCAACGTTATAACATGGATCAAATGGCAAGTCATGTTACCATCAGTGTGAAATGCCTGCGATAGAGTTTTTGGGAAGGTATATAGGGTTGAAAACCTTTAGTTACCTTATACTGGAAAATGGAAAAAAAATATACCAAACATGACAATCGACCGAAATCGTTTAAATTACTAGTCGGTCTCACGCGAATGTTATATTATAAACTCGTAATTCAATTAAAGATGAAAGTTTAGCGAATCGCATTTTTTTCTGTTTTTTTTTTTCATAATATCAAAATAATTTATAAATGAATTCGTTAAAAATAGTTTAAAAAAAATTCATTTGATTTTATAATTTTAATTTTAATCAAAATATCAACGATTATTTTATACCAATTGTTTCCAGTTAATTAATTGAAATTAAGTAATACTCAACATAGTCAGTAATCGAATTTGTAGTAAACAAACAATATGCTGTTTACACTAGGATGAACTTGTATAATCGACATAATTAGCAGTAAACCGATTTGTCTATTAACTAAAATTAAAGGAAGTTTACATATGTATATACAATAATTAATACGACTCGAATACTTGAATCAATTGTATAATAAAAATTTTAAAGAAAAATGGAGTTCTTTAATTAGCTAAACGAGAAACAAAATCGGATCGATTTTTTATTTACATGCGTAAAATTTGTTTCTTTAAATAATTTATTAAATAGTATATATATAAGGGTGTTTTTTATTAAGGTATAAAATTTTATGTTGATGACGTTTTTTGATAGATTCTACTGATTTATTTAAAAATGGCATAAAATTATCTTTCAAATAAAGTCAAATAGCACTATTTGTTTATGAAATTAATTGATATATAAAAGAAATGATTCCAACGAAAAGAAAGAGATAATTAAAGCCGAGCTAATTGTCAAAGTTCGAACGCGTGACTTGGGAATGAATCGAAGCAGAAAATAACCGAAATATCGCCGAGCATAACATAGATATTGGGGGATAGAAAAATAAAAATAAAAAGGGAAAACGTAGTGGAACAAACGGGCAATCCTTCTGATCAAACACAACAATGAATCCATTGAAGCCTACGAGGAATGGGTTTTCGAGGGTCCCGGACATTATGTGCCCGTTCGTAGGGCGCGATTGACGATTAGATCAAAATTAATTTGCGGACCCCCGTCGAGGGACCCCCATGGCAGCGGCAGCAACAGCAACAACAACAATGCCCGCTCTTTTCGCCGCATGTAAAAGTTTACAGCGTCTTCCGACCGACCGTCTCATTCCCTTAACGGAGCCCTTAACGGGAATGTTCTAACACTTTGTGCCCTCTTTTCCAGTGTAACCTCACACCAGCTCGGTAATCTCTTCGGTCTTCGTTCTCACCCCATTTATCTCTGGATTAAAGTTCACTCTCTTTCTCTTCTTGTACTATACTTGAAATTTTTCTTTTTTTCATTATATTATACATGGAAACCTCACTTTTTCGCATTTTAAATACGAATAAAATATTATAATTAAAAATATTTTTTCTTAGAAAAAAATATTGAAAATATCTCATATCAAATTCTTTATTTTAGATATTTATTATTAAGATAAAGATATGTATTACCACTCATAAGGAAATAATCTCAAATAATATAAATATATGTAAAAGAACTATTATTACAAAACTAATTATGTTTATTACTCAAATAACTTAATATTATATAAATTGATTGCAGCATCCTTTGACATTTTTTTCAATAAATTTACAGTACGCATAGAGAATAACAAAATATAAAATTCATATTAAGATATGGTTTCTTGATATTGCAATTAAAAAATATATCAATTATTAATTAATGATATTTAAAACGAACACTATAACACTAATATAATTTTATTATAACATAACAAAATACATATGATGAAAAATTTGTACAAGTTGTATTGTTTTTTAAATTTATATTTTATTTTGTTGCTTGTCGTATTCTCTAATAAATTGTTACAACTTAAACGAAATAAAAATAGGAACCGGGTAAAATATGAGGTTTTCAATAGTAAGAATATGAAAATAGAGAGGATACGGGTGCCACTATCTAGCTTTTAGTCCAAACAGGGTCCTAGGTCCCCCGGAATCGACACATTCTTATCTCAAATTGAAATTCTCGCTCGGCTCATTCTCGCAAAAGGGTGGTCGAAATGGGAACTGCAAAATAGGGTGTTTTGTGACGACGATGAGGGAGGTTTTAACGTTGCGACTGCGAAAATTGCAAGAACTCGAAGAAAAGGCAGTGACTAAAGAGTATGAGGGAAACAAGTCGGGTTTCTCGCCCTATCCGCCCACCCGTTCTGTAATGCCTGTTGGATTCGACGATGTACCCAGTTATTAAAATCAAATTACGAATACAATGTTTAAAATATAAAATGAAAGTTAATGACGGGACGTTAAAAAGTAACGAGTCTAGTTTTTAATTGTTATCAGTGTTTAACTTACGTAATAAACCGATGAATTAGAATAATCTGTGTTTAAAATATTCAACAAAATTTAATAATCGTAGAATATTGACAATATGTTCAAATTTTAAAAATCATTTCTTGCTGAATATTTTGAATTATATATCAATATTTTTTTTTTGATAATATCGAATACTCTATATTAATATAATAACAAATTGAAATTTACTGGATGAAATAATTTTCATATTTATTATTAGAGTATATGAAAATTTTCAACGTGCGGGAAGTTAAACGCGAAAACTATTTAGCAAAATCGTGCCAGCATTATAATGGCTCGTCAATTATATAAAAACTGACGAAATTTTCACATCGACATGTTCAAAATGTATTTATATATAAGTGTACATATATAGACTGTAGGGCGGCCATTAAAGTTGCGAGGCCGCGGTAGAGAAATTTCACCCTTTCCCCGCTAAGCCGATTAACCGTTAAGTCTCTGGTAGTATTCTCTTCTTGTCTTCTTCACGTTCCGCAGAAGCTCTTATGCCACCCGCTCGCCTTTTCACGGAATTAGAGGATGAAGGGTCCCGAAACACCCCACGAGTCCCGCGATTCGGCTCCCCGAAGGGTCCCGAAGGTATCGTCGTCTCCGTCGTAACTTGCGTCTGGAAGACGACGACGAAGCGTGAAATCGCCATCTAAATATTTCCCGTTGGAAAAGCGTTAGGGGTTGCGGTCTCCACGTTCCTCTTTCCACCTAATGAAAATACAACGATAATGCTCAACCACATAATTATTACTATTTGTAAGTGATTTTTATATACATGTATATATATATATATATATATATATATATACATGTAATATATATATATATATATATATATATATATATATATATATATATACATGTAATATATATATATATATATATATATATATATATACATATAAATCGACAATATCAAATAATTAATTAAAATAAATTTCTAACGAATTCGCTAATTTAGATTCATACAGCGACTCCTTGAGTATTTTATAGTCTATTCATAGACACTATTTATATGAATGACGAACAGTTTCATGGAATATTATAAGAAGGGGGTTGTGTTAATAATCAACTGGGAACGGTCACGTTCAAGCCCGATAACGGAAATCAATCGGGAACGAGGGGTGAATTCCAATAGTCCACAAACCGGAAATACACTTGTTTGAAAGGCGTTGGCATCACGTCTTGCCACCGTCACTAACACTTTTACTAAAGTAACTTTTGTTTGAGGCCATTATCAAATTTTTGTATTATATTTTTCACGGTTAATTCCATAATTAACAAGTTAACTTTACGATTTTGAAATAATTCAATATTAAATACATTAAAATAACTGATCGTTTAAAAAATTATATTAAATTAATCGTGTTCAAAGTCTTTAAACGGTTCAAAACATTAATCAATTTATACTAATTATTATAAGTGTATTAAATTTTGAAAACTTTATACTTACTTTTTTAATTAAAAATTTTAAACGTAATTCATTATCGATAACTATTTAATAAGACGAACATATATAAATATTGTCGGCGATCGTTCTTTAAAAAAGGTGATAGTTCACGCTAACGGAGTTTTGCGTTTCCGTTCGAAGATCACAGCATTTCGTTCAAGATTCCACACGATCTTGAGCAAAATCCACTTAAAATAGTTTAAGAGTTAGAGAGGTACACAGCACCGCTTGACGTGAGGGTGTTTGTGAAAATTCCCTCTAATCGCTGTTACCCTCTCGGCGAATAGATTGAATTTTTTAACACGACTATCAATATATCTAAATATCTATAATGCTATACGAGACTTAGAAATTTGATTATATAAG